>VXBH01001761.1:473429-503075 GCA_013400035.1 Rynchops niger
GGGGCTCAGCATCGCCAGTCACTCACCCAGCGTGGGGAAGAAGCAGTCCCCAGGTCCGGGGGGGGACAGGGGGGTGCCGGGTTCGGAGAGTAGATGCCGGCCGGACTCAGAGGGCTGTTGGCTGGCCATGTAGGAGAGCTGGGGTCGGGGCCACGGCTCCGCACTCCCCGAGGGGATCTCCTCGAAGACGGGGTTTTCGATGCCCTGGGCACTGCTGCGGGAGAGGAGAGGGTGTGAGGGAAGGGGGGGAGGGGGGGGATTTGCACTTTTATTTTTGTCCCCGGGGTTTTGGCTGAGCACTGAGGACACCCAAGCAGGGCAGGGAGCAGGGTCAGGCGGTGGTACTTTGACTGAGAGCAAGCGGGGAGCCCGGTGCAGGATTAAAACTTGGCTGAAAGAGGAAAGCTTAACCAAAAGACACCATGGTTTCAAGCTCTCCGGGGGCACAGGGAGATGTGAGCCCTTGGCACAGGCAGAAAGAAAGGAAACACTTCCCACTTGGAGGGAGGGAAGAGAAACAGCAGCTGCCCAAAAAGGGACAAGACCCCGGGTGTGGGTGTCACCAGCATCCCCTTCACTCCACCGGGCTGAGGATGCACGCTGGTTTCGAGGGGAGGGGAGGAGAGGACAAGACCCTTGTGGGGTCCGGGGGCGTGAGGAGGTTGGGGTGAGTTGGAAGCACATGGGTTTCCTCACCTCTCCATCCTGACGAGCTCGTGGGCACCTGCCAAAGACAAAATGGTTGGCGTGAGTGCCGGCAGCACGAAACCCAGTGTCAAACCCAGACCTACTGCCAGCGCTGGTTTCTGGCGTCTCACCCGCACCCAGTTCCTCCTCTTTCCTTTCCCCTTTCCTTTAGCATCAGCCTCTCCTTTGCTCCCAAACCTCCTTCTCCGCATCCCTGACATCTCCTGCCTCGCTTACTTCCCAGACCGGGGAGTAAATCTTCCCGGATTGCAAACGCAGGCTCTGAAGAAGGGGGAAGGTGGCCCAGACAGGGCAGCCAAGTGTCACTGAGGTGTGCTGGATGGCTGCGTGGTGAGCATCCCGAGCCCAGACGCACAAGTTTTTGGCCCAGACTGGTCCAAGACACCCCAGGAGCAAATCCCCCTGGGTTTTGCCTTCCATCTTTTGAGTTAAATAGCATCCAGGTGATGCTTCGCAGCATGGGGAGGAGTTGCACCCAGGTGCATGAAGGCAAGCAGCTGGTCTTTTTGGCCAGGTAAGAGCTCCTTTTAAAAAGCAGGGGAGAAAAAGCACAAATGCCTGGGTTGTCAGTCACTTAGCAGGCAAAGCTTCTATTTCAGCTGTGGGGTGGAGGGAGGGGTGAGTAAATGAGCCGTCTCTCGCAGCAGACAGGGAGCGAAGGGCACAGTGAGTGGAAGGAGGGGGGCTGGCAGCATCTCTGCAGTCTTGGTGTCCCCAGCAGGCTCCCAGGGTGCCACGCAGTCATTGCGGGTCCCCCTCCCACCCCACACTCCTCATCAGCAGCCTGCAGGCATGGAATCATAGGATCAGTCATAGAATCACAGAATTGCCTGGGTTGGAAGGGATCTTTCAGATCATCTGGTCCAACCAGCAACCTAACTCTGACATAGCACTATGTCTACCCATCTTTTAAATCCCTCCAGGGATGGTGACTCCACCACTCCCTTGGGCAGCCTCTTCCAGCGCTTAATAACCCCTTCAGAGTAAAAACCGTTTCTAGTATCCATCCTAAACCTCCCCTGGTGTAACTTGAGGCCGTTTCCTCTTGTCCCATCGCCTGTTCTTTGGGAGAAGAGACCAACCCCCCCTGGTTACCCCCTCCTTTCTGGGAGTTGTAGCTTCCCTTCAGCGAGAAGGTCTCCCCTCAGCCTCCTTTTCTCCAGGCGGAACACCCCCAGCTCCCTCAGCCGCTCCTCACAGGACTTGTGCTCCAGACCCCTCACCAGCTCCGTTGCCCTTCTCTGGACCCGCTCCAACACCTTTTTTGTGGTGAGAAGAGCCCGGCCCTTCCCAGGACAGCTTCGTAGGAGGCACCTGGCAGGGACCTGTCTTTGGGCCACCTTACATGGTGCCCGTGGGACTCAGCTGCATCCCACTGGCTCTGGTGGGATACATCCCATCCCACAAAGGCCATGCTGACACAGCCCGGGAGATGAGACGGGTGTCCCCACCGGCGGATGGCGAGGGGAGGCTACGTACGTCTGCTGCTGGCCGCTTGTCTCTGCTTGTAAATCAGGAGGAGGATGAGGGGCAGGCAGAGGATGCCCACAATGCAGGCACCCGTTGCCAACGCGGCGGCCGTGATATCTGCAACAGAAGAGGACAGAGGTGGGGAGGACTCGCCGTGTATTTCCTTGTATTCCTCAAGCCCATACCAGAAGCAGGGGGCAACCCCGGCGTTGCCCCACACCTGCGGCTCCCACACACATGGGTGACCCGCTCCTAACGGGATTTGCGCCAGGATGCTTTGCTGGTTGCGGAGATAAGCTCTGAGGCATCGGTTTAGGACCTTGACTAAAGTCCTTCATTGCTGGAGGACATCCCAAGGTCTGTCTTTGGTCTTCTAGATATGAGGAGAGAAGCAGGGCCCTGATAAAGCCCTTTGAAGTCAGCAGAAAGGCTCTCTGTGATTTCAAAGAGTGCCAGCCCCCACCCTCATCAAAATCAGGCTGCCTCAAAGTACTTGGGCATCAAAGGGCTCGTTACCCAAGGCTTCCACTAATGAACGTGCCCCTGGGAGAGCTCTCCACCAAGGAGGCTCCGCAGAAAGGCTGGCAGCCTGCGGGCAGGTCTGTGGCCATCAAGGTCCATGTGGGACAGGATGGAGGGCTGCCTAAATCAAGGGCAGGTTCAGCTCAAGCCTTCCTCTCCAGTGCGTCCGTCTGGGGAAGCAGCCTCTTGCTCTGGGTGTGTTTGGGAGGGGGGTGGGGTGGTGGATATTTTAACCCTTTTCTTTTTTGCTCAGCAGGACAGGGTGTCCCAGCATTCGGGACTGAGGGTTTGAGACACAAAGGACTACTTGTGGGGAGGAGGATGCAGTTTCCCATGCAGTTTCCGTGGCCCCAACCGTGCCGCCAACCAATTTTAGCAAAATCTGCCTGTTCAGCAGCCAGCAAAGGGGGGTAGACAGAGCGACCTGCCGAGAAACCACCTGCACAGCGGAGTGTGGGCACCTCCAGCGTCTAGACGCAGTGCTGGGGGAGCCTCACGTTGTCTGAGCGCTCAAGCAAGGTTTGGGTTTCCCCGGTGAGAGAATCTCTGCTTGGGGCGAGGTGGCATGGGCTCAGGATGGTGCTGGGGTGTTGCCAGAGGTTCCTGCGACTCTACCTTTCTGTCCCTTCCCATCTGCTTGTGGCAGCAGTCGCTAACTCCCCGATCGTATTTTTGGGGGGCTCAGGTGCTTTATAACCATGGGGTGAACGATCTCCATGGGCTTCAGGAGAGTCATGTGTAGGTGGTGGGCCAAAGGAGGCTCTCCTCAGCCTGAGGACGTGCCTGTCAGATGTCCGAGGGGGCAGCCTTGGAAATCACCCTCCCGACACCCGGCCGTGAGGTGGCACCTGGGCACCGGCGCGTTTATAGCAAGCGGCCATCCCTAGGGAAGTACAGGATGGCGAGCAGTGCATTGGAGGGAGGCGTCTTTTTCCCTTTACCTTTGCTGGTGGCGGTATGAAACGTGCAGTTTTGAAGCCCTCCCCTGCC
The DNA here is from genome assembly GCA_013400035.1 of Rynchops niger. Classification (NCBI taxonomy): domain Eukaryota; kingdom Metazoa; phylum Chordata; class Aves; order Charadriiformes; family Laridae; genus Rynchops; species Rynchops niger. The sequence goes on from VXBH01001761.1 coordinate 477,120, forward strand.
TGCAGAGAAGAGAAAAGCGCGTTAGATCTCCGGGGGTTCGCTCAGGTACCACAGAGCTCCCACACCTGCCAGCTGTGCTCGCCTTTGCTCACCACGATTTGCTCACCAAACCAGCCCACAGCATCCCAAAAGCAAGAGTTTAATCCCAGGAAGCTTACACTGTGGTTCCTGCTGCAAGAACCCTTTTCCCTCGCAGCGGCAGGCCCCGTCCCTGGCCACGCAGGCTCTTTTATTTTTGGCCTAAAAGGAAAATTATCTATCCTAACGCTGCAAATCAAGGGCAGGAGATGCCTTCCCCTCCATCTCGCACCCCTCTGGATGGCTGTCCCCGCTGGGCTGCTGCCCTGAGGTTATCTCCGAGCCCTGCGCCCCGAGCGATGCCCGCAGCCTTCCCCTGGGCTTGGACCACCAGCCAGCTCCTTTTATGTGGAGGTTTGCTTTCCTCCCTTCCAGAAAGGGGTTGAAGAAGATCAGTGAAACTATGTAGCATGGATTTTATTGCATTCCAGTCTCTTGATTTTTTTNTCTGGCCCTAATTCAACCCTTGAACATCTGCTTGGCTTGGGCTTTCGGCATCAGCATGCCCTGCCTTCCCAGCCCCCATGCTGCACCCCGGCATCCCCCCACCAGCCCTTATCTGCCGCCATGCCCCACCACACCCCATCATGGATGCGGGACCAGGATGTGGGACTGGCAGGGGCTCCCCTTGCCCGCCCTCCTCACCTTGCAGGATCTGCAGCTCCACGAAGCCATAAGCGGCACGCTGAGGCTTGGGCTTCCCGTGCTCCCACCTGGCCTCCACGGCATAGCAGCAATAATTCCCGCTGTCCTGCAGCGTCAGGTTCATCACCACAATGTGAAAGGCGCCGTGGTGGTCGTGGACAAACTCCACTCCGTGATGGCTGCTGGCTTGCCCCCTGAGGGGGGATTTTGGGGTGCCGTTGCCCAGTAGCTCATGGTGCCTGCCCAGGTCGTGGTGCAGCTCCTTCTCGGTGACGTTGCGGATGTGCTTCTTCTCGGAGCATCTCTGGTCGCCGTTGCTGCTGAAGTACCAGGTTTTGTAGAGGAGGTCGTGGTGGTTGGTGAGGGGACCGCTGATCCGGCAGGTCAGGGTGACGTTCTGGCCCTCAGGGCAGATGCAGAGCGAGTACGGGGTGGTGATCAGGAACGCTGCCGGCCCTCCTGCTGGGGAGAAGACACGGTGTCTGAGTCGGACCCCGCAGGCCTGGGCTTACCCTGAGTGCGCAGCAAAATGACCATCCCTCCCCAAAAAAGGCACTGCCGACCCTACTACCCGTGGTGGCGGAGGGATGGCCAGGGGTTGCAGAGAGCAATCAGAGAGCACCAGCCTGCAGGCAGAGGGGGAAAAACACTTCACCCGTGCCCTTAAGGCAAGCAAAAAATCATGGAAAAATCTCCCAGTATCCCCAGAGAAGGGAGATGGGAAGCACGGCGTGAGCCCATCGCTTGCTCCGTGGCAGCATCCCAGCAGAGCTGGGAGCACAGCTTCGCCCTAGCAACGACCCTGGGAGGAGATGCTTTAAATAGAGCTAATAGAGCATCAGGTTTTAATAGCAGCGGGGAGGAGGAGGTTTGCCTGCCGCCAGCAGAGAGGTGGGGGTTTGCCCCGGGGAATGTGCTTAGGGGGCACCAGCCCCCTGCCAAGCGGGGCAGCCAGAGCTGCCGAGAGGGCTGCAAAAAAAAAAAAAAAGGAGAAAAAAATATAAAGTAAATAGCTAGGAGGAGCCCGTGCCCCCCGAGATCAGGCGGGGAGCAGGTCCCACCCTGCTTGTTTTTCAGCCCCTGGGGAGGAGAAGGGGAAACTGGCCAACGCCGACCACGGGGAGCTGCTTGAAAATAAAAACAGTTTTTCAGAAAGAAGTCCCTGACCAGCTGCCGGCTGCAAAACCCCGGGCAGGAAGCCTGGCAGAGGCATAAGGAGCCTGACAGGGGGAATAGAGGGAAGCAGAGGGGTGGATTGCTGGGTTACTGGTCCTGTCCTAGCACAGCGGCGGAGGGTACTGGTGGTTAAGGGGGGATGCGCGTGAGGAGAAAGAAAAGATGTGTGAGTCTTTGTGTCTGCAGAAGTGCAAGCACCACCTTGGAAAGCTGAAATAAAGCTGATTTGGAGTTCGTTTTCTTTAAATTATTGAGAAACGGGAGGTTCCTGGGGCTGGTTTGCAACAGAGAAGGTTGTACGAAGACGAGATGTTCTTTTATTTTAGTCACATCCTGTTGTGCCATTAGCTCCGCCACCGTTTTCGCTTTGAGGTTTTTCGCTTGCTATATCGAGCGGGTGTCAATCAGAGGCTGGGTGTGCGGCGCTTACCCTCCAGCCATCCAACCCAGTGAGAGGCTCCCCGTCACCGGGCTGCCCGGAAAGCATCCTCCATCCTCCTCCTCGCAGGGCCTCTGCCTCAGCACCAGGCTCCGCTTGAGAGACCGAAAGCGAAAATCTCCCCCGCCTTCCACCTCTCGGGGTTATTTCTGGTTTTTAGGGCGATGGGGATCTCTAAGCCCCCTAAGAACAGCCATGGAGCCCCCGAGTCACAGCCGCCCACCTCCAAGGATGCTTTTCAAGGAAAGGGGGGTCTAGGGAGGGGATCTGCCCCATCGGACCCCCCCGGTCTGCAGCACACACCGCTGAGGAGTCCCGCAGAGCTGGGGACAGGGTGACCTTTGCCGAACCGCTCTGGCTAATCACTCTGGCTTCCTACAGGCACCTCAGCCTGCTCCCCACGGCACGTTGAGGCAACACATCTCAGGGGCGGAGGTTTGCGTGGCCTAAGCTCAGTGCTTCTGCTCGTTTTCGAGCCTTGGCTGCTTCCCCATCCTCGGATGCCATTGGGCACCAGGATGCTCGGCCGGGCTGGCTGGGTTTTGGCACGCAGCAAAGTGGGTCCCCCACCTCCTCGCCCGCAGGCCAAGCACAAAAGCCACCTCAGATGTGTTTCTCGATACCTGCCGCAACGGGAAGTGCCCCATTCACATCGGGGGTCCCCCGGGAGCCAGGGGAAGGGAAGCCAGGGCTCTATTGGAGGAAGCCGCACTTCCAACACCTTGCAAAAGTATCTGCGGTAGGCTTTGTTTTCCACCTCAAATAAAAAGGGGCCGTCCCGCTCATCCCCACACGGTTTTGCAAAGCAGTGCCTCACTTAAACCATCCAGCCTCCACCTCCGGGCCTTGATGGGAACCGTCTGGATGGAAAGTCACGGCAGCCCACGCTTTCGGCAGCAGCGCCCAGCCGCAGGGAGGCGGGGGCAGAGGTTACCATGTGTGCGAAGCCTTCGGCATGACCAACTTCCCTTCTTTATCCCAAGCAAGGGAAGACTTCCAAAAGCTGTTGAGCAGAGGAGAAAACAGCTGGGGAGGAGAGCTGGCGAGGCGCCGGGGAGGCTGCTGGTCCCTCCCCAAGATGTGACAAAGCTTTAAAGCCGTGCTAGATGCCAGCTGGTGTCTGGAGGAAACATCTTCTGGCGGCGTCTTTACAGTAAAGCTCATGGTTCTTAATCTTCCCTGGGTGCTGTGGGCTTCTTCCATGCCCAGACCCCAGGTTTGGCTCCATCCCATCCCAGTTGGACCATTCCCTTTGAAGTCAGCGCCGCTGGCGAATGCCAAAATAAAGCCAGGTGCCCGGCTCCTTGCAGCTCTGACTGAGAGCTGAGGGAGCACTGGACCCGCCGAGGTCCAAGCCAGGAGCTGCCGCCTCGTCACCATCTGGTAAAGCCAGAGGAGGTCTCAAGCAGGTGCCAAAAGTGCCCCTTTGGCACCTTGGCATCCTCGGCTCCGACCTGCAGCGTCACATCGGTGTGGCACGGATGCAGCCCTGGCCCAGCCCCGCTGCCAGCACTGCTGCCTAGCATGAAACCCGGGAGTTCTCCTTCCAGAGAAAATGAAATGCAAAAAAATGTACTAAAGCCAAGGAGCTCATGTTGCTTTACCGACCATCAGCTCAAATAAAACAGGATTCCGTGCCAAACTCTGGGTCGGTGACCAAAAGCCTCTCCTGGCTGTTTCTCCTGCCTTTGGTTCCCTGCTCTGGCATGGAGGCATTTGATTTACCCTCCTGTGGCTTACGGCAGTGATTTCCACATCATTCCCCACCTTTCCCCTCCAGGGAAATCTTGGGGGGGTCGGTTGCAGCCCTTGGAGGGGCTCAGCCGCCACAGACGAGGGGCTGCCAGTGCCAGAGCGAGGAACCCAGCTTTGATTCCTCTTCTGGGAGCTTTTCTAACAGCCTCACACCAAAGTGCTGCTAGCCCCATCGTCACCGTGCTGTCATTATGCTTCAGAGTTATCAGCCAGGTGAGATGTGCAGGGGCATCCACACCTCGGCACAAGAAAAAACTTACAGAAGGTGCTGGATGCCCGCATTAATGGCCATCTCCCACACCCTGAGGAACCAAAGGGCTTTTCAGCGGTGGGGCTGCTCACTGGGTACCCATCATCCAGGCCTGGATGCTGCTGCACCCGCCGGAGGCTCCTGCCTTCCTCCTCTTCCAGCACGGCGCCAACTCAGGAACAGGGTCACAGCACCAGGTTTGCACTTGGGATGCGATTTTGGGAAGCCCAGCTCAGCTGCCATCCCTTGGGTGGAGAGGAGCCGCTTCCCCATCCACCAAGCTGACAGTGTCTCCAAACCGCGTGGGAGCCGGATGTCTCCAAGGGCTCTACTTCTCCATCAAGCCCGGCTAAAATTAGCTGGGGCTTCGGACGGTTTTGGCAGGCACACGAAGGTTGCACGAAGCTGAGTTCCTCTGGCACCAGGCTCACGTTGGACATCTAGAGTTCAAGCTTGTTGCGTTGCAGAAGGTTTGGTCTCCGGCCCTGGCACCCCAGATGTGTAAATTAAATCATCCGTGGGAGATGCTGGGAATCGCTCCCTGATGTCGGGAGGCTCAGATGAGAAGCAGAGCACATGCCAATCCACACCAGCCTTGCTGTCCCAGAGGAGAGAGGAGAAGGGACCTCCTGCCGCTGCAGGGGGGCATCGTTTCTTCCTGGGGATGTGCCGGCAGAAATCCTGGAGGCGGTCACTTTGCCATCCTGGGACAGAGGGAGAAGCCAAGCCTGGGAGAAGCCAAGGATGCTCGTCCTCCTCCTGCACAGGGCAGGGAGGGACCGTGGTCCTTCCCAGCTTCATTCTCTGACCCTTCCTCCACAGATGAGCTGCGGTTTTAATTGCCACCGCCCCCGTTTTCCCACCTGTCCCCAAGAGCCCCGGTACAGAACCGCTGCCAGAGCTGGTGCGGAGCCGGGTGTGAAGCAGCTCCTCCCTGAGCATCCCACCACGAGCGGCCGGCGAGCTTCCAGTGCTGGCAAGCGCTCACTCAGGGGAAGGGAAACTGGGTGGCCACACAACGGCAGTCCTGGCCCAGCCGGCCGCCCGCTCAGAGAAGTTGCCCAGCGCATCCCAGCAATTACGGCAGAGCGGAGCATCCTTAGAGAGGGCATCCCGGCTCTGCTCGCACACAGTCTCCGCTCTCCCGGGGCTGATGAAAGGCTCCTTTCAGTGAAGCGTGGGGTGGACGTGTGGCCGGGGACCTCCGCAGCACCAGGGCAAAGTGCCGTGCGGGAACGGGGTGGCTTTTCCAGCTCAGGATCCCCAGCGGGGGGCTGGCAGAGAGACAGGGGGTGGCTGCTTTCCTTCCGCGCATGTTAGATCAAAGCCAAGGAAGAAGAGAAAAGCCCAATCCCGGAGCTTTAGAACAGCAGTCCCTTCCCCCTGACACAGCCAGCATCGCATGGGACACTGGCTCAAGCCCCCCCAACTCCGCAATAACAGGGTGAGGAAGAGAAAAAGCCCCCCAAATGCCTCAAATTCCTTGTGCCGAGGCACAGCCCCGGCCGGGGGAACGCGCTGCCTGGGCGAGGAGGGTTTCTCTGGGCAGGGAGGGGAGGAAAGCAAGCTGGAGCTTACCGAGAGATGCCAGCAGGCAGAGCGTGGCCAGTAGTAGCCCAGGCCGGGGGGACGTGGCCTCCATGGCGGCCGGGGGGGCAGCTCAGCTGGCCTCTGCGGAGCCGTCCGCACGCTGCGAGCAGCCCGGCAGCCGCAGCCGGACTCGCTCACACAGGAAATTTCATTGAGATATTGCAGGCAGCGATGGAGAGAACGGCGAGCACCCCCAGGAGGTGAGATGGGGCAGGGACCTGCGGGTGGCCCAGCGGGGGGGTGGGGATGGCAGCATCCCAAACGGGCACCCCACAGGTGGGTGACACTTCAGTCCCACCCGTTTGGGCAGCAGTGGGTACACGTGTGGGTTTTTTCCCCCTTTTCCCCCTTTTTTCGCAGGGCGTAGCTTAGAATGAGGTGCATGCTGCTTTTGGGGTAGCTGAGGAGGATGATTGCCATGGCGGGGGGACATGCTGGTCCCCATCCCTTCCCCGTCAGGAGCCGATTCCTTGGGGGCCAATCTCCAGCTTGCTTCGTTGAAGTGCACTTTGCTCGGAATTATTGTTTTTCCCCATTTGTGAGGATGAAGTGGGCAGAAACCCTCCTGGAACAAACAGGGAAGGGGAACTCAGAGCTTGGGGAAGGGAAAGGAGCTTTTCCTCCACAAAAAAACAAAGGGGGAGCAAAGCATCCCCCGTTCCTGCAGCCCTTTTACACAGCGGGAGGGACTTTAATCTGTCCTCAAATAAGTGGCACGGCGAGTTGACTCGTGTAACTCCTCCTGGAGCTCCGCTTCAAATTCCAAAGGCATCCACAAAATCTCTGGCTGCAGCCGAGGGCCACCTTGTCTCGAAAGGGGGTTCCCTGGAGAAGCGGAGCCCGGAGACAACAGTGGAGGTTTGCAAACCACAGGGAACTTTGCAGCTCACCTGCTCTGAATTTGGAGAGGTGCGGTGCGGCAAAATAGAAAAGGAGGTAATTACCATGTGGCTTTGTGGTTTTCACAGCAAACACTTCTGTGATGCTCTCATTGAAAAGGTAACCCTTGTCTGGCTGGAAGAAATTTGTTGCTTTGTGTAATTCTGTTGCACAAAGTCCAGAGACTCCAAGAAAATGGTTTATCATCCCAAGACTCCATCTCTGAGCTGAGTCCTTAGGCAGGGTGGCACGCTCGTGTCACCTCCCCATCCACAGGTGTGCCCCCGTGGTGACGGTCACAGAAGACAGCCTTCAGTAAGGACGTCCAAGTGCCTGTGCCAGGTCAGATACAGCTGCAAGAAGGTCAGGACAGGCTGAGCCTGAGCGGCACTGAAGTTGTGGTCGGCAGGTAGACGATGGGACCCGCGGGAGGTCAGGCTGAGATGCTCATTTTTGTTCCTCCCCTGAGCCATGGCAGAAGCGTCTTTGGGTATTTTCCATCCTATCCCGCCGCTCCCCTCGGTAATAACAACCCAGGTGTCTCCAAAGTCAAGGTGAGGACTCACACATGTCTCCTCCACGATGGGGTTCAGCCTCTGGCTTTCCCTCTGCCATGGGCTGCTCCCTGGTGTTATCAGCAATGGTGACACTGGGTGAAAAGGAGAAGGAACAAGATTTAATCTCTGCATGTTTATCTCTGTACCCAACCGTTACCTGGAGAGGCATCTGCAGCCATGGCTCGTTTCATTTTGAGCCCTGCCTCCTGTTTGCGTCTCTTGGCAGGGCTGAGCCCCCATTGGTCATTGACCTTGACAGGTCCAGCCTTCCCCAGCCAGCTCCAGGGGTTGTGGAGCCGATCCCTCTGCAGTGCTTAACACGATGTCCCCATGTCCCACAGGCCACCACCACAGTGTACGTCACCATCCTGGATGAGAACGACAACGCTCCTGCTTTCCGGCAGCAGCTGTACGAGGTGACCCTCGACGAAGGTCCTGCCACACTCAATGCCACCCTCATCACCGTGCAGGCCCTGGACCGGGATGAGGGACCCAATGGCACGGTTGCATACAGCATCACCGAAGGCAACATCTTGGATACCTTCCACATCGACAGCGCCACGGTCAGTAAGGAAGCCAGCTCCATCCCGGATGTGTCCCTGTCCCACTCCCTTCACTCCTGGTAATTCTCCCCTCGCCTTGCAGGGACAGATCCGCACGGTGAAGGAGCTGGACTACGAGATCAGCCATGGGCGCTACACCTTGATTGTCACCGCCACTGACCAGTGCCCCATCGTCTCGCGACGCCTGACATCTACCACCACGGTAGGGAGCTGCTGGGGGGGGTTTGTGACACTGTGGCCTCTTCGGGATCAAAGAGTTCCCCCTCATGTGAGCAGTTTCACATCTCCTTCCCAATGGTCACCAGTCGCTTTTCCCAGCTGCAGCCAGTTTGCCCAGTCGCTGTTGCCCCACTCCCTCATGAGGGTTGCAAAACAGGGATGTGGGCAAGGGACACTTGTGGGTTATTTGGGCCTGCAAAGACACAAGCAGAAGAAATTCCGGAACTGCTTTTAAGTTGCATTATGTTTTCTTTAGATGTCCCCTTGGTGCTTCTTGCTTGAAGGGACAGTAGGTAGTAAAGCATTGCTATAGCATTAATTTCTGCTTCATCTTTATCTTGTCAGATTATTTATTTGCTTTTAAAATTCCCTTTTGATTCCTTGTATGGAGGCTATTTAAAGCCTCTAGTCATTTTTTTTTTTGTTGCTTTTCTCTCTAGCTTTTCCAGTTTTCCTGGACCATGGTGACCTGAACTTAGTGCAGTGCCCAAAGTGTGGGGAGGGCAGACTAGGAGCTCTAAAGCAAACGTTTTGCAGGAGTTGAATATGGTGATTATTTTTGTGCCCAAAACCAAAATGTGACAGGTTGTGTGGCAGACTTTGCCCATGCCCAGACTGATTTTGAGGTCTGCAGGTGGAAGGGATCACTTAGATCTTCTGCTTTGGCTCCCTGTCATGGACCACCATGCCTCACCCAGCTATCGAGCCAAGCATTTTGCAGTCCCCCAAAAGGAGTAAAGTTCTTGTGTGCCAAGAAAACAAGAGAAACTGAAAGGGAGATACCAGTGTGGGAGATTTCCATGGGTAAGATCTGTCCCCGCAAGCCTGGCAGCGCTTTGCTCCACACTTGGGCAGGTGGGAAGCCTTCAGATGTGTGCAGCTGATACTGCTGGAGATGCCTTCCTGGCCCAGGAAAACTGCAGGGGAAACCTCGAGACCTGGGGTTTAACTGCTGGCAGGGAAGGCAGCAGCTGCCGGCGTGCTGTGGGTGAAGGCAGAGCCTTCCCAGCTCTCGGCCCAAGCAGCGACATGAACTTGGAAACCCCTTCAGCAACAAGTACCGAAGCTGGACGGGATAGGAAACACCCTCCTTACACGGCCCAGGGAGTTTGTGCCAGCACCGTACGAAAACATAGCTTTTAGGAGGAGGTTTAGTGATTATTTTAGATCCCGAGTGATGGGAAATCCATCACCCTGATAAGGCGTGCCAGTGTTTATTTTCTCCACTGCTAGGAAACGGAGCAGAGGCTCAGATACACTCTTCTGCAAAGATTAGACTTAGCCAGTAACGAATGCCCATCTGATGGATTTTACTGTCCTTTAGCCCAGGAGGTCAGAAGGCTCCTCATTTTCAGTAGCTTTCTCATAACCACCCGTACCACCAAAGCTCAACCTTTTCTTAGCCACCGGTGACTCTCTTCCTCAGGCAGAGTTTCTCCGCTGTGCAAGTTCCCTGAAGTCTAGCAAGGGAGGGGATAACCCTTTTTGCAATATAAATGTCTCCTATGTAGTGTGAGTCAATTAAAAAGCAGGACTCGAGTTTGTTGGATCCCTAGCTTCGCTGGCAGCCCCATGGTCTACTCTGTCCTAAAACAGTTGATGCTTTCCCCTTTTGAGATCTGTAGGGTCGGTTTCTAGCCAGCCAAGCGTGTTGTAGGAAGGGATGTGAAGAGAGGAAACGCGCCAGCAGCGTTGGTGGTGGTTACTGTTGGAATAAGGACACAAGCTGCAAATTTTTTAAAGTTTACTCAGCAGTAGGAATGAAGGCCTTGGTGGAGGAAAAGGAGTGAGCAAGCGTACAGCTGGCTGCAGACGTCAGGTCCCTCCAGACTCACGGCTTTGGTGGTCAAATCCACGTCTGGGATTTTTATCTGTCCAGCTTGGGTTTCAAGATATGAATGTGGAGAACATTTGACTTTTGCATTGAGTTCTTCATCATGGTGTGTGTCCCGGAGGTTGAAAAGGGCCCCACCTGTGTGCAGCTGGAGTTTCATAGTGTCACTATGATCAGCAATGACAGACTTTGAGTCTCTGAACTGTAAGCTGGATGTTTGGTGAACTCTGCAAAGCCAGAAATACAGGAGGTATTTTGCAACGTCACCTGTCCATGGCTTCCCATGCTCATGGCCAGCGGGCTGGTCTCCTCTTCCATCCCTCTCCCCTCACTGCCCTCCACCCTCTTGCCCTGACCACAGGTGCTGGTGAACCTCAACGACATCAATGACAACTGCCCCACCTTCCCACGGCCCTACGAGGGTCCCTTCGATGTCACAGAAGGGCAGCCCGGCCCGCGTGTCTGGACCTTCCTGGCCCACGATGGTGACTCGGGACCCAGTGGGCAAGTGGAGTACAGCATCATCGCCGGGGACCCCCTTGGTGAGTGGGGACCTTGTGGGGGGGCAGGTACCACCTCTCCTTCTGGCTGCCCCGTGGAGGAACCTGGCTTGCGGGAGGGTGGGCGGAAGCGTTTCAGAAAAGCCATCCTCCCTCCCAGGCTTCTGCGAATTCAGCCTTTCGACACCAGGAAATCCTGTTTTGAGCAACAGGAAACTTAACCCATTCGTGACCAGCCAAGGGGGAGTGGCCGGGACTTGTGCAAGGGAGGGGGCGAATCTGCTGAACAATGAGGGGAAGAAAAAAAACAAATCAACAAAACAAAACAAAAAAAACAAACCGCAGAAAGAGAAACTGGGAGCTGCAAGTGCACAGCCCCGTCCCCTCACCCTCATGGGGTTTGCAGGGTGTTTGGGGACTGAGTTGCTCTGCAACCCATGGGGAAGCTGTAGCTCCAGCCCCACCAGCACCCCAGAGCAGGTGGCAGAGGAGCCATGGGCGTCCCTAACCATGGGGAAAAAGGGCTGTCCCACTGTGAATGGGTGGTGACTTCAGCCCAGGGTATCTGGAAGGCAGAGCCAAGTCCCATCTCCCAGCTGGCACCACTGCAAAGCTTTTCCAGAACAAGTCCAGGGACGTCTGCACTATGTAGCCCACCCTGATCTGGCCATCATGGGGCATGGGCAGGTGCTCGGAGGGCCGTTGGCATCTTCAGAAAGGCCCAGCCAAGGGGCGCAGGCACCTTTTATTTGGCCATTCAACCCATCCCCTGCTCCTGCTGGTACCTGGGGGTGCGTCCAGGAGAGTGTCTGGCTGCCACAGTCCTCCCATATCTCCAGTAGCGGGGAATGGTTTTGTCCCCAAACCCTCCCTGGTGCTTGTCCACCGTCACAAAATAAGTCATTCCCCTGAGGTGCTGGGCCACTCGCAGCAGCACAGTGCAAGCCAGGGCCCTGTTGTCTCCGGCAGGGGAATTTGTGATCTCCCCGGTGGAAGGGGAGCTGCGGGTGCGGAAGGATGCTGAGCTGGACCGCGAGAACATCCCCTTCTATAACCTCACCATTGCCGCTCGGGACCGGGGGGTGCCCCCCCTCAGCTCCACGGTGAGTCCCCTGGGGTGGCATGGGGGGCTGCGGGGTGCCATCCCCCATCCCCACCTCCTTCCTCCTGGTCTCTGCCTTCACTCTCCTCCCCTCCTCCTCCTTCCCCTTGTCCCTGGGGCTTTCCTCTGCCAGACCGTAGTGGGCTGAGTGGGAAAGCCCACCTCTTGCCCAGGGAGGCATAAAAAGGATAGGAGGAATGGATATAAGTGCCGTGTTCCTGCACTTCCTGGCAGATCCTAGTGGGCATCCGCGTGCTGGACATCAACGACAATGACCCCGTGCTCCTCAACCTCCCCATGAACCTCACCCTCAGTGAGAACGCCCCCATCTCCAGCTTCGTCACCCGCATCCTTGCCCGGGACGCAGATCAGGGGCCGAACGCACTCCTGACCTTCGACATAACTGCGGGCAACAAGGAGAATGCCTTCTACATCAACAGCACCGTATGCCCCCAGGGGGGTGGGATGCCGGGATGCGGAGGGTGGGCACCCCTGGTCCTGGAGCCTTGCCTTCCCTGGGCACCCATGAGTGCCATCTGGCATCCTTGCCCTGGCAGGAGGTGACCTGGGAGAAGCGCTCCTCGTGTCCCTTGTACCTATTTCCTCCCTTTTTTCTTGGTAGAGCGGCATCATCTACGTAAACCGCCCGCTGGACAGGGAGCGGGTGGCAGAGTACAGGCTGACCGTCACGGTGAAGGACAACCCCGAGAACATACGCAATGCCAGGCGGGTAATTATGGGCACTGCCGGGGCCTCCAGTGATGCGGGCGGCAGGGCAGGTGGGAAAAGGGGTTCCTGCCGTGGCCAAAAACCAGATGACGCATTCACCCACAGCGTTTCCAATAGCAGCCTTATCCCCCAAAAGCTGGGAATCACAAGGAGGGGGCTGTAGCCCTCTCCCCAGCAGAGAACAGGACCAGTAGGATTTAGGGCAAGTCCAGCATCGCATGTCGACTCCATGCAACAGGAGCAGAGGCCACAGAAGAGGGGACAAAGTTGGGCTGGAGAGCTGGACAGCCACAATGACACCGGAGCATCCTTTGGCCCTGCCAAGATGTCCCACGGATCCCCCTTCAGGGTGCAGGCTGGGAAGGGGTGCCCAACCCCGGGGCGAGGGTCCCTGCAGACCCTCCAGGATGGTCCAGGGAGCACAGCATCATAGTTGCACAGGGGTCCAGCTTTGACCAGCACCAAACTGGAGGTGTGAGAGGCAGGAGGTGAGCTCAAGGAAAGGCCATTGCCGTCATCGCCCTCTTGTCCCCATTTTCCTTTAGGATTTTGACCTGCTGGTCATTTCCATAGCGGATGAGAATGACAACCGCCCCCTCTTCACCCAGAGCTCCTACCAGGCTGAGTTGATGGAGAACTCACCCCCAGGTAGGTCTCTCTTCGCTCCCTTAAGTGGCTCCTGGAGACTCCCTTTGGGGCCAGGCGAGGGGAGGTGTCTCCTGGCTGTGGAGGAGACACGACGCTGAGCAGGGAAAGGCTGCAGGTCAGTGGGACGGGGATGCTGAGTACAAGGGTCTTCTGATGACCACCCAGGGAGATCAGCCTCCAGGAGACCATAACTTTAGTCCATGCTGCTGGTGGAAACCCTTCCTGGCACAGGTCTGGCACAACCCTGTGAGAAATCGGTCCCGTTTGGGAATTGCTCAGCTGCAGACAGCAAGAGGTGCCCACGGTCTGAGCCGAGCCCTGGGGGCAGCCTTGAGGGCATCACCATGCCCAACATCCCTGCAGGGGATGGAGTGCCATCTCTCCATCACCAGCACCTGGAGCCGCGTTGCTCTGGGGGTTAGAGGTAAAACAGTCCAGCCTGTCCAGGTAGACGTTTCCCAGCCAAAGAGCTGGGGAAGTTTTGCCTTCCTGCCTTGAATTGCTCTCTGCTCCAAGACCTCAGGTACCTCTCTGTCCTGCCACCAAGGGACATCCCAGGTGAAGGGTTTGGGTGCCTCCAAGTGATGCCCTCGGTGGCAGGGTGCTGATGCCGCCCGTCTGATGGATGTGTCTGTCTGTTTGTTTTTAGCTGGACGTCCCACCACCTCACCTGGGCCTTCCAAGTCGGTCTGCAAGGCTGCAGCAGCTGCCCCCCCCGCTGCCTCGTGCACCGCGAGGCCCCGCTCTGTCACCTCCTCCATCCATTCATTGCTGTCCCTCATGCATCACCGGGGTGGGAGGGGATGCAGGGGCTCTGCAGGGGGCTGCCACCCTCTCTAACCCTTGTCATCCCCTCCAGGGACCCTGGTCACGGTGCTCAATGGACCCATCCTAGCTCTGGACAGTGATGAGGGCAGCAATGCCGTGGTGACCTACCAGCTTCTGGAGGCATCTCTGAATTTCTTTGTTATCGACAATGGGACAGGTGGGGTGGCCCAGCAGGTGACCGTCCCCAGTCCAGGGCCACCAGGCAGACATGGGCTCGGTCACCAGGCTTTTCCCCTTCTCCAGGTGTCATTTCGGTGAAGCCTGGCAGCGTGGTAGACCGAGAGGCTTTGCTGGACTCTCTGCTGGAGTTCACACTGGTGGCTCGTGATGTGGGAGGGCTGAACAGCACCGCCAGCCTGGTGGTGACCATCCTGGACGACAATGACAACCACCCCGTCTTCCAGCCAGCTTCCATCACGGCACGGCTGCGGGAAAACAGCCCCCCAGGTCAGGAGGAGGGTGGGACTGGATGTGAGAGCAGGTGATAGGGAGACCTGGGTATCCCCCTGGGAATCTGAAGATCCAGCTCCCGGGGTCAGGGCTGGTCAGGATGGGGTTGAAGGGAAAACCTGGGAATTGGGGCTGCCTACATTGCTTGGTGGTGTTTGCCTTGGGACTGGGTGCTTGTTGCTGCTGCCCTCCAACCCTTGCTTGAGAGGTCTCTGTCCCCCCTTTCCAGGCTTCTCCATCCTCCAGGTGACAGCCACAGATGCCGACAGTGGCCTCAACCAGCAGCTGGATTACCGGATTGAGGGCGGTGGCCAGGACAGGTTCCTGATCGATGCCGCCACGGGGGTGATCCGAGTGGCCAACATCAGCATCGACCGGGAGGAGCGGGATGCCTACCGGCTGATGGTGGTGGCTGTGGACCAGGGCACACCAGCGCTCTCGGGCACCGCCACCGTCAGCCTCTTCATCGACGATGTCAACGACTGCAGGCCCGAGTTCATCAACCCCATCCAGACGGTCAGCGTCCCTGAGTCAGCTCCCCCCGGCACCGTGGTGGCTGAGGTGACCGCCATCGACCGGGACCTCCACCCTCGCCTGGAGTACTACCTGCTGGAGATCGTGGCCCGTGATGACACAGACGCACTGGTGCCAAACCAGCAAGGAGCGTTCACGGTGGATTTTAGGACAGGTAGGAGAGCGGAAAGGGCTGCGTGGGCGGCGCAGACCCCTCTACTCTCTTCTGCTTCTTCTTCTTCTTCTTCTTCTCTGCCTGGAGGTAGGTGTCTGAGGCACAGGGAGATGATGCTCCCCTCTTGCCTCCCCACTCTCCTCCTCCGGCTTCCCCGTCTCACCCTGCCCTGTCCTCTCTCCCCCAGCCGAATGACTTAACTAACCCTTTTTTTTCCTTTCCGGCTCTCGGCCCACCAGGTTTGTCTCTGTGTCTGTGCTTGTTTCTCTCTCCACGCCATCTGTCGCCTCCCTCCTCCATCTCACCCATCTCCACCGCAGGCAGCCCCGCTGTGGGCCGGGGGCTGCTCAGCCTTGGCAGACCGGACACGGGGACCCTCGCTGGGGGGAGCAAGGGTGGGCACTCCGGGGTAGGTGGTGGGCTCTACCCTCAAGGAAGGTGGGCCAGGAGCTCCTTGCGTCTGTTTTGGAAGCACGGAGCTGATCCAAGGAAATAAAAAAACCCTGTTGGGAAGGATACAGGACAGGACTCTCGGATGCTGAGCTAAGGCGGATGGGGTCGTGCAGGGCAGCAGCAGCAGTTGCTCCCAAACCCCTCTCGTCCTCACAACCCAAATTCCTACCCTGGCTGAGGCAGCCTGAGACCCTCTTAGCTGGGCAGAGCGGAGCAGGCAGGAAGGCAGGCGAGGGAGAGAAGTTGTCTCCTCCTGTAGCTATGGAGTGTTTTCCCCTTTTAGCCTTTGGACAGAGGCAGGAGTGCAAGTGCAGTGGAGGGTCCTCAGTGGCGGGAGGGGGCACAGGCACCACCTGTGACCCTCCCCATCTTTTTGGGGTTCCCAGGAGCTGTGAAGATCAAAACTCCCCTCAACCGAGAACTGGTGGCTACCTACGAGGTCACCATCTCCGTCCACGACAATGCCAGTGAAGTCATCGACCGCTCGGTCAGCGTGCCCAACGGTAAGCCCAGACATCCCAGGGCTGCACTGGGATGGAGCAGTCTGTGTGCCCATAACTGTACCATGGGAGACACCTGCTTCTTCATTACCATCCCCATGACGTCTTGCCAGCCTGCTCCTGGTAAATCCAGGCACACGCAGATCAGGAGTAGGTCTGAAGTAGGTGAGACTATCCACAGCCAGCTCAGGGCAGAGCGGCTTTGCTGAATATTGCTATTTATCTTGATGAACTAGCTCGGTTTAGTTGGGTTTCCTGGAGTTTTACGCTTGTCTCTTTATGACCTTCTTTTCTCCCATCCTTTCTTTGCTTCTCTTTCTCACTTGTCCTCTTCCTCTTCTATTCCCCTGTGGTCACCACCATGGCCACAGCCAAGCTAACAGTCAATGTCTTGGACGTCAATGACAACACGCCTCGCTTCCGCCCCTTCGGGGTCACCTACTTCACCGAGAGGATCCTGGAGGGAGCCACACAGGGCACCACACTCATCTCCATCT
Source organism: Rynchops niger (assembly GCA_013400035.1). Taxonomy (NCBI): domain Eukaryota; kingdom Metazoa; phylum Chordata; class Aves; order Charadriiformes; family Laridae; genus Rynchops; species Rynchops niger. The sequence continues at coordinate 493,500 of VXBH01001761.1, forward strand.
CAGCGGTGGACCCGGACAAAGGTGCCAATGGGCAGATCACCTACGAGCTGCTGAACCTCTCCCCGGAAGGCTATGTCTGCCTTGAAGACCATTCAGCAGGTCGGTGGCCTGGAGAGGTGGGAGTCTGGGGCAGGTTGGTGGCCTGGGGCAGGTTTCTCATTTCAGGGTCTGCCATCCTCTAGGGAAGGTCGTGGCCAACAGGACAGTGGACTATGAGGAGGTGCAGTGGCTGAACTTCACCATCCGAGCTTCTGACAACGGCTCTCCCCGCAGATCCGCTGAGATCCCTGTGTACCTCCAGATAGTGGACATCAATGACAACAATCCTGTTTTCAGCCAACCATCCTATCAGGTGAGGTGGGCTCCCCCGTTCAAGTCCACGTGGGGCTGGGCAGTACCTGCCTGGTGAGGACGAGCACAGAGCTGTGCATTCTCCAGGGGCACCTTCTCTTCCCTCTCTCTGTGCTTGAACCATATGAAGAAGATAGTCAACCCAGCAATGTAGTCTGTGTGAACACCTTGTTCTGAGTCCAGCTGTGCCCATCCCTGGGTGCCACCCTATGACCTTGGTTGCTGCCTGCTAAACCAGCCCATGGCAGGGGATTTGGAATAAGATGGTCTTTAAGGTCCCTTCCGACCCAAACTATTCTATGATTCTATGAAACAACCCATCCCTTTGCTTGCAGAAAGCTGTCTTTGAGGACGTGCCATTGGGTACGGTCATCCTGAGGGTCCAGGCCACGGATGCAGATTCTGGGCGTTTTGCTCTCATCCAGTACAGCCTGGGGGATGGAGAGGGCAAGTTTGGGATAAATCCCAACACGGTAAGGAGCCAAGCGAGGCTGGAACAGAGCGGGGAAAGGGAGGGGAGGCTGAGATGGTCCCACCTTCTGCCTTGCTCCCGCATCTCACCTTCTGCCCCTTCTTGAGTACCAGCTCTGCCAGATGAGGTCCACCTGAAGGTCTCTGTGTGCTGCAGGGTGACATCTACATCCTGTCAGCCCTGGACCGGGAGAAGAAGGATCACTACACGCTGACAGCTGTGGCCAGGGACAACCCCGGGGACGTGTCCAGTAACCGTCGGGAGAACTCTGTGCAGGTAGGGCTCTCCTCCTCCCACCACCCCTCGTGTGGTGGTCACCAGCAAGAAGGTGTTAAAACTCAGGCTTTCCTCCCCAGCAGGGAAGGGAGGAATTAGGCAGGAGAGCAGATGACCCCAGGGGCTGGGGGGTGGATGGTGCAGGGCACTTTGTGTCGCGGGGACAGCACGTCGGCAGAAGGGGACAGAGCAGGAGGGGCAGGGAAGGGCAACGCTATTGTCTACAAGTGATCCGGCATGAATGGGTGCCCCAGCCATGGTGGCCCCCATTGTTGAAGGCAGGAATTCAGCTAGCAGAGCTAAACGAATAGCAGGAAGGGGACCATGCTCCGGTGGCGGAGCCGCGGGTCACGGCAAGGGTACAGCCCCTGGGGGCTGCCTGGCCACCTCCAGCCTCATGTCACCCAGCCAGCTGTGCTTTGTCAAAGGTGCTGGTCACAGTCCTGGACATTAACGACTTCAGGCCCCAGTTCAGCAAGAGCCAGTTCAGCACCAGTGTCTACGAGAATGAGCCGGCGGGGACGTCGGTGATCACCATGACTGCCACCGACCTGGATGAAGGAGATAACGGCGTGGTGACCTACAGCATCGAGGGCCCCGGCGCAGGTGGGCACTGGCGGTGGGGAGCTCCTTCCCAGGGAAGAGGGTTATGATGAGGAGCAATTGGAGGAGACAGAGTGGCCGAGCCTACATCTCGTGTCCTCTGGCTGGTTTGGACCAAGGTTGTGCACACACTCCCAGGAGCAATACCGAAAGCGTGGAGCTTTCGGTATTGCTCCACAGTTCCCAGTTCCTCGTGGTGTGGCGTGTTATGGCTTTGCCTGCCTTCGTCCTGCAGATAGCCGCGGCTTGTCCTCTTGTCTCCCCCCACCCCAGCAGGGCTTTCTAGGTATGCAAGTATGCCTTGGGAGCACACTCGCTGCACGCTTTGGGGGAAAGCTAAGAAGAGCTAGGAGGTTGTGGGTGGATAGTGATAGTGCCTGAAGACCAGTATATCTCCACACGCCGAGGAGTAACGGGAACCAAGCAAAAGCCAGCATAAATGTAGAGGGAAATGGAAGAAAGTTCATTTTCCTGAGACCCATGGGCTCTTCTGACTTCCCTCTGACCACTGCCCTGTCCTGGCTGGTTTATCTGGCCTGGGCAGGAGTGAAACACAGCCAGGGGTGGCCCGGGAGCAGGGCTCTTCTCATTGCCCGGTGGCAGGCAGTCAGTAGCGGGCAAGGATGCTCTGAAATGGCAACCTGAGAGCACCCGCACCCCTAGCCTCAGGCAGCCAACTCTGCTCAATCACCCCTTGACAGGGATTTCCCACCAGTAAGGGATGTGCTTCAGCTGGTGTACTGGTTTCTAGTAGTAATTTATCCGGCGCCAAGTGTCCTGAGCCAGAGGTGTGTTTTTTCTACCCCCCAGAGGCTTTCAAGATCAATAAAGACTCGGGGCTCATCACGTCCCGGCGGCGCTTGCAGTCCTACGAGAGGTTCAACCTGACTGTGGTGGCCACAGACAAGGGGCACCCGCCTCTCTGGGGGACCACCATGCTCCACGTGGACGTCATCGACATCAATGACAACCGCCCCGTCTTCGTCCGCCCGCCCAATGGCACCATCCTGCACATCAAGGAGGTAAAAACCCCTTGAGAGGCAGCGGGGCCATGGCATGCTGAGACCGTGGCCGGGAGCACTCCTGCCTACCAGTGGCAAAATCCAATCTCCATTTGCACTGGGGATGGAACAAGACCTTGATTTAACATGCAGCAAGAAGGTTTGGGTCATGGGGTTGAACGGTCAGCAACAGCCCCTCTCCATACATGTAAGCAGGGATGTCGGGGCAGCTTTGGGGAACAGAAACCCTAGCAACACACAAAATTAGGAAACAGCCAGTCACTGCATGACGAGTGGCAAGTGACAAGGGCCAAAACACTGACATTTAAGATGTTTCTCCTTTCTGAGAAGCGGGGCTTGGCTCAGCCAGTCCTTGGCGTGCACATGGAGCAGCCACCCGGCCAAAGGGAATCATGGCTCCTCGTTGCCATCTCACAGTTGGGTTTTGAGCAGGAGGAGCCTGCTGACCCTGATACAAGGGGGTTTGGAGGGGCAGGGGGAGTGGGCGGCTCTCATGCAATGCCGGGGCTGAGGGGCTGCACGTGTGCAAGCAGGAGATCCCCCTGGGGTCCAACGTCTACGAGGTCTATGCCACGGACAAAGACGAGGGCCTCAACGGAGCGGTGGTCTACAACCTCCTGAAAACCGGGGCGGGGAACAAAGACTGGGAGTATTTCAGCATCGACTCGGTCAGCGGGCTGATCCAGACGGCCATGAGGCTGGACCGGGAGAAGCAGGCGGTGTACAATGTGAGCCAGGCGGCAGCACACCCGCGGGGTGACTGGGACAGTCCCTGAGGCTGTGGGTCCAGTGCGGGGCTGGGGGGATGCAAGCAATGTGGTGGGGATGGGATCAGCTGCCGCAGTCGTGAAGATGTCACACCTTGGCAGGAACTGGGTGATTATCAAGCACCATGGGGAAGTTGCATCCTGGTGGGCCAGCTCCCAATTTCCTGTTAAATCCCCCCAAGATCCTCCACCACTCAACCGTCCCCTCAGCCATGTCTCCTGGCCCACGTGTCTTTGCCCAGGACAGCGCTTTTGCTTCTCTCCCCAGCTGATCATTGTGGCCTGTGACCAGGGCCAGCCAGCCTATGAGACCATGCAGCCTCTCCAGGTCGCACTAGATGACATTGATGACAATGAGCCCGTCTTCCTCAGGCCACCCGTAAGGCGCCGGGATGGAGGGGATGGGACACAGGGGATGCAGGGATGGGGATGCCGGCAGGCACATGTCATGGAGCATGCACTGCTGGGCGTCACCATGGTGGGGAGCACAATGGGACGCGTCCACTTTAATTTAAAGCCACCTCGATGCTCATAACCCTCCCTTCTCCTGGGGTCTCTGGCAGAGGGACAGTCCCCAGTACCAGGCACTCTCCGTCCCCGAGCACTCACAGCCAGGCACCGTGGTGGGGAATGTCACTGGGGCAGTGGATGCAGACGAGGGCTCCAACGCCATCGTCTACTACTTCATAGCAGGTGGGTGCCAAGTGGGGAGGGGGTGGGCAGCTCTACGTCCCCCTGCACACCCCTCACCAAGGGTTTCCATTGCTCCCAACATCTCCTCACTGCCTTTCTGCTCTGGTCAACGGGCAAGGTGGCATTTTAGAAATGCCAACCAAAGGGGACTAATTGGGGTCCCCTTTCTGCACCCAGCTGGGAACAAGGAGAGCAACTTCCAGCTGAGCCGGGAGGGGAAGCTGCAGGTCTTGAGAGACCTGGACCGGGAGAAGGACCCATACTACTCCATCATAGTCAAAGCGTCCAGCCAGAGGAACTGGTCCCCTCCCCAGGGCCAGCGGGCGGGCAGAGCCCAGACCTGGGACCTCAATGGGGACCTGACCCTTCAGGAGGTACGGATCTTCCTGGATGACATCAATGACCAGTCCCCCCAGTTCACCAAGTCGGAGTACACGGCAGGTAAGAGGTGCCGAGGGCTGGAAGGGCACCAGGAGCCAGAAACGCTCCAGGAAAAATCCAGCCAGATGAAGGGGCAGTGAAATCCAGCCTGACCCCATGTCCCTGGACCGTCTCTCTCTCAAAGGGGTCGCCACTGACGCCAAGGTGGGATCGGAGCTGATCAGAGTGGTTGCAGTGGACGCTGATATAGGCAATAACAGCCTGGTCCTGTACAACATCTTGGGCATCCGCTACATCAAGCAGCACTCCAACGACTCTGAGGAGGTGGCCAACATCTTCAGCATTGGTGCGTACGCTGCATCCTGCAGGAGTACGGGTCTGTGGCCAGAGACTTCCTGGAGACCAAAGACATCCCCATGACCAGGGTCACTAATGCTGGGCTTGTGACCGTCCTTCCCCCAGGAACCCTTGATGGGATCCTGCGAACCTTTGACCTCTTCACGGCCTACAACCCCGGCTACTTTGTGGTGGACATCATGGCCTCTGACCTGGTGGGCCACAACGATACGGCCATTGTGGGGATTTACATCCTGCGGGATGACCAGCGGGTCAAAATCATCATCAACGAGATCCCTGACAAAGTCAGGCAGTTCGAGGAGGAGTTCATCAGTCTGCTCTCCAACATCACAGGCGCCATTGTCAACACGGATGATGTGCAGGTAATCATCCACCTTTGAGGTTGCTTCAAGGGGCAGGTAACCTTCCACGTGCTGCTTGGGAAGTCTCCTTTGAGGGCGTTCTGCCTGTTTAAACCATAGACACCCCTGAGGTCTGAAGGTGATGGATAGACCCCAGGCTGGGGTGTATCAAAGGGGTCCAGACCGACCCCATGCCAGGCCTGAGGGTCTCTTGCCACACGAGCGCACCTCGGGGCACCCTTGGGAGGTGCCCCGGGAGGAGACACCTCTCCCGCACTGCAGACCTTGCTGTCTCTGCTCCCCAGTTCCATGTTGACAAGAAAGGTCGGGTGAACTTTGCACAGACAGAGCTTCTGATCCACGTGGTGAACAGGGATACCAACCGCATCCTGGACGTGGAGCGGTATGTCACCTGGCCTGTCACCCAGCCCATCGCCTGCCCCATTAGGTCCTCGGGGAGCCTCATTAATGTCAAGATGCCCAAGCACCCCTTCTCTTCCCAGGGTGATTCAGATGATAGATGAGAACAAGGAGCAGCTGAGGAACCTCTTCAGGAACTACAACGTGCTGGATGTGCAGCCTGCCATCACCGCCCGGGCCCCAGACGACCTCTCGGCTCTGCAGGTAACAGCCCAGCTGGGGCTTGGAGATGGCTACTGCTCACAGGTGGGGTGATGTCCCTTCACATCTTCCATGGCCCGGAGGGATGTTTCACCCAAATAATTTTGGGCGGGTGCCCACTGCTGGGTGCTGGCTCCGTGCCGGAGGTGGCCACTACCCCTCTGTCCCTCCCAGATGGCGATCATTGTGCTGGCCGTCCTGCTCTTCCTGGCTGCCATGCTCTTCATCCTCATGAACTGGTACTACCGGACAGTGTGAGTAACGCCAGGGCTCTGCCCCACTGGCCGCAATCTCTCCACAAGCCGGGGGGACCCACGTGGCTGCTCCCGACCCTGGCAGTGCTGGCAAGCAAAGGAGGGCACCAGCTTCTCCACACTTTCTGCAGCAGCGTAGTTCCTGAAGAGGTTCCTCAGCTGCTCCTTGTTCTCAGCCTGGTTTCAGAAACTGCCCCTCTTCCCCCAAAATATAATGGTTTTACTACTGATGTTGCCTCTCCCCACGAAACTCACGGTCCTTATAGATACAAGGGCTGTTTGCCGGGTGATCGCAAATCTGCACGCACACCCCCTCTCCTTTCGAGCATCTTCTTCATTTTCTTCCCTGATCCGCTGTGTTTCTTTCACAGGCACAAGAGGAAATTGAAAGCCATAGTGGCTGGCTCCACCGGTGAGCAGTGTTTGGGGTTTTCCCGTTGCGTGGGATGGCAGGGGGGATGAGCAGCACGGAGGGGGCACACGTGAGGGATGCCAGCAGGGTGTAAGCTGGAAGCGATCCTGCCCAGTGAGGCACGATGGTGGGAGGCTTTTCGCAGCATCCAAGCTCTGCACCGTCAGCCGCATCCTGGCGTGTTTCTCATGCTGTTGGTGCCGCCTTTTTAGTCGCCAAGTTTCCCTCCCCAGTAAAGAAGTGCCACCCTGTTTGCTGCTCGTCCCACTGACAGGCCGCCCTGTAACCCCTGCCCCTGCCTTTCGCAGGGAACAGAGGCTTCATGGACATTATGGACATGCCAAACACCAACAAGTACTCCTTTGACGGGTGAGTTCTCCCCTTCCTTGCCCTCCCTACCCAGTTTGCCACCTCGCGGGATGGCAGGCTGCTCCCGAGAGAGGGACGCCTGGGTTTTGTGGCCAGCGATGGGCAGGAGGTGGAGACGCGACACCTCTCTGCTCTGCAGAGGGATGCGGGCAGGCATGCCATGTGGGGCATGACGCTGGCTCTGGAGCGGTCGCTTGCCTTGAGAGCTTTCAAAGCCAAAAGACCTTGTCCCTGTCCTGTGACTCCGTCTCTGCCAACTCTGGCCAGGCTCTGAGTAAGCAGAGATGACGGGCGGCTGTCGACACACATCTGGATCCAGGGCAGCCAAATTCCTGCCTGCACAGGACAGGAGGAGGCAGCGCAACCTCAGCATCCGGGCTCTGGATGGGGTTAGGGACGCTGCCATTCTTTGCTTGTGCTGAGGGCTGTTCCTCTTCCCGGGCAGGGCCAACCCGGTGTGGCTGGACCCCTTCTGCAGGAACATGGAGCTGGCGGCGCAGGCGGAGCATGAGGATGACCTGCCGGAGAACCTGAGCGAGATCACCGACCTCTGGAACAGCCCTGCCCGCACCCACGTGAGACATGGCCCCCACTGGGATGCCTCCTCCCCTTGCCCAGCACCCATGCCACCTCCTCAGCCGCTCTCTCCTCCCGCAGGGGACCTTCGGCAGAGAGCCCTCCGCAGCCAAGCCTGAGGATGACCGCTACCTGCGGGCAGCCATCCAGGAGTATGACAACATTGCCAAGCTGGGGCAGATCATGCGGGAGGGACCCATCAAGGTGAGTGATGAGTATGGGCATCCTCCACCAAGGTGGGGGTGGGGGGGTGTCTTCTACCGCTCTGGCTTCCAGGTTCACGGCTGCAGCGCCAGAGGGTGATGTTGCTCCAAAAAATGCTGGGATGAGGCTGGCCTCCCTCCGCCCAAAACCATCTCCCCTGGGTAACCTGTCGTCTCTCCCCCTCCGCCCAGGGCTCTCTCTTGAAGGTGGTCCTGGATGATTACATGCGCTTGAAAAAACTCTTTGCCCAGCGGATGGTGCATAAGGCCACCGCCAGTCAGGGGGACCGCTCCTCGGTCTCGGAGGTAGACGGGGTGTGCATGGGCGTGGGGAGATGCTTGCCGTGCCCTCTGGGATGCAGTGTGTCTTCCAGCCCCGCAGCCTGCGGTCGCTCCCCACGGCCACAGTTCCCATCATCCAGTGGTCCCCCCATTCCCTGCTTGGCCAAAACGAGCCAGACACTGGTTTTCCACCAAGGCTGTTGGCTCCCTGCAGCGCCCCAGCTCTTGTGATCCTCCTGTGTTTCCTCTGAGCATCATCAGCACCCTCTCCCTTGGTCTCTCCCACCCTGGAGGAGGACGCCTCCCTCTTTGCGGGGTGTGCTTTGTCCATCACCTCCCCGTCTTCCCACAAAGGCACAGACTCTTTGCTGAGGCTGGTCAAGATGCTGGAGGTCCCTGCACATACGTGGGGACATTGTCCCTCCCCTCCGTCCCTCTGGGCTTATACACCCAGCAGCTTTTTGAGACAGAAAGGCTGGGACAGAGTGTTTTGGTGCAGGAGGGCTAGTGTGGGGTTAAGCAACTCCTCCCGCAGCCTTGCCGCTCTTCGTGGGGGGAAAAACGTGGGGCAAAGAGAGCGGAGCAGAGCACTGGGATGGGAGACACCTTTCAGCCCCCTGTCCCTCCTTGCCTTTATTCCACTCAAGCCCCAACCAGCCTTCCCTTGACTCCTTTCCTTGTTTGCCTCCTGCCCCACCACCTTCATACAACCACTAATCCCAACCTGGGTCCGAAACCCCCCCTCCTTGGCCGCTGTGGGGGCTGCTGCCAGAGCCACCACCTGGCCGGCAGTCAGTGCCTGAGCTGGGGCATCCATGCAACAAGCGAGCAAGCCGGCTGGACACCATCATTGTGCTGGTGATCTTCATCACCACGCTCTGAGGCTGCTTCGGAAGAGGAGGGTCTCGTCCCTCCCGCTGGGCTCCGACGTTGCAGGAGGTTCAGAGGCCGGGAAGCCAGGACCGCAGTGGTGATTCCTTCCCCCGTGGACCTTTTGCAGCTGATCCAGAAGGAGCTGGAGGAGGCGGAGGAGCACAGCCCCGGCCAGGGCAGCCTCCGCTTCCGACACAAGCAGCCGGTGGAGCTGAAAGGTCCCGATGGCATCCACGTGGTGCATGGCAGCACGGGCACGCTGCTCGCCTCCGACCTCAACAGCCTGCCTGAGGATGACCAGAAGGTGCTGGGTCGCTCGCTGGAGACTCTGACCGCCGACTGCGGGGGCTACAGCGACCACAACGCCCGCACCGAGTCGGCCAAGTCCACCCCCTTGCACAAGATGCGGGAGGTGATCATGGAGAGCCCGCTGGAGATCACCGAGTTATGACGAGCGGTGGCGGTGGTGGTGGTGGTGCTCCTCTAGGCAAGCCGGGGCCAGCGGGGATGAAGCACGGAGCAAGGGGGGCCGTGGTGGGGGCCGGGGGCACCCCGAGACCGGTGCTCGGCCCCCCCTTCCCCTGCAGAAGGAGTCCAGGCCAACCGGTGCGGTTCGCTCTGTCGGCCTTGGAGAGCTTGGCCCCGGAAAAGGGCTCTCAGGACCGGTTTGCTTTTACTCGCCTGTCATTTATCCATGAAAGCATTAAATTTTTTTTATTTTTC
>VXBH01001762.1:3717-78231 GCA_013400035.1 Rynchops niger
TATGATGTCTCTACCCATATTAAACATTTGCAAAGCACTTTATAACTATGTTTAAAAAAATCCTGTAGTGTGAAAGATGGCTTGGATGAATGGTTTAAACCAAATACAGGTTACAGTCAGAATTGGGGGAAATGGATAGCAAAGCTGAAGAAAGTTTCACTCCCAGCTGTCAGCTGAGAAGAAATGGGGGAAGGGGGAAATGCTGAGAAAGGAATTTATTTTTTTTTTTTGGCAGTGAAGAGAGGAACATGCCATCCCTGTTTGAGAAGTTTCAGGGTGGGAAAGGCTAAGGAGGGGCTAACATACTATACATACCTTTACATATATTTTTGAGGCAGAAAAACAGCGTTATGTTTGAGCAGAGTTCAGCAAGTGGAAAGGGAGATGGCATTCGCTCTGGCCGTTTGGTCCTCTGAAATAACCCCGCAATTTACAGCTTGCTGAGAACAAGCACAGTGGATGGTAAGTGGCCGCCTCACAAGGAGAAGGCGATGCAAACGTTTTGTGCATCACATCACGTATGTAAAAAAATGAAAAAAAAAAATGTTTAGTGTCTGGAGGAAATATATTAAAAGTGTTTGTCTACAAGGCCCTTGGTGGTGTGGGCTCCTGTGAAGTTACACTCACCCGCTCATGATTTGAATTCTAGGAGACTAAATTATGTCCCCTGTTATTGTTACAGACACACTTCTGGGTACCTTGCATGACTCAACTCACACAGCAGTACAGAAAAAGGGAGAGAAGAATTAGTCTTCTTTCCTGAAGCTACAGATAGAAGATGTTAACATGAAATGGTAGACCAGGGGAGGGAAAGGCAGGGCAAAGGTATACTTCCCAGCAAGTTTAAAACTGCAACTTTTCTTCCTGGACTGGAAGAATAAAAGAGATGAGACGTGTAACTGGACACTGGTACATCTATGGATATGTTAGAAACAAAGACATTATGTAGAGGTTTAGTCAGTTCAGCTCAACAGTGTCTGTTAACACTCTGCAGAATAAAAATGTGAATATATTGGGGATGGTATAGCTGGTTTGACAGATCCGAGAGACAACTAAGGGTGCAAAACTGAACAATCAATTCAAGAAATAAATGTTTGAAAAACATATAAAAAAAGGCAAAATCCTAAGAAGGGGAAAAGGACGCTTCAGGAAGAGTAAGACGATTAAGAAGTAATGAATTAGAGAAGCCTTTGCCTGAGAACTGTTGCAAAGTCCACATCAGAGTGTGAACCCTCTTCCATTGACACCTGCGGACAGGGTCTGGTCAGGGCAGAGCACTTCCAAATTGGATCTGCTTCTTGGAACAGGGGGTGGAAACCTTCCTGGAGGAATGGAAAAAATGTCCCAGCTGATTAACACAAAGTAATACACCACTCTCACAGAGGAAATGATAAAGAAAAGAATTTTACATGGCACAATTCCTTTGAATATTCCTCCAGCATTGCTACTTTTCTAGACCATCCTGCATCTTGCCTTCACCATTGCATCAGCAGTACAGAAACATGCAGTACTCTCATTCTTCTAAATCAGTGTTTTTCAACTATATCCAGAACATGACCTCACATTATAGGAACACTTTCTGGAGACTGACACCCACTACTAAGCTCAGAAGAAGGAGAGGCCCTGCCTCCTAGAAGCTGTCTGCAACAACCAGACCAAATACCCGTAGACAACAGAGAAGTTGGACCCTAGAAGTGGAATAGAAAAGGCAGTACAGAAAGAGAATGAATCTAACATCACGGTTAACTTCCTTCGATGTACCACAACCACGTGATCACTACGAGCTTTTTTCTTCTATGAAAACTCTGCTCAAAATTAGCCATCAGCAAAATCGTGTCTAATTTTTTTATAGATTTACTCCTTTCCCTACCTCTTTTTTTACGTCCCACACCATTAGCCATCCTGGGTGTATGCGTCAATGTTTTCACCTGCATAGACACAATTTTTCCTAGAGCTGTTGACTCCCCATCCCAAGCGCTGCCTCCTGAGCATGATCCCTTTTGGAAGGGACTGGCATTTAGGTGGGACACGTTCTTGCTTTGGAACCATGAGGAGATCTACCATGCAGCCCCACACTCAACATAATGATCTGCTGACACGGTCATGATCTGGAATGCCATTTCTTGTAGCAAGAGTTGGGACCAACATCCACAATAACTGTGCACTGAAAACTTGTATTTGTGGCTCCATGGCCAAAACCACAGGAAAACTATTTTTAGCCCAACGGAGCTCTAAATAGTGGAAGCACTGAAAATGTAGCTCACATCATGGGCCAAATTCTTCTCCTGGTTACACCCACTCTATGGAGTAGCTGGAATATAATAAACACTCTGAAACAGAAATAAAAAAAAATAAAAAAAAAAAGGCAACTTTTGCTTATGAATAAAATCAGTATTTTAAACTTGAAATGAAGAAAGGTACACATCCTCCAGCATTTCCTCTGGAAATAAATAAAAGGAAAGGAAAAAGGAACAGTTTGAAATAGAAGCGATCTATTACAATAATTGTACCTATTACGATAAAGGTAATTCATCCCACTCTGTATATCTGAACAATACCTACAGCTAAAATCTCTCTCCATTCATTACGCAGATATTTTTGGCTTAGACCAGTGAAAAGGACACTGAGTTTATCTGTATCTCGAGAGAAGACGCAGCAGATGAGCGCAGCCTGTGAGTAACAGATCAGGTTGTAATGGCTAGACCTACACTTGATTACTCACAAGCCAACTTTCTAACAGCAGTTTATCACCTCGGGATTTCACAACACAAACCAATTAGTGATGGCAAGGCAGAGTGCTCCAGCTTTCTCGGGTAGGAACCGACAGGACCTGACTTTCTCCTTCTGTCTGTATTTTTGCCAAAGTCCCCACGTTACAGGACGCTGGGCCTTTACAGCCTGTATTTAAATTTTGTGGCACACTTAGGGACACAACTTTTTTTCCACCCTCCTGAACAAATAGCTGGGTTGAATAATTTCCTCTACAATATCAAGATCTGCATATACAAGCATAATAATGCCTATTATAAAATTAAAGGGCTTTTGGCCATAGTGTAGTGCAGTTTTTGGATAGCGTGTTTCAAGCTATTTGCTTCTCATTGGAAAATTTCCACAGAAATTTTATTTTTCTTTCTTTGCTTATTGTTAGGAAAAGAGGGAACTAGATTATTTTCTAAAAAAATATTAAAACTTTTTTGAGAAGCCAGTAAGACGAGAAAATTACAAAATAGGTTTTTTTCTCATCGTAATAGTAAAAAATGTTATTTTTCATTCACTGTTTCATTGTTGATGAGTTTTCTTCCACTCTTTAAGCACTGCCCTATGACATATGTTTTAAAAGGAAATACAGGAAGGAAAATCAAAAGGCAAACAACACATTTTCAGTTTTGGTTACATTTCTGCCAGTCTGAAACAAATTAGGATGATTGTTATTGTCTAAACAAGTTCATATGTCACACAGTAAAGGAAAAAATAAAAAGTTCATAAATGCTCCAGCTGCTTAGATGGGCCCCATGTAAGGCACTGTCACTAAAATAGTTCACAACCCTAATTACAATTCATCGCATCTTGGGAATGACATTTAGGATTCTCCAGGCACTTTTAGATAATTTTTAGACTCCGCGTAGAAGTTCAGCTGTCACTAAGTCGGTTTTATTTTGTAACAGATTTTATCCTTTGGAATGTTGTGTTTGGATTCAGCTGAAGATACGGAAAAATACATGCAATACAGTTTGCTTACCCGACTGAAATATAACTCCTAAAACAAAGCTGAAACTTTTTGTCCTTTAATGTTCATATTCTAGCCTGTGCTTGCCTGTAGCTATTTAGATTGGAAGAGCAGGAGAAAAAACTCTCCCTTACTGCATTATTCTGACTCCATTAATGTAGTCAGAGAGAATTCCTGCTCTCTATCCAGTAATTAAATAAATATTTAACATTGCAGGATTTAATTGGAATCCCAAAAGTTAACAATAGCCTCTGCTATCGGTGTCGCTATCTCAGGGGTTCTGTTTTCACAGGCGTATATTTAGCTCTCGGCCACATCGCCCACTTGCATTACAAATAGTACAACCCCCCGCCTTAAAAAAAAAAAAAAAAAAGAAAACAAACAAGAAGCTCAGTAAAATCTGGAAACTTTTATAAAGTGACGCCATCTCCGCGAATCTCCTTCCCCCTGCTGCAAAACTGCACTTCAAAGCTGAACAAATTCAGCGGCAGGCAGGCTCTCCTAAGAAAAAAAACCACCAGCAATAACAAATGAACAGAGCTTTACCTTCCAGAAAATTACTGTGGCTCCATTTTCCGACCCTTTATTTTGTCACTGGCTCCTTTCCGAGCAATTTCTGTTCCTCTCTGGCTCATGCTGGCGCTGGGGAGGAGCCCTGCGCGGAGGGTCCCCAGCGCAGGGACGGGATCGGGTAACACACCCAGCAGCACACCCAGCGCCGGCTGCGCAGAATTCAAATTCCCACTTTAGAAACTTTCGGCAATACTTGTGTGTCAAGTCTATTTTTGCTGCCTTCCTTCATCCTGTAATAACGCACTTTGGTCCAATGCAACGCAGCCATCTTTTTGTGCTGCGTCTTTTCGGACAAATCTGTTGATCAAAAGCACTTTGCCAGGGTAAATCCTGGCTTTGCCAGAGCTCGCTGATCCCTTTTGGTGAATAATTTATCTAGTTTGCAAAATGGGAACAACTGCAATCACAGGGTATCGACTCTTTGCATTAAGTCTCTTGGCACAAAAAGAATACTTGCAATCTGAATGCATTTAATGGATATAAATGTGTGTATATATGTATAATACATATAAATAGATATATATACACATATAAATATATATACACACATATAAGGCATTCAGATGGTATGTCTGTGCGCCCATGCACACACACAGAGCTCAAAATGGGCCAGTTTAATTAGGATAATGGCACTTTTCATGTAAAAAATATGATTATAAAGTACAAATGATCTTCACACCAGGCCTTCTACATTTACATTTTGCCACGCTGCGTGTATATACAAAGGTGGCAAAAGATGGAGAGTAACATTTATGAATGAGAATGTAAGTCTGCAAAAGACAGATCATTCGTTGTGACTCTACTGAGCTAAACACAATAAAAGCTGATTAGTCTTGTTGACAACAGACCTCATAGAGGTTTCAAAGTCCAGTTAATAGTAACAGCCTGACAGCTGCACACCCTAGAAGAACCACCTAAAACAGAAAATAAAATTCAAGCGATTAGGTGCTTGCAGAATGCAAGCATTTCTTACTAAAATAATGCCTAATCATTAGCCATTGGTCTTCATGAAGATGACTAGGGTTGTGTCTGAATGAGCGGTTCAGCCCTCTCAAACCCTAGTTCATGAGAAACCTTGTGTCTCCTTCCCACTGCGAGCTTGAGTTCCCATCCCAGAGCTCCAATTATCCAGCAAGATTTGAGCCAACAGTAGCAAGGAAGGTTCAGACACCCCCCGTATGGCATACGGTGGGGAGGGATGAGTGGTGGCCTGTCAAAGGACAGACAGACTTTGCAGATCACTACTGGGTTTCTTTGAAGGGTTCAGCTGGAGTGTGAGGACAAGAATATTCTTCTTGACCTGTTCCGCTTGGATTTCTAAAAGATTCTTGGCGATAACTCCCACCTTTCTCAGGGAAGATAATCTGCCAGGGGAAAGGAGGTAATGGTCTCCTAAGAAGGTATAACTACTCAAAGGAAAGGCAGCAGAGAGTGGCAATATCTCGTTACTTTTCACAGCAGAGGGAAATGGAATTTCACAGACAAGCGTGTGCACATTGGTGCTGCTCGGCGTATTGCTGAGTGAGCTGAAGAAGGCAGTGACGATCTGCGGATAACGAAGTGAAGATGAGGACTCAGTGTGAAGAACTGGAGGAGTTCGCCATACTGAGTGGGGAACAAAAGGGAAATGAAATTTGATGTAAATACAAACGCAAAGTTGCACACGTGGGACTGAAGTCACATCCAAGATAACGTGCTCCAATGTGCTATTACTCAGGAGCAATATTTTGTAATTGATGCAGGTGTTGAATGCACTTTTGATCACCAAGGAGTGCACTGAATGTCAGGAAGTGCTACAAAAGGTCTGGCAAACAAAGCAAAGATCGCTCTGACGCTGTGAATTCCTGCTGCACCTGCATCTCAGATTCCATGCAGAGGGCTGGTTCTCCATCTGAAGAAGAAATGCTACATCTGGCAGATGTACAGACAAGGCCAAAAAGAGGGATCTGAAGCATCACATGGGTCCTATGCAAGGAATGCCTAAACAGTTTTTTTCCATCTGGAAACAGCTGAGAAGGGATATCTGCAAAAAGCCCAAGTGGAACAAGGAAGGTGAAAGAAGACTTTGTCTTCCTGTTCTGGAGGAGGTGAGAGGAAGCTTAGCTGCAGGCTTTAGAGAAGAAAAACATAGTTCTTCACACAAAGCATAATAAGTGGTTCAAATCTCTGCCACCAAACATTGTAGCTCCTAAAAGCTTACATGAGTTCAAAAAGCAAATCCAGTGACAGAGGAAATTCACAAAAGAAAAACACATTAAACTTCACTAAATATAAAGACACCGACCTCTGGCTCCGGAACTCCCTTGGTTGCAAATTGCGGGGTGATTATTCAGTGCCATTACTGTTTGCCCTGTACTTACACTCTTCCTCTGGGCATCCCCTGTTGCTGGCCGTTGGACAGGACACTGAGCCAGCCAGCCCTTTGATCCCACCCGGTAAGGTCATACTCATGTTCTTCACACGCTATTAGGAGAATTGCTTCTCATCCTGAAGCTACTGTCTCACTGCAGTCCTATTTTATTGTCTAAAATATTGCGAATTCTGGTCTGCGTTTTTTCCAAATTGTGTGATACCTAGGTCAACCTCTCCACAATTCTAAAAATATCCTTACATATTTACGAATTGTACTTATAAATGCATCTGTTAATAGGAATAAAACTCTTCTGGTCAAAACCAAATTGGTTTTGTTTAGTGCACCACTCTGGTTTTCCCAATATGTTGAGAAGCAAAGCTTATGAAAAGTCAGTAATGAGTTTACACTATGTAACTCAAAAATGCATTAATTATTCTAATCTACATTAAGAAACTATTATTAAGAACTCCACATTAAAGGTAATTTAAAAGGAAGCTTCAATTTAGTGAAGCTTCGGTGTGGTAGAGCACAACTATGCAGAGCTTATAGCTCAACCCAAATATTAACTAACCATATAACATCGTTTCATCCACGTTTTTATATCGTTATGTACAACAACAGACGTTATGTCTGCATAACGTGCATCTGGTCTCTTCCAGTGACACCAGAGGTGTGGGAAACTTCCCTTCATACCAAACAGAGAAAAAAAAAAAGACTTTTTTTTACATTTTCTATGAAGGGAAAATGGTAGCAGGGAAGACAGTCATTTGGCATTTGAAAAGTTGTGTTTTGATAGGAAAAAATCCTTTAAAAACAGTAATGCAAATGAGGAATATCTAATGGAAAAGTCATTTCCAAAACATGTATTTTGACAGTGATAAGATGGGATTGCAGATGAACTTTTCCATTTGTCCATTCTCCTCCATCCCTAAACTAACAGTAAAACGCAACGTATTTCACAAGGCATTTTAACAAATTTATATATGCCAATGGGACAGATTTAGGCCAGAATTTCTTTGGTCCAGCTCAAAAGGACAGCAAAATACTTGATGAATATTTAATTATTACACTTTCTAAAAGAAAGGCATTTCCTATTAGAAATACAAAGAAAAAAACCGCCAGATAAAAAACACCACATATCCAAAATCGGTCAGATGTATCAGTGGCAACTTCAGAGCTGAGATTTTTAATTCAACACCCCGATTTTGAATTTCAAAGACTTAACCTGATACAGAGGATCTTGGGTGTAAAATCGCAGAGGAGTTGCAGTTGCACAGCAGTTCCCACTGCCCCATAAATACTGCCATTTGGGGGACTTCATAGAAAACAGAGATGCTTCCATTCTGGAGTACCAAGGATGTGGCGCTGAGAAAGCCACCACCACACAATTCAACTTGAAATAAGCTCTTTCCTGCCTTTCTTATCCATAACTCATCACACCCACATTTTAATATTCCTGTTCTTGTTTCAGACCTACTCTGACAATTTATTGTATAAGCAGCACCTTGATCTTCGTTGTGTTGAACAAATTTCTTAGAAAAACTCTGATTTTGATGCCAGTTTTTATTAGTGGGATAGCTGGAGCTGCTGACAGAAGGCTATAAACCTCAGTTTTAGGGAAACACTGATCAGTGCGCACATTTAAGCATGAGAATAATCTCCTGCCTATTCAGCAAAGTATTCGTGGCTATGCTTTACTTTAAGCTTTACTTCAAGCACACGCTTAAATTCAATTAACTTCATTTTAATCACGGCCTTAAGTGCTTTGCTCTCTCAGGATAAGACGACCATTGGCATTTCATTTAGCTGGCTGAGCTTGTTTTTAAGTAAATCTCATACTCTCAAGCACAAACTGACAAACATGCAAATAAGAGTTACCTTTTTGCCTAAAGACAGAAAATGATAAACCGAGTAGTTTTCCAGTCCATGAGGGGAAGCACCTAGGCATGGAAGAGATTTTCATTTCCCTGATACTATCATATTAATTGTCTGGTAGTGGAGCGCTGCCTTGCAAGAAGAGGTTGTGCCATCTTTGATCTCCTTCTGTACATGAGCAAGGAGAGACGTAAGCGTTATTTTCCATTGAAATGAAGAACGTTTGTTTGCTTGTTTGCTAGACAAAAGCAAATGTCTTTGAGACATTGTGGGCCATAGCTTTGCTTGAGATAAATTGGCACGTCTCTCTCATTCCAGGGGAATTACACTAATTTTACACCTCAGAGTACATCTCGGAGACTTTCCACGTCATGTATAAACTTGACTAGAGAGAGATTCTGTATCATGAGGTGAGATCATAATATACAAGTGTTTCACAGACATAAAACGATGAGGTCTGGGAATGCTCGATGGTGGCTAGTAAATACACTATGGTCTGGTCATTAAGTGGGACCAATTGTTTATAAGAAGAATAAACCAGTTGGTAGGCAGAGCCAAAAAGCAGTTTTCTTTGCCATGGCACTCCTAATTAGCAGCTTTTCCCCACCGAAGCAGTAAAATGCAAAATTATGGTTTTATTAAATCTTACATGGCTCAAAAAAAACCTTTCAAACATTGTTAACATTTGATCTGTTCACCGGAGAAATAACCGTTTCAAAAAGAAGTAAAAAAATAATTGAAAAATTTGAACATAAACCAGCTTCCACCACTGGCCAGAATACTTCTGATGCAAATTGAGAACTGACATAAAATAATGCCAATTTTACTACCATTCAATTTTAAAGGAAATAAATTGTGTTACGTTGTCATAGTTACTTCAATTAACGTGAAATAAAAGACTTTCAGAATTTCCTAACACTGTTAGTGTTTATGGAACCAGACCAAAAGCAAAGCCAGCAAAATCGGAATTTCTGTTTTCCACACAATTACTTCTATGAATAGTGATATTAACGAAAGCTTGGTATAAAAAATTACATTGAATGCATGTAGCATACTTCATTTTATCTTGTGAACATGACTGCAATTATTTTCATGTACAGGAAAAAATATTGCTATCGGAAGAACAAACAATGCTGAATGGATACCGGGAGAACTTCAGGAAACCTGGTACCTTCAAAACCAAGAGTTTTGAGAAGTTTTGGTTTAGAGAGCTGTGAAACTGCCACCGGCTGCTCATCTCTGCAGGAACTAGAAGGTGCCAGTGGGTACAACCAGGGAGCTGTGGGTGTCACACGCAGTTTCAAGGATGTCCCCAGCAGAAGGCAGAGCCATCACTCACACCATCTTGCATCCCAGGGAGCTGCTCCAGCCCAGAGAGGTGGAAGGAGAGTGGACTTTCCCTCCTGCAGGTCCGTATTGCTGCAGGAAACAAAGATGAACGATAATGAAGTGAGCCTATGAGAAGCCTGCAATGAGCACTCGAGTTTTCTCTCAAATTACAACATAATGGTGCTGCAGATGGTGACTCCAAAAGTTACAGACAACAAAAATGCTGAGTGGGATGGCTTTCCCAGGTCCTACCCTTCACCAGATGACAAATATATTTTTTCTGTCTTGAAGAAATATCAGGCTCGGTTTGCAGAGGTTCGTCTCTGGCTGGTTCCTTCACCTGCCAGCATTTTGTCTTTTCCACTTAATTTCACAGGCTTTGCACTGAGAAGAGTGTAACGCCATGTATAAGCCCTAAATATATTTAGTCCTTTCTTCTAAAAGGAAAAAAAAAAAACGTCTGGGGACAGAATGATTTCAGGCAGTTCAAATTCCTGACATGGAAAACCCTGTGGTTAGTCAAAGATAATCCTGTTATTTCCACCAGTTTTACAATGCTATAACCATCACTTCCCGTTGGGTGGTTATGAAGCTACATCAATGCAAAGGGAGAACAAAGTTAAGCCATCCCAGCTTCTGAGTATAGAAAGGCTTTTGGACCTCCGTAAAAGTTCACTTCCTTGTTGTAAATGACAATAATTCAGGACAATTCTTAGGTTCTTTGCATTTAAACATCAAATAAGACATAAGGCTTCAGAAGCGCTTTCAATCTGCACTGCAAATCAGAGGGGAAAAAAAAGCAGTAAGAGTTAATAGCTGCTTTGGAGCAAATTATCATTTACAGCCGGTTCACCATTAATGTGTACCTGAGCAACCACTCTGAGTTCATAAAGTTCAGTAAATTCAGTAAAATTTAAATGAGTTATTGTATATTAAAGGCCAAGTCATATGGGGTTTTTATGCAGGCAAAAGCCTCGCTGCTTTCGTTCTGAATAGGGCCTGATTAACGACAGCAGAATTCAGCGCTATGTTAATGCAGCATGTAGTGCCCCACTTTTGCTCACTGCAGTGCTACTTCTGTGCCCGTTTCATGTTCTCAGTTAAATTAGAAGAAAAAAAAAATATATTAAAATGGTGCATTCCGAGTATGTCTCACAGTCTTGCTCGTAAGCTGAATGTCCCTTTTTGTAACCAAAAGGATCAGAAACAGCCTCCTTTCCCGACTGGAGGTCTTTTCTTAAATTTGTCTTTTAAAATTCTTTATGGTAGCAGAGGGAACAAACTCCATAGTCTATGTTGATTCTCTGCTTGCAGATTGTCCTCCATTGCAAGGGGCACAATGCCCTTCCCTGGCCGATGCATGGTTGCGCAAGAATCATCCATTTTTATCACTTTCAGTTATTGTTTCCTTCCCTCGCCACAAATATTTCCCACAGTGCCACTGTTTTCTCTTGGCCTCCTTACTCATCCAAGCTAATAGTTAGGGGCACACTGGGCATTTTGTTATGCTTTTTTTTATGTTCTGGTAGGCATGAAAACACTCAGTAGGGATTCCATTATGTTTTAGCACTTGTGTTGAAGGGTGAAATAACTTCACAGCCTGTCAGAGGAGTGATGCATCATGAATAGTTCCTTCTTTATTCTACATATTTTTATTTAAACATTCTTAACCATGTTTTGTAACAAGCTGCTTTCACTGTACTAGACTGTCTGGAGGAGGAGGATCTGTTTTAACTTTCAAATGACCGTGAAAGATTGGAGAGAAGCAACAAACAAGAACATCTCTGTATTAAGTTATCAAACTTCTCCAGGGATCTGAGGCTGGAGAGCCAAATGTTAGCAAAGAATTTTTACCTTTGTTCGTGTTTTGCTGCCCTTGTTTTCAGAAATTTGCATTGTTTTCACCTGGGTATTGATTTCATCTTGAACTTTGACAATTTCGTCTCTTCTGTGATTTCTTTGAAGACTGAATGTGTTATAATTTACAAAGGGCAAATCAGTGTCAAGCCCCACAGTGTCTGTGTTCCCCATTGGCACCCTTTTACTGATAATCTTCAAATTCTTGTCAACAGCTCCTGTTCCCAGTACAGAAAACGTCAGATTTGCTATTTTTACTGTATTACTAGAACTCATCTCATTACCACATTCAGCTAAATAACTGCAACAAGCCTTTGGATAATGGACGTTTCTGATAAGTTCATTTTTGTGAAACACTCAAGCCTCCTTTTACAGTATGAAATATGTGAAGGTCATTTAGCCTTAGCAAGTGGCCCTGCCTGGAAGGGACTGTGACACAGGTCAAGGGCGGAGCATCAGCAAGGGAGAAGAGGAAAGGGCATTTTCCACCTTTCAGAGCTCCTCACAGCGCAGTTCAAGCCAGAAGTTATTGAGTATTCCTGACTCTTCCTCACCTCTTTAAAACAAGTATGTCAGTGATGGAAGGATTCTGTATACCCACAAGATGAAGTCAAGTCACAAAAAGTCTGCAAATTCTTCTCAGTCTGACAGTCTCCTTCTGACTTACCCCAGCTCCCTTTTGGAATCTTTCAGGGGTTGGCCAAAGCCACCGACTCCGATGGTACAACAAACTGGGACGATGCATTAGCAGTAGGTATAGCCTTCATTATCTTGCCTTATGCACTGACCTGTGCTCATCACTAACGTTTCTTAAACAAACCATGACACATTCCCCAAGATGTCCACCTTTAGAAACAGTCTAGACACTGAATTCTAGAACATCAAGTTGAAAACTTATGAGAAATTTCTTCAGAGTATTTAAATCAGGAACATCTGTTGTCACTTTGCCCTAAACCCCTCTCCTGGTGAGCAGGACACGTGCTGCCCGGAGGCAGACTGAGACTTGGGTCATGACTCAGAATGTTGTTAATCTTCCTTCCTTAGGGTTTCCTTCCTCCCTGCCTCCAGGATGTGGGTCCTACACCAGCTTTCTGCCTGGAACAAAGGGTGGCCACATCGTGGCATCTCAGGCTAACCTCTTGCAAAGGAAAGGAGTTCACTGCGCACACATACCCACCAGTTCCTGCTGACATCCAGGGAAGGGACAGAGCTGCCCTGCTGAGACCATTGGCTTTGATGCTACTCCTGGTAGTAGTGTCAGGAGCATCAGTCCATGGAGCCCATCCAAGGGTCTGCTTAGCAAATCCAGACCTGACCGGGTTCAAGCACTCTGTGCAAGGTCCTTCATTTCACTCAGCATCCACAGTCCCAGGATGCTGGTAGCCATCAGCTGTGAAAAGCAGGGTCACAAAGTACAGAGACCATAGCAGTGTGCTGGCTTCTGCCTTGCCAGAAGTCACAGGCTGTGCCCATCGCCTGATGCACCCCCAGGAATCGGTGGTCTCATACCCCAACGCTGAAACCAAAGCTCTGTTTCCCAGCCAATGCACCATATCGTAGAATCGTCTAGGTTGGAAGGGACCTTTCAGATCATCAGCCTAACACTGCCAAAACCACCACTAAACCATGTCCCTCAGCATCACATCTATGCGTCTTTTAAATACCTTCAGGGATGGTGACTCAACCGCTTCCCTGGGCAGCCTGTTCCCATGTTTGATAACCCTTTTGGTGAAGAAATTTTTCCTAATATCCAATCTAAACTGCAGTCTGGCCTATACAATAGATACCAAGTTACTTACGTGCAATGACAAGTTTCTCATCCCGTCTTCTGTCCCTAAAGTGAAAGGCAGAGGGGAAAAAATATTTCAATCAGTCCATTACTCTTCTGAAAACATGGCAGTGAGCTGGACTTACGCAGCCTTCAGAGTAAGAAGAAACATGAGAACCCCTTTTTGAAATCTCTGTTGTTCTGTGCTGATTTACAAGTCCTTAATCTGAATTTCATTAGCAATATTCCCCTTACAACTTGACTTAGGTTGGAAATTCTTTTTCTGCTATTGGCTAAGAATATATGCTAAGAACAGTAACTCAATATTTTCTTATTGACCCAGCAGAAAAAGGATTCAGGAGTGATTAAAATAGGTAGCTATATGGATTCAGTGGCATAGATGCGTAAAGTAAAGTGCTTGCAATAAAATAATCCTAGGCAGCTTTAAATAAGCAGAAAAATACGTTGGAACTATGTTTTTACTGATTTTTCATTGATTTCCTATGATGTGAAGAGCTGAAAGGAACTTTTAGCCTCAGAACACGTAGTTTTGAGGCTAAAAACCCCTCAAACAATAACAAGGTTTCTACAACGTGATGGTAAATATACACAAAATAAGGAGAACATTTTGGGAAGCTCTGCACTGGGAATCTAGACCGTCCTTTTTAGAAAAACCACATGGTGGCTGGGGTTTGCAGAAGTGATTTGGTAAATTTAGCAGCATGTTTCTTCATCGATTCCATAGTTTTGCCAAGAGCCCTCTTTCCTTTTTTTGAATTTTCTGAGAATTTTGAGAAACTCTTTTGCTGGTCCATTTGTTAGGAGAATAACTGTGAACTACAGGGAAAAGCTGCTGGCTGCATGCAGCTGGTGCTCAAAGGACACGGGACCAGACTTCGTGCTCCCTCCTGCCTCACAGACATTTTATCAGCTGGAAGAAAATTAATAACATCCCAGCACTGATTTGCATTCACGAGCTCAATGAAAGAGAGGCAACACAGAAAAAGTAATCACACAGGAATGTACAGAACATTAAAACCAGCAGTAAAAGATGGTGTGTAGTCAAAACACAGGTGCTTCATCATCATATCTTCACTCAAGTATCCATATCCTCGAATAACCTGCACAAAAATCCCTGGACGAGGTGGTGGTGGGAGGACTCCAGAGGATCAAGGAGACAGTCTGAGGACAACGCGGAGCTGGCGCCGGAGGATCGGAGGCGGCAGGAAGGTTCTGGGTTCAGCTTCTTCACGTCCATGCAAAGCTGCCAGATCACAGGCCGGGCTCTCTGGTGGGCGATCTGCTTTTGTTGTCTGGAAAGAACAAATAGGACCTGTGAGTTACACGCACGACAGTTATGGTGGTTTGTGAACAGAGAATAAATAAAATACACTCTTTAGGCTTGCTTTTTACAGCTAATAATTCAATATCAGGTTGAGAAGTGGCCCCTTGCTGAAGAAGGGGAGAGGAGAGGGCAGGCCTGGACACCTCAGTGCACGGCAGTGCCAGCTGCTGCGAAGAGTGGCGTTCTTAACGCTGAATACGCTGGAGCTAAATCACAACAAAGCAGATACTGTGAAAGTCTAATAGTGTCTTCACAAACGTTATTCTGGTTACATGCTCCCTTTGTCAGGGTAAGAAAGGTGCTTGAACAGCCAGAGCTGTTGAAGAGCAGATGTCTCGTACACTATTTTTACCATCTCTGGTCAGAAGAAGGAAGGAGAGAAGCCATGTATGCTTGCAATTATAAACCGGGGGCCTGATCCAGAGTCTATTGAAGTCAACAGAAAGGTTTCCATTGACATCAGCCGGTGCTGGGATGGGCCCCCAGAGCTTCGCTCCACGTGCACAACATCTTGACTCTTGTCAGCTGGGGCTTCGCTGGTTGAATTTCAGGACTGTCTCAGGTGCCCAGGTTTCCTCTGCTTGCACAATGGGTAAAAGGGCAGCCTGCGAGCACAGGGCTGCAGGTTTTAAAGGCTGGTTCTAAACAAGGACCAAGCTTCAGCATATTGTGCAGCAGCCTTGGGCTGTGCTAAATTAATGCCATCTGCTACTGGCCTTCCTCCCCTTGCCTCCTCCCACCTCCTCCCTCAGGGGGCTTCTGACAGTGGAGAATAGCTGGAGTACAGTCACAAGCCTCACGCCTCTTCCTGTCCCTAACACACCCTTTACACCCTTTGTTTCTCTCTAAGTGTCATGGGTGGAGTAGGATCCCAGTACGCTGGCTCCAAACCAGCTGGCAGCATCTGGCCAGGCTCAGCCCCATTTCTCCCAGACTTGGAGGACCTGAAGCAGGCAGAGCCTCCGCTCTGCAATCTCCAGGGGTTAATGATGGGTTTTTTTTTCACCCAGGAGAGGAGTTATTTTCAGTGACGTCAGCGCCCTCTCTGCTGAAAGCTTATGAACTTTTCAAATTCAGAGGAGAATTGCAAATACCGTGTGAAATCACTTCTCGCCCTGGCTTGAAACCTTTGCCAACAGCCCTTTGAGGGGAAGGCTCCCACCCTTAGTCTGAAAGTTCAAAAGGTAGGAACCATTTCTCACCATCAGTGTTTGTGAAATGCAATTGAAAGTAAAGATCCTAATTACATTTGGCATTTCTAATAGTCAGTCTCCTGCTAAACAAATGACATCATTTGTGGCATTGGCAGTAAAAGAGCCCACTGTAAGAGACTGTAAACAAGAGGCCATCCAGCCTCATTCTGCTCTAACAAAAGGAAGGGGAAGGGGAGGGGGGGGAAATCTTGCTAAATGACCACGATGTTCACATTTTTTTTTTTTTCAAGTATTAGAGATATCCTGACACCTCTGCAAAACAGTTTTGAAACGGGGGAAGAATCGCGCTCAGGACCTGGGGCTTTTGTCAACCATAAGGAAATCACTGCACTCAACAGCGTGCAACCGCTCAGGCTGGGGGCACAGTCACCCCCTTGCCTTTCTAGATCTGAATTTTCTTGGTGTTAAAGACCTGTGAGGTTGGATTGAACCTCCTCCTGATTACTGAATGCTGGATTTGACATTTCCATGGGATGCGTTTTCCAAAACAGGACTTATAGTGACGGTTCCTCTTGGCAAAATGATGGCACATCATTGCTCTCTTCATCATACCGCATTGCCTGCTCCTTGCCCTTCACCTGTGGTTGTCACAGCTCCCACCGCCGTTGAAGGGAGAAGAGATGGTCGTATTTAAGCCTAGAAGGAACTCCCTCTGGGGAGGAGCAAGATGGCTTTTCCTCAGCAGGGCGGAAATCCGCACAGTTTTGGTGTAGCAATGTATCAGCCTAGCCTTTTGGGGAAAATATTGGGATGCTTGAGCTGTGCACCAAAACATGATTAAGGGAACAGACAAAAATCCCTTCCCTCCTTAAAAAAACTTACATATATACATATATATATGTATATGTGACTACTGTATTTCAGTCTCAGGCTGTGCATTTTCTAGCTTGCTGCTGTACAGCAGCCTGTCCCGTGGCTGCGCTGGGAATTAGCACAACGCCAGCTCGGCGCGACCCACGCTGCCAACACAGGAGGATTCTTCAGAGCTCTCCTTTCCTCGTAACGATCCTGCTCGACTCTGCTTAGTTTGTGATATTTAAGGGCATCACAGCGTGAAGTGGTATGAACACAGACCATTAATTGTAACAGGATGCGGTTAGAGGCTTTTTGATATCTACATGCCCGTAACTGTAACCTGCGCTCAGCTATTTTCAGCCCTTCATGCAAATAGAAGTAACATTTGCATTCAGATTGCCCTTAGTGCATAGATGTGCTGGATGATAAACTAAAAGTACAGCGTAAGGGCAATACCCGTCTGTTCCGTGTCAAATATATATTATGTTTTCCCTCGTCAGGTAGTGTCAATGGATGCCCTTTGCCAGATTTCTTTTTAGGCAATTACACTCACCACTGACAAACAACTGCTCATCTGGACTGTGAATCAAACTATGATCTCAATACTTTCCCACTGCTCAGTTTTTGAAATCTCCTTCCTAGCTGTGCTTCTGATAGCTTCCTTACGCTAAAGGAAAGGTCTTCTCCCTGGTCTTTTTATTTTTTTCTCTGCAAAAGTAAAATACAGGATGCCTTCTTGATCCAAGCATATGGAAATATCCCCTCGCCTGCAAAGTGAAATGGGTTCATAATCTTTCTTTCTCTTATTAATTTAGTTGCAAGATGGTTTCTGAATCACTCACAGTATCATCCTGCAAACCCTTTCACGGTAGTTAGGCTTTATTCATGGGAGCGCTCGCCTTGCCGAGTGTGAAAGAGGCCATTTATGCTTAATAATGATAATAACCAGCAGTCAGAGACTGGGAAAAGAAAGGAAAATAAAACCCGGCAGAAGTTTACAGGAAAGGACGTTTAGTGTTGCCAGGAGGGTGAGAAGGTCAGACATCTGGTGGTTCGTCTCACCCTGGATTACAGGCAGGAATGCACGGCCGCGGCGGTGGGGCTCGGCCGGCCACCGGGACACGGGTGCTCATGGCCGCCGGGACTTTGGGGTGCCCTGGTGTGTCCCCTCTTTTGTTCAGGGGTGCAGGGCACAGAGCAGGCTCATTCTGCACAGCCAAACTCCCAGGGAAGGAAGGAGGAGGAGAAGAAAAGCACGCCCTGAAAAAATTTTAGAGATTAAGCTGGGGTAAAGACTACCAAGGGAATATTTAGGAAATCCCTCAGAAATCATGTCATCTTCATCCTCATTAATCATGAAAAAACCCCAACAAACAGGGATCACAGAGACCTGTGTGCTCTCAGTGGTCCCAAACTTTCTGGGCGTAGACTATCAGATGTTCATTAAAAAGTGGGTGTTTTGGGAAGCCAGCTGCAAACCACCTTGCTGCTTGTAGATCCTTCTATAAGGGGCCACAGACATCGCTGCTTTCTTCCCCTCTGGTTCGGCAAAAACATTGCCAGCGTGCTGAAACTGCGAGTATCAAAACCATGCAGTGTCCCGCTGTGAAAACAGTGGGATGGAGAGCTCAAATGGTCAGCTCTCACTTGGCCACAGGTCACTGAAACACATACAGTAAGGGGATCTACATTTCCCTAAAGCCCAGAATGATGCTGGAGTTTAACCTTCAACAGCTCAGCTCACAAGAAAAAGAGTATCTTATTATCAAACCCTGTAAGATCTTACAGTGTTTTTCCTCCAGCGCTGCAATTTCAACACTCCCAGCATTTATTGTAAGTTATCTCAAACATTCACTGTGTTCAGTTTACGTTCATCTCCATCTATTTTTAACGAAAAATAAACTCAAACGCGCACTGGAGCAGTACAGTATTTCTCTTGAGAATGGTAAGACTGCTTGATCACATCTTTTCCTGGCACTTAGTCCATTGGTTTATGAATTATTTTGTTACACTGAGTACATAGTTGATAGTTTAATGGCTGGAAGTGATTGTTCTCGAAATATGGATGGAGTTGTCATGGAAATACATTGCTAGGAAGATTAAGGCATGCTTAAATTAAGGCATGCATCGAATTCTCGGTTGTTTGAGCAGCTCTTTCCTTGCCATGTTTGGAGAACATCCTATCTAGTGCGATCCTCCAAGACGTCTTACTGGATTCCCAGTCAAGTAGCGACTAACCCAATGCTTTGAGTCACCAGTTTGCCATCCCTGGGCTGTGGCCAGTCCCGTGCCGGGTGCGCGGGGGCCAGTGGGGCAGCGATTGGCCTCCAGCTCCGCCTGTTTTGCAATACCAGCAATTCCTTCCAGCCCCTTTGAACTAAACCCCGAACAGAGTCACACGCCGCTGCAGCATTTGGCTCCAAGATACACAGGAAGATTTTCAAAAGCACAGAAGAGTTCAGACATCAGTGAGGGCTGGTTTTCTAGAATTTGATTTTTAAGGGTTTTGAAAGGGATTGCTAGCGATAGACGGGGCCTGAGGAGACTTTCAGAAACACGTTTGGGAAGTGTCGCCCTGAGGTTGCCTCCCACACGCCCCACGCAGCAATTTGTTGAGAGAAAGTCACCGTAGCAGTTCTTACCAGAAACTCTGACAAAGAAGATTTTAATCAAGTATCTCAGTATTTCTGATAGACCGATAGCATTTCTGGCTTCTGGTGAAAGACTTCGGCTGACACCAGTTACATCTCGGGTCATGTGTGACCTGTCACTGGGGACTTTCTCACCCAGCCTCACTGCCAGAGACGGAGATGGCGTGCGTGGGTGGCAAGGGAGAAGCATCATTTCCCCAAAAGCGGCTCCCTGTAACCAGCCCATTCAACGTTCGTGGTAGATTTAGTCTGTGCCTCGCCATCTACACACAGTGGTAAAGGATATATTGTAAAACCTTATCTGTAAGAAAATTTGCATGGGAAAATAGCGTTATTGGCAGTCCCATGCAGGGTCTCAAATCCATGCTGGTATTTGAAACATGAGCAAAGAGAAATGTTCAGACATTGAAATGCAGGAAAAAACAAAAAAAAGGCTAGTCTATGAATATGTGGAAATACAATTTTCAGAATCGTCTAAATGAAACGGAAGCCCTATATTTATTTCTGAACATCATATTGCTGTGGACAATGCAAATCCACAGCAATAAAAGTTTGCAAAGAAAACAGTTTGTCAACTCCACTGATGTGGAGTAATAACAACTCGTTGCAACTGCAGTCAACACCTTTCTTGTAAATCCAGAAAATAAATATTCACTGCCCTGTACGTGATTTGCAGCTTGCAGCAAAGATGACCCCAAGCACATCCCAAGCACATGGGAAAAGGATCAAAACAAAAAGCACGTGATGGTTCTTAACAGAAACTACATTATCCATGGAAGGGACAAACACACATGGCCTTCAGATCCGTGTAAAACAATACCAGGGCGGCAGCGGGGCTGAAACCGGGAAAAGCAGATGCTGCCCAAAGCAGAATCTGCTCGAGAAGTTTAACATGCACAACACATATCAGGAAATCAGAGCGCTTTCATGTGAGCAGAGGAGAGCTCATTGCAAGCTTATTTCCAGCTAACATTGATGAACTGAATGACAGACAGACTGAAGAGGCAGAATTCAGACCAGGATCCGAATGCTCGCTGGGTCTGGTTGAGTTAGTCCTTGCATTCAAGCTTCTTTTGGAGCCAGGAGCCAGCTACAGAAACACGGCCTGGCTTAAGGTCAAGAGCTACTGGAAAACATAGGAACAGTTCTGCAGCAGTTCCTCTAAAAGAGACGCTGTTATCCACAGCAAGGACCAGAAAATTTCAGCTGGTGCTCATTCATGGGAAATTAAAAACTCACACAAAGCATGAGGAACCCTAAGACATGGTGGAAGGGGGAAAATCCCCTCCAAACCACGTGTTTTTGACTCCTTCAAAGATGCATTCGGTTTAACCCTCAAATCTGGAGCTGTTTTTACAAATGTAAGAAAACCATCTCTAGCTTTTAATAGGTGCCAAATCCATTATTTTGGCTAGAGAGTCAAATTAGCTTTGGGCCAGTGGAACAGACTGGATGATTTACAATCCCTTTCACAGTGCTTGTCATAATTTTACAAACCAAGTACAACATGCAGAGTTTTAAAACCATCCAAGGGCAACATTGGCCTTGCCGTGCAATACAAACCTATGCAGATGGCATGGAAGTTATCGGCGTTGTTTTAAGGACTAATACATCTTAATTCCTTTGGTTATTCCCAATTCACAGTAACAGACATGGAAAATTTACACTGTGGTTGCAGCTGATTTAGAACTAAGACTCCACTTATAGCTCAACCATGAAAAAAGTGGCAGATAAATCTCATTAAATAAATTGGACAAATATTGGTGGTGTTCACGTAGGCTGAGCAACCCGGTCTAGTGGGAGGTGCCCCTGCCCAGGGCAAGGGGAACTAGATGATCTTTAAGGTTCCTTCCAACCCAAACCATTCTATGATCTGTCATTACTAGGCATGAGAAGGTGATGCTCAGAGTCCCAGCAAGGAGACATAGGCATGCTGCATCCATGGTCCTCACCATGGCATCACCCCTAGCCTCTGCTGATCTCCTGTGGGATCTAGCAGAGGAACTGCAGTGCCATGCGAACAGGGTCAGGTGAACGGCAAAGCTCAGGCCAGAAGTGATATGGGAAGCAGCTGGGTCCCGCGCAGGGGGGGCGGCTGCAGCGCTGGTGTTGCTGTTGGCCGCTCGCCCTGCCCCGTGCAGGGGCTGCAGCAGATCTGCAGAACGGAGTGGGATGCAGCTGCCCCACGTTCAGGATGTAAATGTCAGGGTGAAGGAAAAGCGCTTGTGCCCTGAGGCTATTCTTCCCCTTCCTTTCTAAAAAAAACCAAACCAAAACAACCACCAACCAAAAAAAACAACAACTTGCCCCTGAACCCAAAAGATTATTAAAAGCATGGGGCTGACACCTTCTCTAAAGAGAGACCAAAAATCTACAAAAATTCTCTAAACCACCAAAAAATCTCTGCCTTTTCAGAGTGTTGTCTCAGGGAGAGTTATCCTTTAGGCATCACATGAGGCTAAAACTCCCCCCGCCTCATCAGGAGCGACAAACATCGCTCGCACGATTAATGCAGCTCTGGCACTGGCGTGGAAGCTGCCAGCCAAAGAAACATGCAAAGCAGCCACTTGAAAAACAAAATTCCCCACTTTCTTGTGCATGTGGAATGAGCATGATTTATCCGGGAAGGAATTCGCCCTCAGTGTTGATCTCCTTAAAAGAGACGGTAACCAAAATAGCTACAGGCTGCTCGAAAATTAACCGGTTGTCATGTGCAGTGACATTCTCCTCTTTTCCCATCATCCTAAACCCAGACTTTTATCCCAACATCTGTGTCAGTACTTGGTTAGCCCCTATCCCACAGCAGATTGTGGCGGTGTTTCTACATGGAGCAGAGATTGGTATCACTGTTGGATGATGGCTAATTCAGCGGAGGAGCCGGAAGCCCTGCTGGCGCAGGCTACTGGGGCAGGAGAGCCATTCCCAGTTTGGCCAAGGTGGAGAAATGGAGAAATTCCCAGGAGGGGGAAAGAAAGATTATTTGGTAGGCAGGGAAGAAGCCAGCTGACACAAACTGCTCGCCCAGCCAAACAACCAGGATTCCAAGTATCAGGAAGCAGGATTAGAATCACAATTGGTTGGCGCAGACATCGTTGGCTTAATATTGTTTGTTGAAACCTAAAGTGAATTGGTTGGGGGGGAGTGAGGGCGGGGGGAGGAGGGAGGCAACCAACCAACCACCAAAAGACCTCCCAAACAAAACAGTCGGTCTTTTGTAGGTTCGTGTACAAACTCTCCCACACAGCCTGGGACCAAGCTTTGGATCGAAGCCCCAGCTTGGCTTTTCATTTACCAGCCAAAACCAACGGAGCGGATTTAGGGGAGAAGGGGGGCAGGGCTAGGTGATGCAAGGGAGGTTGTCATCTTCTTGGGTTGCCTGGGCTGGTTTACATTTCCCTGTCTGCATCCCAGCTGTAGCTGCCTTCGCATCCCCACGCAAGGAACAGGGAGGTGAACCCTACTCCCTTCGAAGAACTCCTCACCCCTGATGGGTGCCCAGGGCTGGGCAGGATTTCACCCCTAAGGCCTCCAGCCATCTATCACCCAGAAGTGGTATCAAATATGAAACCCCTGAGGAGGACAAGGGCACACCTTGGATAAGGGCTTATTCACAGGGAAACTCCAGGCAATTAGATGCTGTCCCACACCGAGACATTGTAAGGATGATCCTACCATCATCGTAAAGATGAGGTACCACATGATGTAACAGAGGTTTTTATCATGTCTTTTTATTGGGGTTAATACTCACAAAAATCTTTGGTTTAGTCTTCTGCTTAGAAAAAACAAAGTTCATTGAAGGGTTTAATGAACCTTTAAAGACATCACTGCAAGGACTGCCAAATTAACCTGCCAAACCAGCATTATTGAGCTCCTGGAAATTCACGACAAGGAAATGCGTGTTTAGCGTACCTCATTTAACTCCGATTATTCAGAGGAATCAGCAGGTGTATTTCTCTGAAGCACGCGAGATGCTAATGGAGACAGCATGCAGTCATTCAGCCTATGCCTTTCTGGAACTGAAGAAAAACAGTCGGAAAGAAAAATACTCTTTCCCCTCTCCCCAGAGACCTCCAGAGGCAAAGAGGGGTTTTCAGTCTCTCTTCAGAGATGCAGCAGTTTTATTCTTTTCCGCTGCTTTGACCAGCATTTATCCCCTGCTTGCTGTGTGATGCACCACAGCTCAGGTGCCCCGTTCCAGCAACCCCCTTTATGCACCAATGCCTAAATATAGAGGTACTTATTTATGGACTACTCTTGCAGCATCAAAGTGAATACTAATAAATGAGTTCCTGGAGCACAGCTCAAACATCTGCCCTAAACAGCTGATTATTGCTCCTGTGGCCTCCTGTAGCAAAGCAGCACAGACTGGTTTGATTGAACAAATGTCCACAGAAACCAAAACGGGGACAATGTCACTGGTGAGACAGGACAGATCTGTGTTTGAAGCATGGGCAGGACACTTGGCTGACTCTCCCAACATGCCAGGGGCATCCCTGAGTCCATCTGCCCTGTGCTCCATTTTGTGCTCTTCAAACCCAGGCTACGACCCTGAAAACTCTTACTGCTTGTTCACCAGGGGAAGGGCTTTAACACCTCTCTTGAAACATCACCAAACACTTAAACTTCTGAACGGGCCCCAGATCATTGCAGTTCCCATGGCCCCAGCACAGCATCTCCCCGGTTTCCCCACACTCACACAGCAGCCAGAGGTCCAGGCTGAATTCTGGGTTTTTTTTTGCATAAAGAAACTGAAAGCCACAACTTCCTAAGAGAGTGCCAGGGCTACCAAACTATTGGCGGTTATTTGTGATGACATTATTTTACCCTGCAGATAAAGGTGCACAGACAAATAACTGAAGCTCCACTGATGCTGAGAGCAGAATGCTATCGCACGCTGCCTGGGTCCTGGGCTCAGGCAGGGTGGAAGAGGAACAAATCTGTTGTTTGCTTCCAAAACTGCTCCATCTGATGGCGAATTGATGTAAAACGTATCCATAACCGTAGAAGTGAGAACCCAGGTCCGGCCAAGAAGCTGGCCCGTCACCCCCCAGCTTCCACCTCGAGCACCAGCTCCTTCGGTAGCGTCGCAGCAGGGTGCAAATGCTCACCCCCAGCACCAGTAACACCTTCAACAACAGTGGGGTTTCACCTAAATAAGTCCCCCTACGTTTAGCTCCCGGCATCTCTATGCCAACACTGGTTCTCTGTAGTGGAACATTTCTAACACTGCGGGCTGCACAACCCTGCCGTATTCTTCTCTGTAAAGTCATGATCTTGGACAGAAGTGGAGCAGAGAAATCGCCTCCATCTCTCACAGTGAAAATGGAATAGCTACAAGCTGCCTATCAATATATTTTCACTGGAACATAGAAAACTGCTCTGATTTTACGAGGCTGTGGAATGCCTCCAGCAGACTGCAAAACCACCACGATGCCCTTATCACAGCAGCTTGAGTACTTAGGAGAGGGACTGCATGAAATTGCCCATTGCAGCTGCATCTGGAAGGGGCCTTCCAGACGACTGACTCCAGTCCGACATCCCCAGGGCAGCATCCCAGGACCTGGGCAAGACATTTCAAGTGGGGAGATCTCTGTTCCCTCCTCCCCAAGCCTGGCAGTGCTCCCACATGCAGTCTATTACAAAATGATAGAATGGTTTGGGTTGGAAGGGACCTTAAAGCTCACCTAGTTCCAACCCCTGCCCTGGGCAGGGACACCTCCCACCACACCAGGTTGCTCCAAGCCCCGTCCAACCTGGCCTTGAACCCCTCCAGGGATGGGGCAGCCACAGCTCCTCTGGGCAACCTGGGCCAGGGGCTCACCGTCCTCCCACCAGAAATGCTGTTGGTGAGCCTGCAAAAACCAGTGTCATCCCAGGCTTTGCCAGAGGGACATCTTCTACAGAAATGCTTCTGGACACATAACAGCACGAGAAGGGTGATAGGAGAGCAAGAAACAGATCTGCGTTGCCTGGTTTCGCGTCCGCTATGGAAAGCGGCACTGAGGGGCTCTCCCAGCTGGCCAGGGCTCACCCTCCCACTTGCTGCTGGTGGCAGGCGTGTGGCAGTGAAGGTCAGGACTGCAAACAGCCTCGCTATTGGGCTGGGTAAATCCTAATATAAGATGAGTGAGGTAGCTGGGAGAGATAAAAAGGGGATTGTTCTGCTATTTCCCATAATGTGACTCTAGATTGTGCTAACGAGAGACGAGGACACCTTCTGTACGTAGAGCAGTTTGAAGCAATAGTGCTATTTCCCTTGTTTCATTAGACCTTCCTGTTTGACACTGAAGAAGACAATCCTTCCTGATGTCCTGTATCTCCATTCCTCACTATCCGGGTCCCTTATTTCCCCACTTATCCTCATTCCCACGCAGGTATTTGCCGAGCAGTGGAACCAGCAGGTGATGGGCACGAGCTCCCCGGCCCCTCTGCCCTCCATTTCCCTCAGTGCCGTGGGTTTCTGGAAAACAATGTTGGATTGCTCCCGCTTACTAAATCAGTCCCGGTTTTTGCAGCGCCATTTAAACTACTTCCTCAGGAAATTTCACAGGCGCACTGGCAGGCATTGATTTCAAGCAGAAAATATCCCGGCAGGAAACTTAAAAAGGAAAGATGGGCTGTAATTATATCTCTTCTGGGCTGGCAAGACGGAGGA
Source organism: Rynchops niger (assembly GCA_013400035.1). Classification (NCBI taxonomy): domain Eukaryota; kingdom Metazoa; phylum Chordata; class Aves; order Charadriiformes; family Laridae; genus Rynchops; species Rynchops niger. Next base: position 29,860 of record VXBH01001762.1, read on the forward strand.
AGACAAGATATAAACTAACACATGCACCGAAGCCATAATGCGCAGTGATGTGTAATTAATACAATCCAAGCTTTCAGAGCCCTTTTCTTGCAATCAGAGTTTTGAAGCCGAAGCGCCCAGCCTTCCGTTTGGTCACATAACGCCATCACGGCGGCGGCATCGCACAGAGCACCCCCTCTCATCCCTCCGCCACCCAGTTAAACAAGTGCAAGCAATTAAATACCTGTGACAGCTTCTGCTTCACAGAAAGGGCCCGAGATGCAAGTCCAGGTTTTCAGTCAATTTCTAGAAATAATAAATGCTTTAATAGAAGAAAACCAACTGTGGATAAAGGCTCTGAGAGGGTCTGGAACTATTTCACACTGCCACAACAACAGACATTAATTTTATTATTTCTTTGACACTACCTTTTCTCAGCCAGTTTAGGATCTGCACACGCGCTCCCCGCTTTACCTAAATAAAACAGATCTGTGGTGTCTTTTTGCTGCAAAGCACACATGATTTACAAAGCATGGAGGCGTTTTAGGGTGCTAATTATTTTCAAGTGAAATTCCCAGATGGAGAAATGAGGGTTGGAGGGGGAGGACTAGATTCACAACAGCAGCATCCTACCTGTTTGGGACTCTGCTTTCTGCCTGTAGTACTGCTAAGAGGCTGCTGTCCTCTGGCTGCAGAGCAGACGTAGCACGGGTGGAAAGTTCCTTGGTGTTAGCTTCCTCTCTGCTTCTCCTTTGAAAGGAGAACACAGCGAATAAAAAGGGATATCCCACTCCTCCAGTGTCCCAAAGCCACCCCTTCATGTTGGGCAGCAATGGGGAAAGTCGGGATTAGGACAGTATCACATAAAGATTTAGCGAGGGATTAACCCTTTTAGCCAAGGTCAGTCGGAATGTGGTTGCCACTACAGACCAGGCTGCAAGTCGGCACCAGGAGCCGCTCAACAAGAACTGTTTTCACTTTTAACGACCCAGGCTGTCCTTGGACTTGCACTGCGGGAGACAGTCACCCTGCAGCGCGCTCCCGGGCCCTGACGCAGCCTGTCCCTCTCTGAAATAACAAAACCAATACTTTCACCCAAAGGAAGAACACAATGAGGATCTGGGTTTTGCTAGGTTTCAACCATACTATTGAAAAAAAAAAAAAATCACTACGCATTTTTTGCATCTGCAAATTTGTCAAGCAGAAACTTCAGTTTTACTGTTCTAAACCTGATTTTGCAGAAGCATTAAATAGTAAGTAGCTTTTTGTCTCCCACTTCCGCAATGCAAAGCCCATTTTGGCTTTGCCACACACACTCAGGTACAAATGTCCCGTTTATTTATGAAAAGGGGAAAACACGCTTGTTATTTTACATCTCTCCTTGGAGCAGATTTACCTGTTGTGCTTCGACGGGGAAAAAAAAATAATAACAAAAAAAAAATCTTCATTATTGGTTGGTACAAGCAGGAGATTCAGGCATAACTTTATAACCTCATTTTATAGATCTGATCAGTGGGCGGGGAGGGAGATGCTCCTTTCTCGCCCTGCCGCTGCCGTGTAACTTGTTCCACTTTCCTCACCTCAGAGCTAAAGAAGAAATGAAGCTTTTATTTCAAGGCTCAGTTTTGCGTTATTACCAGCACGGCTATTTATAATCCCTGGAACAATAGCTGACCTTGGCCCAGCGCGAGCACTTGGATACCCTGCGCCTGCATTGTCCCGCAGCATTCCCACCCCGCTGCCTCCCCTGCCCAAGGCTGCCGAGCCCTTGGACGCAGGGTGGGGACACGGCAGGAATCATAAACAAAGCGAGGCAAGCCACCACACTCAAGGCTTGACCAACAACGCCGCTGAAGCCGGGGAGAGGTGATTTCTCCCTCCCTCCCCGCAGCAAAAGCAGGGGAGAACTTCCCCGCTGACCTCTGTAATGAGACAGAAGCAGTAGCTGATCGCACAGCAAACTTCGAAGTATAAAGCAGACTCTTTTCCCTGGTGGTTTTCTTCCGGGAAAATCAGCCAGGTGTCCTGGTTTTCCTCCTGGGTTATTTTTGCAGTACGTAAAACACGACTGGAGAGGGGCAGGGTATGCACTGCTGCCTTGACCCTGCGGAGTGTCGGCTGCCAGCATGGTCTGTGGGTAGCCCAGCTATGGGTCAGCGGGGGGAATCCTGCTCTGCTGCAAGGGAGGGGGATGCTGCCAGCCCCCACTGCCTTCCTACAGCCAACAGAGCCTGGATCCCCTCCCTCGGTGCTTATCTGCCGGCCCTGGCAGGGCTCCTGGGCTGCTCGCTGGGCAAATCCCCCCGCACGTCTGCAAAAGCAGAGCGATAAAGCCAAGGCCACTGGCCAGCGTGCGACCGAGGGGCTGGGCAAGGACGGGCTAGTGAAGGAGGGGCAGGGAGCAAAGAGGAGTGTCAGAAATCAGCCCCAGAGCAGGGTCTTCCCCTGCTTGCTGTGGGGTCAGATGGACAGACCTGTTGGTTTCCAACAGGGAGCGGGTCCAGGGGTGCAGGGAGCTGCCGGTCAGACGGACCAGAGGTCCAAGTGCTGCTGCCTTGGGCTTGCTTTTGAGCAGACATCCCCACCAGAGGGACCTCTTGCTCAGAGCTGGGGAAACCAGGCTCCAGCCAGGCTCCAGCCATCCTTCTGGGCTGGCTCCTGCCCCGGTGCCCAGGCTCCTGCCCCACGGAGGGGCACGGGCTGGCCGGATCAGCTCTCGGGCTGTGGTGCCTGTCTGCTTCTCCCTGGGTCAACACTTGGGTCAACACCTGGGTCCAGCTCGTTTGGAGGAGCAGCCTGGATGTGCTGGGGAAGGGGTGGGAGGCTTATGCGGGCAGGATCCCATCTCCAGCAGGCACCAGGGAGAGAAGGGAGAGCAGCTCCCCGCTTGGCTGTGCCCCCTCAGTACAAGCCCATCCCGGGTACCATGAAATTCGGCTGTTGGCTGAAGTCAAATCCCTGCGCAGTGACAGCCAGGAGCAGCAGCCTTTGCTTGGAGCCTGGGCTCCAGTGAATATGTCGGGATACGACTACCGAGCTCCCAGGAGAGCAAAGCCCTGTTCTCATTTTGAAGGAAACGGCACATCCTCCTCGTTCTGGCAGCAGCTGCTGCTGGTGCATGCGAGGAAGGAGGTGCAGGAATGATGAGCTGCTTTTGGCCTCAGTTCTCAGCAGAGCTGCTGAGGAGACACCGTGACCCCAGTGCCAGGGCACAGGGACCTCAGCATGTCAACAGCTTCTACCTTTCTCCATCCATCCCAAATCAAACCTCGTCAAAAAAAAGCACACATGCACAGTCCTTGTGCCACACCATCAGACAGCCCGAGATCCAATAACCATTCACCGGGAATCATGTTCCTTTTCCACCTCATTTAGACCAGATACTTGAGTTTGCAGCTTAAATGCAAGAAGGGAGGGAATTTTTCACTCCTCACGCTAACATTTGGGTGGGAATTTAATTTAATTCCTTCTGATTTCGGGATTTCCCAACCAGAGTGAAATCAAATCAGTACATTTGCATAAAAGTGTTTGAGTAACTGGATATCTTGTCTCCCATTAAAAACGCTTCACTGCGGGATCTCCCCATCCACACCTGGAGGAGAGGCAGAGCACCCATCTGTGCCCACAGCCATGGAACCACGCACAATTAACCCTTCCGTGGGTGGATGAGAGGCTGCATGGACCAAGTGGACTTTATCAGAATGGCTATTTCAGGCTTAACGATTTCCTCCTCCCTCTCCTAATAGGATCCTCAGCTGGCGCGGCGCCCGGGGGCAGGAGGAACCTGCCAAGGAAGCAGTTCTGAGCCCCGTCCGTTCTGCTGGGAGATTTTTATTTCTCTCTAGCATGACTCTGAGTATAAATAAGCTCTGACAACAATTGGATTAGAGGTTAGTTTGCCTCCCCAAATCCCCAGGAGAGCAGCAAAAACAACAAGGGGAGGATATGGAGTGCCTGAGAGGCAGTTTGTGCCAGCACGTACCTGTAGCAAACCCCGACCAGCCTCACAAACAACCCAGCAGGTCACGTAACGGGGTGAGGACGGGTGGCCCAGCAGCGCCCACAGCAGCCATCGCCTCCCATTAACACTGCATTGCTTTTTCACCTTAGCCTGCGTTAGCATGAGCAACCTCGGAGCAGAAAGGCTGGGATGGGGTTTAATTGCTGATGCTGTTTGGAGAAGAGGTTCAGGGGCAAGTAAACACACACACAAACATTTATGAGCAGAAGCTTGCGATTAACCCTCCTTTCCAGATGGCTTCCTTGGAAATGCACCGAAATCACTGCTCTATTGCAGCATGTATGATGCTATCAGGCAGCACCAGAACTGAATAACACCTTAAAACTCTTTCCCTGGAGCCAGTTAAGCACAGAGGTTTCCTTGCAGCCCCGCTTCCCCATCATCACCCGGTGCCTCCATCCAGGCTGGAGCTCCGACCCACAGCCCCAGTTTTTACAGGATTCAGTTTAAAATGCTCCTCCCTCCCTCATGTCATTGCAAAAGCCACGTCGAGCAGCTAGCGGAGCGTGGCTGCGTGCTGGGCTCTGCCCGAAGGCAGCGATGCTGCCGGCGCTCTGTCCGCGGGCTGCCGGGAGCTCCTGGGCTGCAGCTCAGGGGTACCCAGTTATCTGGCAGTTAGTCACCTAGCTCTGCACTGATCCAGAGTAACTACCCCTGTGAAGTATACTAATATAATATATATAGAAAAAATATTACAGTTAGGTATAACTCAGCGTAACTACCCATAAAATAAATGTATAATTGCTATTACAGCATCAGATGTTTTATTGGCATCCCAGGGAGCATCCTTTTCCCCGCTCCCACCGAGACCGGCCACAGGCTGCTCCTTCCTCTTCCCAAAACCCCTTTTTTTCTGGGAGGGTAGTTGAAAAAAAAAAAAAAANCACCAAACACCTCAGGTCATCCTCCAAGAGCAATGGTGGAAGCAGGGGAACCAGGGAACTTTCCCACCTCTGGGAAAACCTCAGAGAATTAATCCTATCCCTGCAGGATGGGGATGCTGCTCTCCAGCTTCTCCTAAGGCGCTCCAGGTGGAAACACGCAGCATGGTTAGACAACAGCTCACTTGAGCCCTGGACACAATATTCACTTATAGTTTGATAATAAGAATGTGGGCATAACCATTCACTTTTAAAAATATTTTTGGGCTTTATGGTTTATTTCATATCAAAGAAACTAAACCCTCAGGAATTAACCCACATGAAGAGTAAGAACTTCCCTGTCGCATAGGGACTGGACGCAGATGGACCCAGCTCTTGACTTCGGTTGGTTCTGGAGGGGTTTTTGAACCATGAAGCCATAGTTAAAGCCCACACCTGATTGCACCACACTTCAAACATGCTCTGAATGCACCATGAATCAGCTGTCAATTTATTTAATTTTTTAAATATACAAATAATTCTGCTGCGGAGCAATTTTCAATTATAAAAGTGGTAGTCCTAAATGGTGCCTCAAAAAAGTGGTAGACACCCACATGCACAACTCCACCTGGTTACTAATAAACTTTGTGCTGAGAACTGAAGCGCTTAATAATTATATGGTAAAATTCCAACCTCAGAATTGTCCCACAGCCTTTGCAAACAGCTCGTGCTTCCTTGCGTGAGTGGCGAGGCCCAAAGCGAGCCGCTTTTCCACGAGCGAGAAACAATGGCTGCAAGCTAAGTCTCACAAGTGCTCTGAATTATGTGCAGATTAATTCTCGTATTGATGTTAAGGGGGTTTCCTTTCTTGATATGATCATTTCCTTTAACTGCTGAACTTGGAAGGGAGCCGGCCCCTGTGCCATTGTGCAGGGCCGCGCCACGCTGGCCATGGGGCGGGTGTTTTCAGGAGGGCTGCATGTCCCTCTCCTGGCTGTCCGGCTCCAAAGGAGCTGCCGTGTCCTGGGGTTTCATCGTGTGGCACGGGGAGTCATTCTGCAAACATCAGCAGTGAGCTGCCCCCAGCCACGCTCTGCTGCTGGGCAGAGGAGGGAAGCCCCCAAGATCTCCCTTGGTTTTGCTGCTCACGCAAGGAGGGGTCACCTGTGACAGCCCCATGCCAACTCCCCGCCCTTCCGTTAGGAAACTCACGTCTTGTGCTGTTTAGTCTTAGTTTTCTCCTTTCGGGCAAAGGGCAGCTCCCCCCCCAGCCTTGCCTGGCGTCCTTGAAACACCCCATCCTTTCCTGACCCGTCACTTGTTGCCTCTTCCAGCCTTTTACCTTTCCGACCTGGCACCATCCTGGTCCCGCTCCAGCCCCACAGCTTTCACCCAGCGACACACATGTGCAGATGCTGTTTCGACGGGTGGTTAAGCAACATCTCCCTGCAGCAATCTCCAGGCAGCACCGCACCAACATCTGCTTTGAACCCTGTTTTCCCAGTGCCCCAGACATGATTTCAGCTCAAAGCAGCGCTTCATCATTAACAGAAGCAACGATGCTCTAAGAATTACGTGCCTGACTCATCACGCTGCTGCTGATTAACACTCCGCAGTCTTGGAAGAAACAATTCAACAAAAACCGACGAGCTACAAAGGGAAAAATATTCCCTATGGCCAAGTTGAACTCCCACTGAAATCCCTGTAAGTGTTTCCACTGGCTCCAGGGGAAACTGGGCCAGTCTCTATCCAGGAGACAACCTATAAATGGATGAGATTTCTGTGTGAGTCATCTCTACATACAGCCAAATTTAGCTCCTTTCTCCAGTGTGTCTTTTGTCTTGTCAGTGCTGTTTATGTGAGGAACTCTGTCCTTCTGTCACCTTAATACTTCAATGGCCAGACACCTGGCATCACCCACAGGGTGGTTACTGCAGGCTGCAGAGCACAAAGCATCGCCTCCCAGCTTTCTGCGTGAACGTGAATTCATTTGTTCCTTCACATCAGCATTTTCTTATGAAGATCACCTTCCACAATATAAATCTTTTCCCCTCCATTTTGAATTAACACATCCCCATGAACAAGAAGCAGGGCTTCAGGAGACCACATCAATTTGTAAAGGCATTAAAATAAAATACTGGCCCAGACTCACTTCCCAAGGAAAGCACCCAGGAGGAATGCTGCTCCCCTGGCATCTCCAGCAATGCTCTATGTCAGATAGTTCTTGCCATCCTCCCTCTGAGGATGACAAGTTTGTCAGGAGACTGGTAACTTTGTCTCACTAGCAGCAAACCAGCATGGAGTCTGGAAAAAGATGTCTGAAAATCACATTGGAAAACGTCTTTCAAAGACTTTACACAGCACTCAGCCTTGACCTGACATCTGAATGGGCAGTGATGGAGAAGGTGCTACACCACCACCTTTGTGGATCCAGACATCAGAAAGTCATTAGCCAGGAAATTCTGTAGCTGGACATCTTCAAAATGTTTAAAAGAAATAAGCAGCCTTATCTGTTACAAGGGTTTAAGGAAACTCAGGCCAAGACAGTTCTTCAAGAACACCCAGAAAAACAAGCAGATCCAAATCCACCCTCATCTGCTTCACCAAATTACCACTCAAGTAAATTTAAAGGAATTTAGGAGCACCTGATGTGCTTTAAGAGGGGATTGCTGAAGGCACTAGCAGAGACAAGAAATGCAGTAATGAGAGGGAAGCCCTTAAGAAGCGACAAAGCCTCTGTCACACCACATGTTTGAGACAGAGGAACAAACAAAAGCTGTAATTACTAGAAGGAAGCATTTCCAGAGCCAACAATTATCTAATTAAAATAAAGGCGGATATTACAGGACAGACCTTAGGACAAGCAGCATGTCTGTGTCCCCAAGCTGGCCTTCTAAAAATGCTTTCTGCCAGATATCGGCCTTTCTGGCAAAATGCAGCCAGTCCCCACTTTGAGGGATTCTTCTGGGCAGACAGTTTGTGTTGGTTATTGTCATTCAATGCCCTGAAAATAACACCATCTCATTTGCCTATCTCTGGACAGCCCACCTCCACCTCAAGCGCATCACACCAAAGCCAAGGTTTCTACCAACCACATCCCTCCCCTCTCCAGGGCTCCAAAAGGACTCATGGCCTCAAAGACTCACAGATCTGATGAAAAACAGGATGCTACCAGGTGATGACCAGTGATACCTCTTCATCTGCTCAGTGTGTGTTTTTCCTTTAGCGGACGAGAGTTGGGTTCAGTTGGCTGCCTCCCATGCTTGAAACCCATACACTGTCCATTTGGACCTCTCTGGTCTTCATGGACTTTGTTACGCTCCCACGTTACTTGGCATGGTTGGCCAAGTGTAATCCTAGAAGGTGTTTAACTCTCAAATTTTCATAGGCCACAGCCAGAGGCTCAGTGTTAAAGTCAGAGATGGTCATAAAGTCATTGTCTCATGCTACGGAAACTGGGTGCATAATGGCTCACTGTCACCTTCCAGGGTCATCTTCCCCCCCAGATCCCAATGCTTTCGCTCTACATTTCATTTCTTAGTATTATAAATTAAATTGTCCTCACTCTGAAAGATGAGAGAGCAGATTTTATGTTCTCTGCAGTTAGAAAGAAAACATATTAAAACATAAACATTAATGTAATATTACCTCTAAAAGCATGGTTGAGTGACAGCTGAGTTTTTCCTAAGTGTAATTTTCAACTTTCCAAAAATCCATTTAATTAAATTCACTTATAGCAACAAAATTGGAATCCAGATAAATAGGGAAATTTCCTTTCATTTACAATTTTTTCTGCTTTTTTAATTGCTTGGCTCAGAAGCAAACAGAGCTTTTCTTATCAGTCTTCCATGCTTATTGTTGATTTTCTTCTATAAACTAAACTCCAGACGTCTTCCCTGTAAAACCATGCCAGAATTTACAGTGGCACCAAGCTAAAGCAATAATTCTAGCAGAAACTAAGCAGATTTCATTACTGTCAGCATGTTTTTCACATCAGAGGAAAGGGTTGGACAATTCAAACGTCACATAAAAGGTGGGATCGTTTTACTAGGAGAGAAGGCTGGAGGATCTCAGTCACCTTGGTTTTAGCAGCTATAATTCCTCCTACAAGGCAGAGGACTGAGCTGCAGAAATCTAGAGTCAAAATACTGAAATAAAAGCTTTCTCGATTTTGGCAGAATTTGGACCAGCCACAGGTATGCAGAAATGAGCTTGTTTTGTATCTCCTTCAGCTTTTACAGAAGGTTTTGGCATCTTTTAGCTGGAGCAGACTATTGCCACATAAGATAGGTCTGCGGAGGAAGAAGCAAATGGTCCTTCAAAAGAGAAATCCGTCCTGGAGACTGACATCTAAATTTCTCATTAATTCTCTAGCCGCCTTGTGCAGCCCTCAGGAATTCATCCAAGAGCTCAGGGGCATCAGGCATTTATCTTTATATCAAACCCTATCCTATCAGCACCCCATTCACTTTAATTTTTTAAGTTATTTTTTAAGCAAGTCTCCTTTCTCTCTCCCTGGCCTCATTTTCACCTCTTGTTTGAATGTTCGGGGACAACAAAACCGGGTCCAGCTGACCAACAGTTTCTCAGAACAGCAGATGGCAAGAGTCCTCCTTTCTTTAACCTTGAAACATGTTATTTGGAGGAACTGCAGGAAAAACAAATAAAAAAAACAAAACCCAAGACAATATAGGAGAAACCCAGCACACAGAGGGGAATACAGAAGTGTCTTTTTACCCTCGCACAAGAATAGAGGCACTTTCAATCTGAAATCGCTAATGTGGACAGGCAAATTCAAGAAAACTCCTTAGAGCTAAGAGCCCATTATTAAAAGATAGAAGGGTTTCTTTCCCCAGGTAAGGCCCAGAGGAAAGGCAGGCAGGCTCTAAAACTACCTTGAGGGGCTTCACACCTTTGGGCTGTTTTCCTGCAAGAACAGCCAGAGACAGATGCCTACAGACCTACATTTGCCCGCACTGGAACTGAATTTGTTCCCCACAGTTTACCTATATGGTGCTGCTGAACCAGTGGCAGAAGAAGGACTTAGGAGAATTTTTTTTTTCCATTCACTAGTCCACACGCATGTTCTTCCGTTTTTCAGTGGAGTAACAGGAAGTCTACCAAGTCCTGACACTGTTACATAAGTGAAAGTCATCTTAATTACATGGTAACGGACACATATTTACGTTGATGTTTAACAGCTGATGAAGAAATGTAACTTGAGCTTAATAGTTGATTTTTGAAGGAATTCATGACTATTCCATCAGTACTGACTCTGGAGGAGGTTCAGTCCCAGAGACTAAGGCTCCAGTGTGCCATAACATCACACCAGTGACTGATTGCTAGAGACATTAAATTAGGAGCCAGCTGGTGCGTGCATGGCCCATGCCTGGCTCTTGGTCTACATTAGCATTCCACGTTACACAACTGATGGTGGAATAACAAAACCACATGGAGAGCCACAGCCATTGAAAACCATGGGACTCAGCCAAAGTCCTGGGCTTTTTGGTTACAATAGAAAGAAAAATATTTTCTGAGTAAAATCAGAGGCAAATGCTTTCTTCAGGACCTTAGGGTCACACTTAGAATTTAACATGTTCGCTCCAACTAAGGAAAAAAATTTTAAAGAAGGCACATGGTAGAGCTACATTCAAGAATCCTAATGGTGGTACTACATTGCTTTTGGTTTTGAACACAAATGTTCCTCATCGCAACATGAAGTAGTTCTCCATCAATTTTATTTTTTTTCTAATTCAGAATTAGCTGGAAAAATTTCAAGTTAATATGCAAACTATCAGCCACATCTTTTTTTCCACTAAAACCACATTCAAAAGCTTTTGTCTGACATCACTCCAACGACCTCACTGTTCACCATCCATTTCTGTTTGACATCCAGATGCACTAGACACTCCAATCCCTCCAGCTTCCAACAGCTAGCAAGAAATAGAGGGGCTTTTGCAAGAAGAGGGGAGTCCAGGACCCTTTCCAGGAGGTTGGGGAGAGCTGCCCTGGTGTGGAGATCCATGGGGAGCAGAGGGAACAGGAGTGGAAAGAAAGATGGTGCTGACAGACCCATGCTCACAAGGTGCAGTGCTCCATTCAGGATGTTCCCAAAAGTGCACGGGAAAGGGAACGTCCAGCCATTGCCCGACCTTCGCGCCAGCCCTGCGGCCACCATCTCTGCAAAGCCAGGTGAGGTGCCCTGGATGTCACATCACAGCCCAGACCTGGCCCAGGCTCGTCTCTTCCCTTCTGAAAGGTGATCCTGTTCAGATCCCCAACACCTCTGCAGAAAGGACGAGGTGGCCTGGGACTGACAGGTCTTGGGTCGAGGTTCAGTGAAAATCAATCCTGGTTCTGCAGGGCACAGCGAAGGCACTTCTACTTAATATGAAACGTGGTTATTGAGGGAAAGGATCAAGGTACAGTAGCACATTTAAAACTACTTTGCAGATGGTGAGGAGGCTGCAAAGGAAAACCCAGGACACACAATATTATAGACGAAATGAAAGCTTGAAACAGCAATAAATTTAAGGAAATGATTTCTGAAATCCCTAGACTGTCTGTGTACAGTCTGACTGTAGTAAAATGACTGTGCTCTTTCCACAGCTAAAATACTTGACGTGCCTGAAGAAACCTTATGTAAACAGGCAAATATACTTGCTAACATTTTATCTAGCAAAACGGCCCTTTTTCATGGCCCTGTGCTGTGAGTGTTGGCACAGCAAGTCATTTTCTTTTTCAAAATGGAACAGAAAAGAGGAACAGGTAGTGGAAGAGACCCTCCCAGGAAAACCACACAAAAACCTGCAAGATACCCTGACAAGCAACACTCTGCAACACCTACCTTCCCTGCTCTGCTTCCGTAGGAGAAACTGATGCCGGGTAAGAACAGCCAGTGCAAAGTGAAGGGCATTTCCAAAGAACAGTTCTAGTTTCTTTATCTAGGATTAAAATTTGCAGGTTTGTGTGAAACACCTTCATGACCTCTCTTTCCAAGTGCTTCAAATGGATTTTCTCTTTCCATTAGCTGCTTACTGTTTGCAGGAGATGGTTGCTTTGGAGAAACCAGCAGTATGCCAGAAGCCTATCCAAAAGGCTACAGCTTGGACATGAATGCAAGAAGGGAATAGCTTTCAGTATTAAAAAAAGACATTTTCCATTAATATTTGGATGTCAAGTGAGTAATTTCAGCATGTGGAAGCTACTGCTGGGAAGGGATGTTCATGTATTAGTTAATGAGCAAAGGTTGTTCCGCCCATGCAGCCTCTCTGGAATGGACCGGGTACTGGAGACGGGACAAGTGGCGCTTGACTCAAAAATAATATGGCCTGAGCCCAGCCTCTGCTAATGAGTCATTTTGATCTGGGAACATTTCTTCAGTACAGCTGCCTTCAGATCTTAGCATTGACACGCACGGTGGAAGCCTTCAGAGACATAGGAGAGTCAGACACAGTTTACAACACGCCCTTCAAGAACAGGGTGTTCAAGTGCTCCAAGCATCAGGCTCCACGTACGGAACCTTCTTACTCAAGTGGCACAAGTGTTGGAAGTGACCAGATCTTCTCAGTGCTTTCTCCTCAAAAAACCCCACAGCCGCAGACGTTTCCCGCACAGAAGTTGGAAGAAAAAAAATGACTGTGAATGTTAATTGTATAAGATACATATGAAAAATATGAGAGGGGGGACAACAAGTTGTGCCAAGAAGATAAATAAAAAGATTAAAGGTAGGCATTTCTGAGGTGAACACAAGAGGAAAGGAATGAATCCTACAAAAAAAGTGGCATAAGGGAACAGATGCATTGGTAGATGCTTCTTTGAAGGCAACACTGCTCTGGCAACCCAGCAGGGAGGTTGCTCTTCTGAAGACTGTTTGCCGAGCCCACTTAATGCAATGTTTAACATTCTTATAGCCCAGTTAGGCAAGATCAACGACGAGGAGACAGATAAAATGGAGGGAAGGCAGAAGGGCTAACATTTGTAAGTCACAGCTGAGGAAGCCAAAGCTGAACAACACAGACTCATCAGCAACAGGAGGAAGAAAGCTGCATAGATGCTCCACGGGATCCCAAGGTTTGAATATTTGGGCTGAAAGCCACTGGTGCCCACATTCTGTGTGCTGGTAGCTGCTGTGGGTAGCAGAACCACTTGAGGAAGCCACAGGATCCCAGAGCAGCCACCTTGGGACAGCAAGTCTGTCTGTAGGATCTCTAGGAAGTGATGAATCCCACAGACACCTTTACTAGAGCCAGTTCTTTGCACCAGCGACAGAAAGGAGGCTGAGGACCTGCTCTCAAACAGCAAGAGACCCCTGGAGACCAGAATGACCCATTTTAAGAAAGTTTTGCAAGTATAGAATAGTTCACAGCTGCCCCATGGCAGACCAAGGCCTGCTCTACCGAGTGTGATTTAATCAAATAGTTCTACCTCTGTTCCCGTGATTTAATGAATGTAGGAGTAGGAGGGAAAAACCCAAGTACCTCCTACATTCAGCCAAACCTTCCATTTGCTTCTAACATTCCTTCTTTCCCTTCTCCCCTTGGCCTCCCAGGGCCAATAACGTTTCCATGCCATAAGATGGAAACAATTAATGCAGAGACAACAGAAAAACATCCTTTACAGATTAGTTCACATAAGTAATTGCATTAGCCTTCTCAGCAAAACTGTGTTGAAGCCAAAAGGCTCCTGGCTTCGGTGACTGCAGGTGGTTCCAATTATAGTCACCCTCTTACAAGTTAAAACAGAGGCTTGCTGCAAGTGACAGCGATTCTGCTCCTCCAGTAACGGTGTGACACAGTTATGGTATTTGACTGCCAGAGACATGGCTATCTAGTCCCCAGAACCAGAAGAATGGAGTTTATAGTAAATATATTTACTACCTGACAGCAGTGGTATGTTTTCTACATAAGGCTCATAAAACGCAAGGCATCTGCACGTGCAAAATGTAGAGTGATGGAGAAAAAAAAATACCCATTAAAATCCAACAGATGAAATGCAGGACAAATTCCAGAGTCTTTGCCAGTATTAAGCTAGCAGCAATTACAGCCACCGGAGACCAAAACTTTACAGATGTCTGCATCCCATCAGCACATAGTTGTGAAAGGACAGGTAATGGTTCACAAACAGACCTCGTGCCGTGGTTTGAAAGGCCACACTAACCTGGACATACACTTTCTATCTGGATGGAGCTGCTACTGCTGCTATAGATGTCGCAGTGGTGTTACAGTACGGCATTATATATTTAAGTACTTTAAGTACTTATCTATTGATTTAGGCAGTTTACTTAAATGGAGAGGCAAGTTTGCGTGGCTGACAACACCAGCCACAGAACTTGCAGCTGAGCTTCAGCGCTGTCCCAAGCATGATGCCAAGGTCTATGGCCAAGCGTGATGAAGTCAAGATGGGGTAAGGAGGGACCAAACCAGAAGCTGTCTGACACCTGCTCTAGGCAGGCAGGGCCAGTGCCATCGCCATCAGGTGCACTGCTCGCTATCTCACATTTGCAAATCCTTGTTTGAATTCTGCCCCTGGTTAAAAATAACAAGAGAAACAGAAGGTAAAGACATCTTTCCACAAAGGAGTGGGCTGGAAGTGGGTAACTCAAGGGTACATCTATGAATAGATCCCTGGTGGGTGGAGCTCTTTTGGAACAGCAGCACTAATACATGTCTTTGCTTTTGGACCAATGCGTGGCACACACAAGTCACCAAAAGGCATTACTGTTGGGGCTAAGTCAGCTCAGTAAGTCATATATGGCACAATCCATACAGTTAACAAGCCCATAATTACCAGGACATGGGTGCTCAGGCATGCTGAGTTGCATGTGAGTCGGTTCGACTGCAGCCTCCAGCTGCAGCAGAGCCTTGTTCCTCTGACAGGTCCAGTTCTAAGAGTCTGTATAATGGGAACTTTGATTAATTGACAGGATAAACTATTTCACAGGGCTGTCCCACCTCCTGCAGGACAGCCTCTCTCAGCTAAGTCCTCAGCATGGAGCAGAAAAGACATTCTTTGCAGAGCAGTCTGAACTCCAGGAGTTAGTAGACCTTCCTCTTGTCCATCCTTCTCTAATCAGCTGCCCTGCCTAGTGAGCAGCTGATACAGTCCCAGAAGTCAGGGAAGAAAACAGTTTTGAGGTAAGAGTCATTCCTTTGGGGATGAATTATTAGAAGCAGGGTGTAAACAGTCATGGTACATTTTAAGGTATGTAGAGATTTAATTAAGCTTAATTTCCTCTTCCACTGTTGCAACTGGGAAGCATCTGTGGAACTGTAAGATGTCAAATGTTTAAACCTGACAAGTTAATTCCTGCACTGTGGAGCCAAGAACAGATGTGAACCCATTAACCTCCACCTGTTGTAAATCTCCAGCAAGTTCTGTGCACTCAAGGGATACCTCATGACCATCGAGCATTGCATGGCTGGTCAGGGGAGGTCCTCTCCTCTGGTCCCCAAGAGCCCCTTTGGGCTTTATAAGGAGCCAGCCGGCTGTAATACTCCCTGACGTTCAGTTCATGGCACTACTGGCGTCCATACGAGGAGCTGGGAGACCTCCAGAATCTCTTGGAGGGGAGGAGGGGGAAACCACCAAGCTGCACCTGAGGTATGGGTGAGCTCCTTTCTAGCCTAAATCCAACCTAAAATACCAACCTTAGTTTCTTAAGGCAGCATGAGCTATGCTGGTCTCCATCTCTGTTACTGAAAAGCCCACCCAGGAGATAATGAAAAAGCTTTCTCATTATCATTATGCTAAGTTTTGGGTTCAGTGAATTGACATTTCCCAGCAAAGAAGAATTTTACTAGAAAACTCCTAAACCAGATCTAATTTGCTCCTGAATGTAATAAAAATTCCAGACCAGATCTTCAAGTGCTGCAGCTCCAGCACCTGAGGCAGGGTGGAGTGATGCCACCTCAGCAGGGACCTGGCACACGGTGCTTTGGCCAGCTACTTTCCTCTCGCTCTTTATGGATGTTCCCGTTTGCCTTTACCTTAAACAACCCAATCTGCAGTGGACAACTGTAATATTAGACCTGTAGCTTGCTCATTTTTTTACATCTTGCTATTCAAGCTATCGCGGTGGTCTGTCACTCTGAACTATCTGTAATCTTGTATTTAGCAGTGGATGGTGCAGGGCAACACATTCATGACTCAACGTTTGTCTTTGTCTGGAGTGAGCCAGCTTTGCCTTTCAGGACACGGTCATCTACTCCCATATGGTGTTCTCCCCAGCAAAAGGGCTCTCATCATTGCTCTGTTCCTGTTATTCCCTTAGTACTTATTTATGTTACGATAAATCAAATAAAAAAAATAAAAAATAAATTGGGTAGGAGTCAAGCAACACCCATCCAAGCTGATGGGCAGAGACTTAAAAGTAATCTACAGCCCAAAGATACACAGCACCACATTCTGGGAAGAGTAAAATTCCTTCAAAACCACCCTCTTATGTAGAGCTTAGTGGAAGGCAGCCAGAATTTTCTCATCAATTATGCAGAAAATGAGTTTAATTGCTGGCCTTTCAAAACTAGGCTTGTAAATGGACCTCCTTGTCACAGCAGTGGCATCTGACCGCAAGCTTAATTGCTTTGTCTTGCATCTGCATGTTTAAGATGTTGCTGTGGTCAGAGGAAGACGTTGACCATGGAGACATCTGAATCTAAACAAGAGTCACAGGACATCAAACAGCGGAGAGCTGAGGCTGTTCCAATGGTTCTGATGCACAAAGGCAGGGAAACACAGACCTTAGGTCATTTCCTTGTCTATGCATGCAAGATCCACAACAAGGCTTTGACCAACCATTGGCTAAAGCCATCACCAAGAATTTTGAAAAGTCATATCTCTGGAGGGAAGGTATGCGTGAAAGAGCAGGCAGTTGAGTACCCCGGCCTCACACTATTAGATCTGTATCTTAGAGTGCATCAAAGAGCTCAGACTCACCCAGTGGCAGTGAAATGCCTTAACAGCATTTTCAAGCCTCACTTAGTGACACTTGGGCCTCTCAAGCATTAACTAAGAGCAAGACAAAACATTCCTCTCTGCTAAGATGTGCCCCTCCTGGCTGCCTACGCATCTGCAGAGGCTCAAAGGCACATTTCTTTCCCACTATGTTTCTGGCTTAAATTAGACTCAGAAACTTGTTCCAGATACCAGAACATGGAGAACTCGTGACTCATGCTCCGTCATGCCTATTGTGGCCTAGGGGAGCCTGGTGCCTCCTATCAAGCAGGGAAAGGAAACCCCAGTGATGCTTTAAAGGGTACGGCAGGAGGGTGCTGCGGCATCAGGGAGCTGCCAAGGAGTCTGCACATCACATATCTCTGCAGCCAGGACTTGCAAGCAGAAGTCAAGCCTCTGACGCAGGTGACTTAAGGTTTAGGATAGAGATTCACTGACCGCAACAGGACGAACACGCACTTCTGAGCAATTCCCAAGGGAAAAGTTGCTCAAGCAAAGCAGACTGTACCTTGGCAAACCTGTGCACTGAGGGAGACTCCACCTTAAAGGGAGCTGGAGGATTGATTATGTGGTGACAAACAACTAGTGAGATACCTTGTTCAAAACTCTTGTGGTCAAGAACATTTACGCGGATATTATCCAAAGGTCCCCACCTTTCTTTTTGGCTGCTATGGCATCTTTCCAACTGCTGAAAAATTTAACTTGTTTTTTTGGTTTTCCATGTAGCATCTGCAGTGATAGCATTAAAAAAAAAAAAAAGGGGGAAAATTAATTACAAAGAGATCTTTTCTCTTATGCATGGAAAAATACAGGCAGGATTAATGCCAATACCAGCTGCCTGTGAAGGAAGGAGACCGAACCCTTTCTTTTGCCCCGCGTGCATCCTTCCAGGATGCCTGAGGAAAGGAGAAAGGCAACTGAGAAACAGTTGAGAAAGACCCAACCTAAAAGCCAAAAGTTTAGCAGCAACCGCAGCAGAACGGAAAGCAGGATTTTTAGGGGTAAAACTTTTGCGGTTCTCGTGTAATGAATTTCTGGATAGTGAGCTTCCTAAGGAAGCTGGCAGGGACCTCTGAGCACCATGGATGTCTCTGACCATCCAGCCAGCACGGCTCCCCTTCATCCCACACCAGGCTGAAACCCTCCTTCATCACAGTCTCATAATAAAAATCAGGGGCTCACAGGGCTGCCCACCGGGGTGCTTTATTCCCATCCCCAGAATTAAACCAGCTAGAGTCCATTCAAGTAGAAAAGCTATGAATAAATTTGCTGCTGAACTCTACATTTTATCCGGTAAAAAAGCCTTCCTGAGATCCTGCTACTACTAGTCGCTAGAATTTACAGGAATCCTTAAAACTTCATTTCCTAATACGATCTTTTTACCTCTTGAAATGCATGCTGCTCACCAAAAACCACCCAGGCAGTGAAATGCAATTCAGCCTATGCACGCCTACAGCCAAGCTCACCATGTACCATTGACTCGTTTCAAAGAAAATAAACTCAACTAAAAGAAGTGGATAAGGATTTGCTACCAATGGCCAGAAGTTAAAAAACAACAAAAAAAATTTCTCAGCATCAGAAAACTCTTCTCTTTCCATTCAGGTACCATAGTGAACAGAGCTTATTGAAAGAGGAGCTCAAAATACCTGTATATGAAGATAATTGTGAGGATGATAGAGGCTGAGTAATTTTGATAATTCGTCCTTCAAAAGACTCAAGGTTTTAGATCTGTACTCCATTTTGAAGATGCTTGAACTGAAGAATACAATTTCAGAATTAATATGCACATGGAGGATATTTGCTTCATTTCAATACCATTGACTATGAAATGAATCAGTTTTTTAAAGCCTAGTGATGACTTTTGCCTGAAAATGAATTTAGTGAATTCATAAATGGCAGAAGTTGTTTAAAACAGCTAATTCCACAAAGATTTATTGTTACATTTTTTTCCATGTTTTCGTGCTCCAAAATATTGCCTCAATACCAAGTAATGAATAAGCAGAAAAAATAAAATCCTAGAAAAGAACTTGAGGGGGGAAAAAAAAGCCCAAAACACAAAGTACAAGACAAAACAAGACTCCTTTTCCTCAGGTGGCCACTGCTCCCACCAGCCTCATCCCTGGCTCATTGCTCTCCATTTCAGTTCTGTATTTTTATTTTTTCCTTGAAATTACATTAACCAACAGTTAAGTGCCAGTGCCCCGAGATGGATAACTACCATGTCCCTTTACTGAAAGCTTCCCAATGGCCTTTCCCGCTGTGAGACAGCCCTAATGTAAAGACTCCCATTGCGTGGGGCTGCCACGTCCCACCGCACAACCGCCTGTGTTGAGGTATAATCCAATTTTCTTTTTTACAGCCGCCTTCTATATTACTGCACAGACATAATGCTTATAGAAAATGGCCTGTCTGGGAGGGATCAAGACTTCTGAACTTCTCTCAGGGTATGGAACAGTGGAAGCCTGTTGCTATCTAGACTTTTTTTTTTTTAATAAATAAATAAAAATGCTGGTCTTAGCTACAGTTTACTTTTCCCACTTAGAAACGTGGAAAAGTTTGTTCAGCTTAAAATTTCCTGTTTGGCATTAGCAGCTGCTGGCTATGATATTTATAAATATTTCAGCAGACGTTTCTCGGGGAATCTGGTTACAATTAAGCAGCCAGCGACGCAGCTCCGCAGTCCCTCGCTCCCGGGCAGCATTGGTGCCGCCCGAGGTTACCCGCGGGAGAAGAGGGGCTGCTGCTCGGCGAGTGTCAGCAGCCCGTGGTGTCACTTTATGGGGGGGGTGTCTGTTTTTAAACAGGAAAGTGAAATCACTTGCTCGTGGTATCCAAATACAGCAGCTCGGGAGGCACATTTGGTCAGCAGGCCTGGGACCACCTACTCCGAGCATTACTCACGGCGCTTCCCTCACTCCCCAAAGCCCCCGAGCGTCCCCGGCTCATGCAGTGCAGAAACGCGCTTCTCCAAGCTAAGCATCCCTCCCTGCCCATCAGCCCCACACATCCCAGCATTTCGTGCTCTCCTTGGGTACACCCAGCCTCAGTTTCCCCCAATTCTTGTTAACATGGCCTAAAGCTAAGCAAATTGGAGTGAAGGGCAGAAGGAAGAGCCTAGATGAAGACAACCCAGGCAGGTCTGCCCATGGTTTTCTGAATCATTCACTTCCACTGAACCCAAGGCAGGTTATTTCTCCCCAGGCAGCCACCACCTCACTTCAGGGCTTCCTGGGGCAAATTTCTTCCCATCCTTTTTAAATAGCCTCTGATATGATCTGGACTGTTCTGATCCTTAAAAAAAAAAATAATAGAAAAAGAAAAACATGCTCCAAACATCTCGGCATCTCCTTGCACTCAGCAAGACTTTCGCACAGTTGATGCAAAGCATGCTGTGTGGAGATGCTTTTGACCCTTGGTGCCATCACCCATTGATGGGCAGAAGGGGAATAGGAGAACGCGGCTTCCCAATGAGCCAGCTCACTCTGAGGAGCCAGGAAACCCAATAAACAGTGAGGCAATGGTATTGCCTCAGAAACCACTAACCTGAAACAGCAGCTGCCCTTTTTACTGTAAAGGTTCTTAGCAGGGGAGGGATTACTCAGAGGAATGGCAGGTGGAGAGGACACGTGTGCCAGTGAGTTGCTTTCCCTCAGACTGTCTGGGTTTTACCTCCTTAACACTACATCTTGCTCTCTCCCTGTGTAAAGCCAGGGCAGCCCCAGAGACTCTGCACTGTGCCCCAGTGACACCAGCCACGCAGGTGGGACCTCATGGCAAGCACAGCTCCCATACCCAAGCCTGAGCATGGGATGAGCATCGTTCTTCTGCACACCCAGTGGAAAGCATCTCCCAGATCTGTACCAGGAGCTTTGTGGGCACAGCACAGGACCACCTCTGAACCTGCACAGCTCAACCAGCCCTACTGTGGCTCATGCTTCAGTGCTGATCCAGCTCACAGCGCCCCATCTTTTGGGACCTCAACTCTGAGGCCTCTGCAGCTTCACGGGCGTTTCAGACAAGCTTGGAGCACAAGTCATTTTATTATTCTTTCCCTACATTTCAGGGTAATGCAGCAAGAATGTAAGGTAGAAGCAGCCCAAAAGAAGAAAGCCTATAAACAATTCTGCAGTCAAAAGCTTTTTATCGGAGAAGTGACTTTAAGTTCCTCATTTGCTGATTTTACGTAAAAAGAGGCAAAATATGCTGATCAAATAAAGGCATAATTGCACAGCCTCACCCCCAGTTTCCGGCCGAACGCAATAGCACCGTGAACTTCTTAAAGAGCAGCATTTCCTGAACCTCAAGTGCTCGCAGATGGTGTTGTCCTGGAGCACTTTCTGCTGATGTTCTGTGGTTCCCTTTGCCTCGCGTGACTACTCTGCAGCTTTGGTTTGTTTATTCCACTTTTTCCTGCTCTGCAGTTATGAGCTAAGGAAGGGAACCAGCCACTTTTGCTAGTTTAATCACTTGCTGGTGCCAGTGCACGTCCGCGGGGGTGATTAACGGGGTGTGCCTCTACCATTCATGTGAGCGAAGGTTGCAAAACTGGGTCCCTTTAGCTTGAGTGCGGGGATGGATGTCCCGTTGTCAGGGACAAGTCTGTAAATATTTCTATCTGAGCACTTTGGGGTCTACATGATAGGAAGGGTGAGGGGACCTGTTCTCTGTCAAGCAACAGGACCAGACAGAGACAGACTTGGTAGGGAGCCCTGCCCGGCCAGACCCACAGGCTGAACTCTGAGGTGCCCACCATAAGCTAGTTCCAAGCTGGAAGCCACATCACCACATGAGCCTGTCTGGTGTCCAAAGCCAGGAACACCACTGACAGCACCACTCGGAGAACACACGCCATGCTGGGTGTGGGGATGCCTACAGCTTACATCAAATGGATGTGTCTTGAGACTAGTGTTATAAAATGAGCCTTAACTATGAAGCTGTGACTTCTGTCACTGGCATCGTGACACTTCACCTTTCTTCAGAGCTTGGTAACTCCACAAACGCTGCATGTACAAAGATCGTGTTGTAATACTTGGGGGTTATATGGAATTGCCACCTCATGGCCACTGAAAAAGGTCACTTATCCCAACTGTATACTTCGAAACAAGAACAGAGAGCTAGAAGACCTACACAGAAGCACTGGTGGAAATCCTGAAATCTATGAATTCATCATCCCGCCTCCACAAAACCACAAATTCAACAAATGCCCTCAGAAGGCCTCCAGGTTTTACATAACTATTTTCCAGACAGGAGATGTCTGTTCTTCTTCCAGAAGTAACAGTTAAAATATAGCCGGTTTTGCATAATAGGGCTTGATGCACACGCTGCACGTGGAGAAGGAAAAAAAAAAAAAAGATGTGACTTCAGAAGTCAGATGAAGTCCCATGAGAAGGGCTGACCGAACAGACAAAGAAGAGACAGGTTGCAAGTGAAAAGGCTAAGATGCAGACAAGCTCTCTGAAAAGCTGCAGAAAAGTCAAGGCTAAGCCTACCAGGAAAGAGATATGCCAACTCATGACAATTCTGTAAAGAATGTTTCAGCATACCATAAATGGCAGCATCGAACGAACCTTTCATGTCACCTTCCTTTCCAGGAGGTGATAACTGGTCCTCAGGAAAGTTATTCTACCTTAGCAGGAGGATGCCTTTCCACACCGTTGTGTGCTGCATGGCTCACTGCTCACTTGATACCCCTCTGCTCTTGCACCAACTGACTTCTAGGAAAAGTGCTGAGCTTTTGCAAAGTTTTTACTCATAAATATATTACAAAACAGTAAGGCCATCATTCGTTCTTGGAAAGAAAATCGCCCTAAATATTTTTCTTTGGGGAATTTGCAGATTTCTGCAAAGCTTCTCAAATGTCTCACCAAAAAGAACGCTGAAGAAAAGAATGCAAGAGTTGCCTGAGCCGCAGCTGGATGCTTCTAATGCCGATTGCTCCTTCGAGCCCATCTTTCACCAGAGCTGTATTACCCTTAGTTTTCCTTTTTGCTCCTCCCGAGACAAGAGCTAACAGGTGCAATGACTTTCCAATAAATCACACATAGAAGCAAGAATTTATGTACAGCGGAAAAGCAGGGAGTACAATTTCTTCCAGTGATGGCATGTGGGTGGCTTCACCCCTGCCTTCAGCTTTGGCTTTCAGGGGTCATCCTTCTGCAGCGCATCTGGCTGCGCTGCTTTGGCTTCATCCAAGCCTCTGCCTGGCCTTTGACACCCACAACGACTTTTGCCTTTCCTCCTTTCACATAACGAGGCGCAGGGAGCTGCCATCACAGCCCTCCCAGCCTGATTCCCCCCCGGCCCAAACCCCAGCACATGGGGCAGGTCAACTCCAAACCTCCTTCATAAGCCAAGCAAACAGTGCTCTGACATTTCCATGATGCTGGAAGAGCACGTGTTTTCCACTATGGCGCTGCATGCGAGACCTCTCCTGGGACAAAGCACAGCACTGCTTTTTCTCTTGCTTTAAACATATTTGCAGAAGGCCGCGGGAAAGCAAAAGAATTTTCTAGAAGAAAAGCATCTCTGGCTCTTGTCTCAAATGTAAATGAGCAAAACCACCACATTAAGCTTCCCGAAATGCAGCATTTCACATTCAACATTTGCTTTCCCGGCCCTTCGGAGGTGCTGCTTTCTTTTCGTTCCTCCAACCCAGGAGAGCACTGGTGCTGAGCCGGCACAGGAGTCACCCACCAGCCCAGCCGCGATCACTAGGCATCAGCGGGATCTCAGGACTTCGCAGAGCACACACTTAAAAGCTGTATTTTTCCTAAATGGATTTCTGCATACATTTAATTATTTTGTTGAACTGGAGCCACTGCGAGTGAAGGAATCATTATTCTAAAAAAGTAAACAAGGGCGGCTGCGCATTCCTGCAAATTTTCAATAGAAAACCACTCTTGACTCCAGAGGAGGAAAAAAGGAGGATAAAAAGAAAGATCCTCCTCCAAAAGCCTCATATTTGCTCTCAGCTTGGCTCTTTTTGCCCTAGCCCTGCAGGGAGCTCCTGCAGAGGACAGCCCCGGTTCGAGCTTGCGGTGGCACGTCCCCACGCGCTCTGGGTTTCAGGTAGAAAATACGACAACAGAAGAAACCAAAACCCACTGGTGTGCCGTTTGGTTTTGTGCTGAACACCCCAGTGGTGTTTGCCACGAGAAGGCCAATGCTAAATGCTGTTTGTCACAGGGCTGCCCCAGGGACTCTGCAGCCACCACAGCCCAGATCCTCACCCAGCAGCACCTTAATCGGGCTTTGTTTCTTGCCCCCTGCAAAGTGTTGCTTCCTGGAGCTATGGGGTGGGACGGGGTGGCTCCCCAGCTCCTCCATCCCACCACAGCCCCCAGTTGGGACATCCCTCAGGTTCCCACACCCAGCCAGGCTGGCAGGAGCTCCCTGCCCCTCAGCCAGCACTTCCCTGGGAGGCTTATGTTTCGCTTCAGCACCAGCAACTTCCTTCTTCCTTTCACTTCCACCTTTTATCACATCAAAAAAAAAAAAAAAAATTTAAAAAAAAAATAAAAAAAAAAAGATTTTNCAGAAAATGACAGATAAGTGTCATATTCCCATCATCTCAGCACTCCTCATTTCCCCATCTTTCAGCTGCTCTCCTCTCGCTTCCTCCCTTTGCTCCCCTCAAAGGCTGAAGCGATGACATCTCGCTCCCCTTGGTGGGGTGACTGCCAGCACCCACCGCTCCACAGGGGTAAGCTACAGGGCTGAACATCCATGGGGGAAAACGCCCCCAAAGTGTCCCTGAAAGCAAGAGATGCAGTCCTTGCTGATCAACTAAAGCAACCCAACCACTGCTGTTGATACAAGCCATCTGGGTAACCCTCCCTGAGCACAGTGGGGCAAGAAACCAACTTGGAGCAGGGAATGGGAGGGAATTAAGTCATCTCAAGAGTTTCCATCATCCGGAGACACCAAAGCCCTGGGGGGCTTCCAAGCACAGAGCCCGTGGGAAGGCTACCCTGGGATGGCTTCCCAGGATGTGGGATCCTGGGGAAATTACAGAGGCAGCACAATAGGGACACGAGCCCTGCATCCGTGGCGCTGCAGGGAGCTGCTGCTGGCACCCACAGCAGCTGTGGGGATGGAACAGGCAGCAGGAGGAGCAAGGGAGGGAGCACTGCCAGAGGGCCAGGGAGGATTAGCAATGGGAGAGAGCAAAAAGGGAACTGTATTGAAAGGATAATGCCCCTCTACCTACTGTAAGCTCTGCTGGGAGTTGTAAACCTGGTGTCCCCCTCAAAGCAAGCCTAGCAACATTAGGCCATACACAAAACACAAAGATCATCACTGCATCACCACCAGCCTCAATGCCTGCCCGTAACCCAGGCAGGGGAAAGCCAGGGCTGTATTTCCAGGAGATGAAAACTGCTCTCTCAGCAGATGAGATTCCTTGCAGTTTCTAAGCACATCTAAGTAAATTTTTTCCTACTCCCGTATACTGAAGTGGGTTCATTTTGCAAAGAAACTCGTTAATTAGTTACTAGACCAGACACCAAGAAGGTACAAGCAAGGGGCACTCACCTAGATGAGGATCAGATCTGCTTTCCACCTTCCCAAGTTGTGAAGGACCTTCATATCACTAAGTCACGAAGCATCACAGGGGACAAAAAAGCAAAGCAAAGCAGAGGCAAGATTCTGCCCTTGCAATCACATGTGCTACTGAGCAAGATGCAAAGCAGTTTTTCCTCTCTCTCAGGCTTTTGTAGGAGTTACTAATTAATTATTCTGATTGCAAAAAGCTGAGCCTCCCCCAGGAGCCAGTCCCCTGATAGGACTCCTCTTCCTTGGGCTCCTGGGAATATGTGGCTTAAAGGGTTCTCCATCACCACTTCGGGCTTAAATAACAGGACTGCATCATGCCAGAAAAATAAAAAGATGAGATGGGAGGTTGAGAAGAAGAGCTTGATTATTTTTCCCAAATTTGAGTTACGCAGATGGCTCACAGCATATGGGATATCACTTTGGGCTTTTAATAAAAGAAAAACTATCATCCTGTTTCTCAGCCAGAGAGACCAAAACAATCCAGACTTTTTCTATTCTGCACTTGATAACCCTTTTGGGTTTTTTTTTTGCTTCATAATCCTGGGTTTTGCCAAGGTAATAACTACCGGGGAGTGAATATAAAGCCCTGATGGGGTGGATCTGTGCTGTCAGCATTGTGCCATGGAGTGCTGAGCTCCAGCTGTTGGTGAAGGTGGCTGAGCATCAGCGGGAGGATGTGCACGGCTGCCCTGGGCTCCTTGAAATGTGTTACAGCAACTGGTCATGAAAATACCACTGAAAAATGGTGACAGGCCAGGATCAGAGAGGAGAAATCCTTTGCCATTCCTCGCTAGTAACCATTAGACCTGTAAATACTGATCCAACCAAATCTGACCCCCCCTCTCCTTACTAGTGATCAGATGGTCAAACTGGGCCATCAGGCAATTCAAACCAAACAAAAAAACCCAAACAAGCAGCATCAATCACTTGTCACATTTATTTTTTTGATTTTATTTTAAATTTTTTTTATTAAAAAAACAGCCATTATTAAAAATGAATCATTTACTGGAAGGCTTCAGCCAGGGAGAACTCTCATTTCAATCTCGTGAACAAAACGCAGCACAGTTAAAACCCACAGGCATAAACAAAACCCAATAAAAAAAAAGAAAAAGAGAACATCTGAAACCATAGCTTATAATTATGCAGTTTCCTCAATGTCAATAGAGAGGCTTTTGTTTAAAGCCTTCAATTCAGAATTTCATGGAAGACTTTTAAAACACAGGGGAAGAAGGAAACATGTGCTTGTTTAAAAGAAAAAACAACAAAATAAAACAAAAAAAAGCCCCCCAAAACAGGAAAAAAATTGCTTGGGTACTGGTTAATTAATTCAACAAATTTACTTCCTCCAAAGGAATCGCGGTTTGCCCAGCCATACAGTTGGCGCCCAGCGATGTATTTGCTCAGAAAGCTGAACATACGCGATACCCGCCAAGTCATTCTGGCCAAAATTTCCCAATTCTGGCACTGCTTTGGAGGGGGGTTTCAGTGAGATCATACCTGGCTTCCCGCTTTCGGGAGCCTGGAGTTTGCAGTGCCAGTAGGTACCACTGGGAGCCTGGAAAAGGGGCTTTAATTCAGCCCCTTTGGGTCTTCCCCAGTGAGACAGCACCAAGGTGAGCCCTGAGCTTCTCTCTGAGCTCCTGAACCAGGGTGCAGTTAAGCCCCTGCCCTTGTACGAACGTATCGAGCCCCAAACTGGCTGTGTTAAAAATTGCAAATTAGTGACTACTTTGTAAAAAAAAAAAAAAAAAAACCCAACCAAAAAAAAAACCAAAACACCAAACCCCAAACCTATCCTCAGTGTGGGAACTTTAAGGTCGAAACCAAATAAAAACGGTCTTAAAATATATACATATATATATGGCTTTTCATTTTTCCTATCCATTTCATTGGAAACAAAAATAAATTTAAGGGTGATATTTGGTTTTTAAAAACGATTCTGTCCTTCTCTTCAGCTGTCAGCCGGAGCGGATGGGATGGAGGTGCTGACGGCGGTTGCTCACGACGCGGCTCAGAATCCACCCGAGTTCTCCTTCATCCTTGCTAGTAACCGCGAGTAGACGGGTGCTGCAAGGAGAAGACAGAGTTGGGTGGGACAAACACACAGCATCTCCGTGTCCCCTCCCCTGCCGGTTGGGCTACGTCTTTGCTTGGAGCAAGAAAACAGAATAAACTTCTCTTTAAGGGACAGGGACACGCAATGGAAGTTAGAAACAAGCTAGAGATGTTTTACCTAGTCGAGGATTCCTCTGAGAAACCTGCATGGAAAGAAAATACAAGGTTTGCATAGATACAACAAATCTCCGACAGCTGTAAGAACAGTTTGCACGTCGATATATTTATCCCTAGTCTGCAAAAACTATGGATGAATGACTCTTCATTATTGGAAGGTGACATATGTAGTACCGTGCCAAGGTTACATTCACAGTAGGCTTCATGTTGCAAAATGTATTATTTCTTATATAATTAAATCATGCAAGAGAGGATTGGTCATTCCGTGGAACACATGCACTCACTCTCTTTGGAAGTCAAAATCTGAATGCGACATTATCTTCCAGTCATTGTTACCAAAATGTAATTTCAGTAGTTCTACAGTGAGGGATTTTTTGTCTTTTACCTTGGATAACGCAGATGCCTGTTTGAAGATTTCTAATGCGGGATCCGCAGGCTCATCACCTCTCTCTTGCGGCCTTGAAGCTACAGGTGGGACATAGATAGCATTGAAATACTCTTCAAAGCACACAGGCTGCTTCCGTCTGATATTTTGGAGGGTGTGTTGAAAATCCCAGAACAGATTAATCCTCAATAAACTGAAGCAATTGCCACGTGTCACCTCTCCCTCCCAAAGCAGCTCTGCCGTAACGGTGTAGCTCTAGATATTTCTAACCAAGGACCTACCCTGAGGCTGTAAAACAGAGTTCACAGCATAAATCACACCATTTGTGGCCATGATGTCACTTTCAGCAACCGGCTCCTTGTTGATATGTATTACGTTGTTTTTCTGTTCAGGAAAAGAAAAAAAAAAAAAAAAGTAGAAAATGAGAAACTTTTGTCATCAGTGGTTTCCAATTTTGTTAAAAAACCCCTCCCTTTGCATTCATTCATTTACTGGATGGCTGTAGGCGCTTTCATTCCTCTTGCCAATTCAGGAGAATATAAAAACAAATCATAGCCTGAGCAACTTGTCCTGGAGCTGCTGGTGGGCTGCGGAGCACGGACTTTCTCGATGCCCTGGCTGGGAATGCTGTCCCACAGCACCGGAGCACATCCACCAGCTCCCTGGCGGCAGCGGGCACTGCTGCTCGTGCCAAGAGGGATGGCTGTGGGGATGGCATCAGGAGAGGGCAGATCAGGACTGGACACGGGAAGAGCCTAGCACGCAACTTGTCCAACTCAATGCCCTTGGAAACACGGGCCTTTCCGTTTTTATTCCGCATTTTCTTCCTTAGGCACAGAGTGGGTCTTGAGTTATTTATTTTCTGATTATTTTTTTTTTCCTCAGTAGAGGATCCTGTATTTTCTTAATGTAATGCAGAATTTGTGAAATGAAATTATACATCGAAATAAATCCCGCTGTGTTAAAGGAGCCCATGCCGAGATCATTTACGTTACGCTAAAAAAGATGTGTTAGCTGAACAAGCCATTCGTTTAATTTATTTATGCTTTTTCCCCCATGACTCAGGTTTAAATTTATAACGGCTCCTGGAAATCATTTACAATTGGCCTTCTGGGGAGAAAGCTGAAGCAAACCACATTTCAAGACTGCCAGCTTGTTGAATTGAACACATGGCAACAGTCCCTCTGCTACAGCCCAGAAAACCCTGTTTGGTGGGTCTGTGCGCACATTTAGAAGAGGTTTCCACACCATCCAAGTGCACGCAGACATACTTTGGTCCTCGAGGTGGACAGCTAAACACAGCCCACAGCCCCGCTGACCGCGAAACCCCATCCCAGGTGACTCACCATGCTGACTTCCAGTTTATCTCCCTGCATGGACTTCAGCCTCACAAGGGCATTGACTGCGCCGCTCACCAGGATCTCATCAGCCACGTGGAACTTGAGGAGGTTGGCAAGTTCCTTGGCATTACCTGGGGGAAGAAAACATTTACATTTGCAAAACAGCATCAGCCCTTGCTTCCCGTATTTCATGTGCTGGAATGACTTTGCATGGAAAATACCATAACTTCCTGAAAGAGCAAGGAAAAAAATGTAAAATTGAAAAGACTGGGCAGAAGGACCTTGGTTGGAGCTGGTTAGGACATTGAGGCCATCGAGATCCCAGCAATTCCAGAAGGAAACTCTTCCGATGTCCCACCTTGGTACATACCAAACATGCCCTGTATATGAAATCCCTCTCGTTTTTTCAGTCCCTCATTCTCTCACTGTGCACAGCATGAACCTGCTTCTGTTGCTGCTTTCACTTCCCAAAGAAGTCTAGGAGGGCCAAAAAAATAGGCCTATGTGAAATAAGGAAGCAGATAGAGCACACTGGGTATTTGCAAACGTCAATCCTTTCGCCAACGCCAGTGTCACTTGGCAATACTCCTCACAGCTGAACTGCAGGATTCCTGGGTAGGAAGGGGAAAAGTGCAGGAGAAATGTCACTAATGGCTCGCAGAGTGCTGGCCTGCTCCCCACCCCACTGAGTGTCTACTCATCTAGCTGCGCTTTGAAACAGATCTTAGGAAGATAAGATGCTTCCCCTTCAACACCTATTTTCCAGAAGAGGCAACGATGTGCACAGCACAGGCCAGCAGCCCTCCTCCATCTTCTCCTTTAGAGGATGCAGTGTCACTGACAAAACCCACAAACAGGCGGTGGGGAACAGCTAGTGCAAAGATGGCCTCCATCTACAAAACCAGAGCTGCTCCTTCAGCAAGGGGGACTTTTTGTTTCACTGCCCATAACTAAATACACTGTCAGCTTTTTTTTTTTACCATCGCAGTTTTTCTAGGGTGGCCCCAGTTCACGCTGCACATCCCCACCAACATGATTCACTTCTTCATCAGGAGCGTAAGCTAAATATTTGTGTGAAAAAAGAAGAATATCTGAAGTGGCCGCATCTGGGATACTTCACTCCTGCAGCCGTTTACAATAGCGGCAAAACAGTTCTGAAATATTTATATGTTGAGCACTAGTCTGGATGTACAGCCTGATACTACCAGTTCCTCCATCCCTGCACTTAAAAGGATAACCAGCTACCATGGGCAGATGCTTCCCAAATTATGACGTCAATGTTTGGTTGGGGTTTAATGACGAGAAGACATTACACTCAAATACCTGACATTGTTTCCAACCTCAGCCAGTTTTCAACATGAACAAAATGAAAGATCGTGCTGCTTATCCAGAAGAGCTTTATTAAACTTTCCCATGCATTTTTCCACACCCAGCCTGCGCGCCTGTGCTTTTCAGGATACTGATCTTCGTCTGTGCTAGACTGGAGTATTTGTTGTCCTCTCAGGCTCAGACTGGACTTCCTGCTTTGTCCATGTACACATAGATGGAGCAACAGCTCCATCCTTTAATACTTAAATTTCATACAGTGTAACTTGAAGCGGAATGTGGACCGTGTTTTCTATTTGCAAAACTTCCTTTAGACACCCTGATCCCATGTGGTTGACTGCCACATTCTCACTTCTTTCACCCCTGCCTTGCAAGGCAGAGATCTCACTGGTTCCTCTAGAAACACCTGAGGGTTATCTTGCTTACACCAGCCAGCACAGCCAAATTTAAGTCATAGTGAGTTTGCAGCACAAACACGTGTTCCAACCACAAGAAAAGTATAAGCCCATGCCCACGCTTTGTGTGAGAGTAGTTCAGTGCCATCCTCGGCTTTTGGCTGGATAGGACTTATCCAAATCACTTGTGTAGGAAGCCCATGCTTCCAACACGCTGGGTCAAAGAATGAGATATGGCAGAGAAACTTAGCCATTCCTCCCACACCATGCCAATAACTCACAGCAGCTGTTCATCTAAACACTCTGAAAATGCTCACCCATTAGTTTGTTCAGTTCCCCCTGGGGCATGGCTCGGAAAGCTTCGTTTGTTGGAGCAAACACCGTGAAGGTACCTGGCCTGTTCAAGTTCTCCGTTAGGCCTGCAGACTGGATTGCAGCCACCAACGTACTGCAAGAAAAACACACAAAAAATGCTTCACTATAAATTACTTTTGTTGGTCTTTGAGCAATTGCGTGTTGTGTTCAAAAGAGAGCTGTGAAGTTACAATTGCAAAATCCTGATGGGGTCCAGCAAATCACAGAATGATAGGATGGTTTGGGTTGGGAGGAACCTTAAAGATCATCTCGTTCCAACCTCCCTGCCATGGGAAGGGACAATTAACCAAATCAATTGACCAAAAAGTTGATTAGGTAGGAAATCAGCCTGTGAGGTCCAACCAGAACATCTGAGAAATAGCAAAGCAAGCTGGGAATGCTGAATTCTTGGGGACCAAATGGTAGTGAGGAGACAGAGAGGGCTGGCCACAGTGGCTGTGATGGGCAGAGAAGGCTTTGGAGCCAGCTTCTTACTGTATTAAGCGGGACCACACACTCTTGGCTCATAGCTCATTGAAGGGTTATTTGAAGTCTCACTCCCTATAATTTAGGCATGAGAGCATGGTTTTGGATGCTCTTTCTATCTTAAAAAAATACAAATACATATAGTCATGACTACGAGCCGTAATAAATAGAAACTGCTTTGCCAGCTCTTCTGCTCCTAGCACTTAGGAAGAGCAGAAAGGTCACCTGAAGCGATGGTCTGCCTTGAGAACATCCATCACTGTGCCAGACGGTGGAGTCAACATTTTGTCCACACTAAACAGGGTTCCAAATCTTCCTCTCTTGTCATGGGCAGCAATGCAGGCGTTTTCAATGCAAAGGTTCTGCAAACAAAATTGCACCAAAAAAAGACTTCATTAGCGTACACTTCGAAAGAGAGATTTTTATACTTTCCACAATGCTCAGTTACACTTTTTACATGGTAGCCATAACATTACAGATATCAAGCATCATTCAAGCAGTGCACTCTGCAGGGACTTACATTGCGGTACACAAAAACTCTCAGTTCCCTGTCACCCAGAGTCTGCAGTTTCTGCCCATGGTAAAGATATTTAGAGGAGAGCTGGTCTCTAACAATGTGGTTCAGAAGCAAGTTTTTCATGTTGCTGTCAACGATGGGGAGTCTATCTGCAGCAAAAAGTATGGAAGGAATCAGTGATTCACTTAAAATGACCATTGGGACACTAAAAAAGTGCAAATAGAGAGTATTATTTGCATCAGGTTTTAATTTTAAAGCTAAATGCCACTGCCTATAGCTGAGGCGTTTGAGTGAGGATTTCCATGCTCCTGCACTGAAACATGGCTGAAGACTGTTTGAAGCAGATCTGTGGCCCAAACTGATGGAAGAAAGGGATTTACTCCCCGGTTTACCTTTGAACACATCGTTCACTGGGGCAAGGAGGGTCACTTGCTCACTGCCAGTTAGATGAGAACTGAGACCAGCTTGTCTGAAAAGGTCCGTGGACTTGGAAACTTCAGATTCTTGTGCCAACTCAAACAGGGTCTTAGCTGAAAAGAAAGGCAACACATAGTAACCTTGCATTAAAGGCAGTGCCCCCATCACTACAAAATATCTACACCCTCTAAATCCAGTATTTCCTTGGCAAAACAGACAAAAGGAAGGCAACAGAAAGAAAGATGCAGAGAGGCACCAGTACCTGAGTCTGGGATCAGCAGCTCATTAACAAAATGTACGACACCGTTGGTAGCCAGGATGTCCTTGTTGGCAATGATGGGCTTCCCGTTGAGGGTCAGCTCTTCCCCACTGCAGCCCACATCCAAGGTGGTTCCCTCCAGAGTCTCCATCGTCAGGCCAGCGATGATGGCCTCAGCACACATGGCTGACTTCAGGATGTGATGGTTCAGCAGGTCTGTAAGAGAAGCAAGTGTCTTAGGGAGCTGGAAAAATCATCTACATAATGATTGCATCTTTTAGGGGTCCTGTCCAACAGCAAGGGCCTCCTGTACAGCACTGCATGGGGCTCTACTCCAAAATATGTGAGTCATTTTAAATTAGGCTGGTTTTAATTCAGTAGCCAGGGAAATTAAGTACTTAAAAAGAGTGATTTTTACACACCTTTGTCAACTTCAACAGGTTTTGTGTGGTTATTTGACTCATTTGTTAGGGGGAGTTACATTGAATAGATGCTAGTTTTCTTGCACGTTGCTGGATTGAGAGCACATATAGGAGTGCTACAAGAAAACTTGGAAAAGGGACTGCTTCAGCCCCCTCCTCCGTATCTGGATAACACTCTCCCTGCCACGTCTACATGTCTACCATGTCTACATCCAAAGAAGCCTTGGCTGTCCAGTTTAAAAAGCTGGAGTCTGTCGAATGTGTTTACTGCAGCTGTTGTCAGAGCGTATCAAGGAGCTGTTCAGATGTCCTTGAGAAGGAATTCAGAAGAAATGAATACTCTTCAGTCTCTCAGTGGGCTCAGTAAACAAGCACTTACCCCTCAGGGCTTCTGGGTCCCCCAAGATCCTATTCAGTGTTTCTCGTGGGATCTTCTCAAAGGCTTCGTTGGTTGGAGCCAAGAGTGTGTACTGGCCTTCGCTTTCCAGCAGGCTGTTGAGGTCAGAAGCAGCCACAGCAGCCTTCAGAGCAACGAGAATAGAGGGTAAAAAGCATTCAGCCAGAATACAAAGGTCAGCAACTTTGTCCAGGCGCGCACACTAAGGGCCAGATTTATTAAGGCTTTTATAATTTCAGAGGACTTACAAAAAGTCATGAATAGCTTCTTTCAGCCCTTTGGTGCCTTTATAAATTTGACCTGGCCCTGTGGTTCTCTTGTGCTCCAGAAATTTGAGTACAAGAGCCCTTTTTGGCAAGACTGAGTGCTAGTTCGAATACCGTGATATGCCTGGAAAGGGTCACAGGAGTTCCAGTGAAGAATTCAGATCAGAACCCACAGCTGGCTAACTGCAAAACCCCTGTGCTTTTTAACTTATTCCTTACTTGGCAGATACCGAGGCAAATAAATTGGTACTCATAAAATCTGAACCGCTAATATCTCCTGAGGCTAAGATTCCTGTAGAAGAGTGAGAAGCCAGACTCAGTCTACAACTCTTTACTGACAGCGATAGCAGGGCGGCAGTTATTCTCATACAACCCTACTTGCGCCGATATCAAACACTTTTCTTCCTAAAGCAAAATAAATTATATTGGTGCAAGGATTTCTATCAGCAGCTTTAGGGTCACAGGACCTAGGCATTAGGAAGCTCTTCATGACAATCTGCTGGGAGTGGGTTGACTGACCACCTTCAAGGAGCCCTGGAGCACGCGTGGGGTGGACTCACCCGAAGAGTTTCCAGGCTTTCCTCAGTCTCAATGATCTGCTGGATGCTGTTTGTCGTGGTGGCGATGACTTTGTCGATGACATGAACCACTCCATTGGTGGCATGGTGGTCAGCTTTCAACAGCCTGGCACAGTTCACGGTCACAATCTGCAAAGGGAAAGAGCCACGGGGTGTTACGGGCACTAAACCAAGGAGGTAAAGCAGCCTCCGCTGGTTTTCTATTTCAAACGCAGCAAGCACTGTAATATTGAATCAGCAGGAGCCGAAATGTGGTTTCCTAAAAAAACACACAAAGAATGAGAATGCTCTATCAAGAACGTTTGAAACAGTTCATGTTTAAAGAGCTTTGAAAATAATCAGTGGTTTTGTCTACCCTGCATCACCAAGACTAAGAAAATATGCAAAAGCCAATACTTAGGCAAGCGTACTGTTATACAGCAATGGGGGCAACTTCCCTGCAACAGCATTGATGAAACTATCTGCTTATAAATGTTATTTTTACGCTCCCTCTAAATATGTATTCTAAATCAATAGCTGTCAACCTAAGCATTACAGAGTCCTGGAGGTCCAAGGACAGTGTAGGAGGTGCAAGGCAGCAGAAAAGCGAGTCTGCTGTGGGTAGGTTTAATACAAATGCCTTACCCCATTGGGATAGTGGTGAATCTGGATAGGCAGGTCCTGGTACATTGAGTTTAGTGTTGTCCCATGTTTCAGATCATCCGTGAGGACCCGTTTGTTCACCATGTGGTAGCGAAGGGCATTAAGCAGCTCAATGTTAACGTTACTGACTAAGGAATCCAGAGTTTCCTGAAAAATCAGAAAAATTCATTTTTCAGTGCTGAGTGCAATTAACCCAGGCATTAGAGAGAGACAAGAGGTCTGGCTGCATCCAAGGTACTTCCGAGGTGGGTGTGTGTATGTGTGCATATGCGTTAAGTGATGTGTTCAGCCTTAAGCCATCTGTGCAAATTAAAAGCTCTGACTTTCATAACTCTTTATCTTTTCCCTTACAACAGCAGGAAGCAGTTCTGGCACCCCCATCCCTGGCAGACAAAGGGATGATGGCAGCAAGCTCCAGCTTGGGATCACTGCATCGAAATAAGCAGCAAGGCAACAAGAGGCATCACTCAGGGCCAAGGACAAATACACCGCGAGACCTTCCCCAACAGCATTGTCCTCACAAGAGGCTCAGCTGGTGCAGATTTGGGGTACAGGCTTGGTAGTGGGGATAGTCAAAAAGATGCCCCCTCCCTCCCCCAGTAGTTGTTCTTACATCTTTATGGACAGGGATTTAAATGTGGGATGTAACTGGGTAGGGCTTGTACAATCGGAACTCTCCCCTGTTCACAGAGATGCTCCGCTAGTATCGGAGCACCAGCAGGACAGCAGTGACGATTTCAGGAGTGGAAATTTCACAAGACACAGAGTGAGAAAGTAAAAACCAATACGAAGGAAATGTATGTGTAATTGAGCATAGGAACACCCTGCTGCAGAAAGGCATCAGTGGCAACAGAGGCTCCAGCTGGGACTGGCTGCTTGTGCAAACGAGTAAGAACAACCAGAGTGGTAAATAAGGGTCAACAATAAAAATCAAAAGGGATGGAAGGTCTCTTGCTGTGGGTCTTATTGTAATCCCTCGTGGTAAGAAGGCAGGGAAAACTCAATTAGGTGATTTTTACGT
Organism: Rynchops niger; assembly: GCA_013400035.1. Lineage (NCBI taxonomy): Eukaryota > Metazoa > Chordata > Aves > Charadriiformes > Laridae > Rynchops > Rynchops niger. The sequence goes on from VXBH01001762.1 coordinate 66,262, forward strand.
CCACCCACTGCAGAGTATCCACATCTCTCTAGCGTTAGGTCTTTCAGAAACAAAGCTCTGGAGCTGATGTACCCATACAGTGATTCCCATCCTAGAAATTCAGTCTTTCGCACATCAGGACTGTGCCTGTTCTACTAGACAGGACTAGATCCAGACCCCTGCAGAGCTGGATCTCCACTAGAGAAAGCCAAAGAAAGAGGAGAAAGAGGAGGAATTTTATCTTACAGCAGACAAGGATGCCCAGGCCTCATTACTTGGGGCAAAAATTGTAAAACTTCCAGGTCCTTCGATTTCTGGCCTTAGGTTAGACCGGTCGGAGTAGAGCTGCGTGGTGGCGGACCCAACAACTCCCAGGGTTTCATAGATGTTAGAAAGCGGCAGCGCTGAAAGAAGAGAAGGTTATGCTCCCAACACATCATTCATCCTTCCTGCACTACGCTGAATTAAAGGAGAGCTGCTAGTGAGAACACTTGGGGAAATGAAGCACGTCAGGGAACTCGTATCTGTTCATTAATTAGGTAATAAATAATCATAGCCTGACAGCTCCGGCCTCCATTACAGCAGCGTAATCCAGGATCTACTGCATCTCTGCAGGTTTAAATGGAGTTACTCTGGATTTATATGGATGTGAAGTGAGGCAAGGAAAGGTGTTCATTGCTTTCACCTAATCCTTGTTTGTACTCAGGCTTTTGGTGTTTGGAGCTGGCAGCTCACCGCTGGTGTCGGTCTCCACTGGCCCATCCACACCAGCCCACATGGTTAACTGGGCGGCATCAAACTTTTGTGGAAGGAAGCGTTCAGAAAGCCAAAGCAGAATACGTCTTTCTTCAATAAACCCAGTTAATTCCCTCCCAACCCCCACCAGTGGCTGAACTGTATTTTCTCCTAAATGCAATTTTGCTAACCTCATGCTTGCCAAAATAAAAATGAGCAGAGATTGGCAGAGCTGTCTGCTACTCTATCATTCCTTTGTATCGCATTTCCAATACTGCTATATTACTTGTTGGAATAAGTAGTTCCCCATGGCCCTCCTCTGCTTGATTAAGTTTAATTATAACCAAGGCTTTAAGTTGTCTGGACCATTTTGCATGCTTTGGAGCTGATCTGGCGCTCAGCTGCTGCTCTGCTGAGTCCATTTTTGACTTGTTCATGGCAATATTGTGCACAAATTGCAAAAATCAAATCCACTTTGAGTAATTTTCTAACATATCCCTTTACTAGGCAGCTGTATAATTTTAAGAAGTCTAAAAAATGTCAAGCATATTTTTACCAGCTGGGCAGCCTTTTTCTCCAGGAACTTTTTCATATCCAGGACAGCACTCGTAACTGATTACCCTGTAATAAGAGATGGATATGGCAGATTAACTGACAGCGTCTCGCTGCTTTGCCCCCCTATTTGCTATAGTTGTGTTTCCATCCATATTTGGTGATGGCTCTAAGCAGACTCTTCCTTAGAAATAGAGACTTGAACAAAAGACAAACCACAATTTTTATCTCCTTCAGGGCTGCTTGTTGCCAATTTCTCCCCAGAAAAAAAAGCAGACACAATTTCTTTTCAAAAACCACACTTTCCAAGAGACTTTGTACAAACAGCGGATGGAAACCGAAGCCACGGTCCCAACAGATAACCTGCATGAGACAATGCAAGTGCTGGTTCCTTTGGGCACATTTCCCGTGGGATTTGGGGATCTCCCTGGCTGACTGCTGCTGTCACGTCTGATCACTGCTTGGGCAACACACTACAACTCCGGTACGGCTGCTTGACCAAACCAGCCAAGCGTTTCCCCTTCATTTCCCCCCATTCCTGTCCACCACCAGAAATTATTCGCTTACTTATGGCAAAATCCACACGACAGCCCTGGAGAGGAAAGAGCATCCTTAGTATTGGATGTTGTGGCAGAAAGGCTTGCCATAAACCCTGCAAGGACAAGCCTCACTGGTGATGGAATGCACATCCATGGGCATCCCTAGGCAGTACCACAGCACATCCATCTTTGCAAACACCGGATACATCCATATACCTTCAGCACAGCTTTTTCTTCTGGCTGGCAGCAAACTGCTGCTCTGACGAAGCACTAATCGCCCAGTAAAACCACAGGGGCCGCAGACCCCATCCTGGGGACTCGGGGCCATCCTGCAGATTTGCAGACCCAAAATAAGCAAGAGCCACCTGAACGCTGCATCCATCGTCTGCAGCTCAATGGGAGATAAAAGTCCTCTGATTCTCAGAGCTGGCCATTTGAGAGAATATATTTTGATATTAACAGGGGCGGGGGGTGGGGTGGGGAAGAAAAAGGAAAAAGTGAATTGATCCAGAAGTTGCCCATTTATTTCTCACAGGGGATTGATTCTTTCACCTATTGCTCTTATGCTTGGTGTGACAGGAGCGAGGCCATCTGATCGATGGGCTAGGACAGGGAGGGAATAGGTGTTCCTCCCAAAGACAAGCGTTTCCTCTATGCTCCTGGTTTGATTTGAGACAAGTAGGATGCTATAGCACCGAGCCTCAGCACACTCACCCAAAGAGAAAGGAAAATCCTCAAGCTTCAGATATTTGTCATCATTTTAACACTGTTAACAAACAGTGGAAATGCCTGGGGTTTAAGAGGGAATTCTTCAAGGTAATTAAGAGCCAGTAAGTGAAACAAATACCTGCTTTTCTGTGACAGAAGCAAATAAATTCTGTGTCACGGTTTCCTAAGAGAATTACAAAGCAAACCCAGACTGATTGTCTAGACATTATATATTCCATGTGGGAAAGAGTTTGCCTAAAGCAATCCCTTCCTTTGACTACTGGAGATCTTAACACCCTGCTGCTCTGCGTTCCCCAGCCCCCCCCGTCTCATGTTCATTAGAAACACACACTTTCTCCACCCCGCCACTTCCCTCCCCTACCTCTGATTTTTCTTTTTTTCACCCTAGAAACTAAATCCAGTCTAGACAGTTCCCTTGGTTCAGACCTGTAATCAAAGACGAAGAGCTGATTAAAGAGAAATCATTCCAAAGTTCAGCATAAGTAATTCCTGAGTGCTGACGTAGGCTGTAAAAGGCTTATTTATAGATCGATTGGAGATTAATGAGCTGTGACGAAGGGGCAGGACGCCGATGCTCGCCGGCTCGGGGCTGCCCCAGCAGCCAGGCGCCTGCCGGGAGGGGAGGGCATGGGAAGGGATGGAGGAAGGGCACCGGGAAGGGATGGAGGGACCGCACCGCTTACTTCTCAGCAGGTTCGTGGGCATCTCCAGCACCACCCCACAAGGGAAGCTAATGGCAAGGAGCACCGAGGCCAGTAATGGGGCCAGCTCCACCCGTGCAGGGGCTTATTCAAGCCCCAAGTCTCACTCACCCACTGGAGTTGACATACCAGCATCATCTGGTATGCGTTTCACATGCCAGCATTTTGAGTTGAGCACCAGGAATCTTCTGCAAAGGGCCAGGTGAACACAGAGGTGCTCAGCCAAGTGTTTGCACCTACAAGGAGCAAGGGTACTTGGCTTTCTTGCGCCTACAAGGATGGGGTTTGTAAAAAACAGCTTCAGCCATTTTCCCTCCCATGGCTTGTGGTCTTGGTGGAAACACAAGACCACCCAGCCCACCCAAAGGCACATAAGCAGCATTTAAGCGGTTGTTCAGGGCTGGGCAAAGGGCATCCTCCCAGCTAGTCCCGCAGCCACCTCCAGCCCTTGGGGAGGAGGAGCATGGCCATGTCTGAAGGCTGCTCTGCCCCACTTGCAGGACTCTGCATCCCGATGCTACAGGACCCTACACATCCATATGGGAGGAAGGCTGCTCCTTTGACATGTCCTCCTCCAGTTGGGTCGGAACCACAGTCTGTTGACCAGGGAGGAGTATCTCTCTTACATCGCTGGGGCCAAACGTCCCACAGGAGAGAACATGGAGCACTCACAACCACCGCACCGTGCATGGGGGTTCTGCACAGAAGCCTTTGGAGTTGCCAAGTCCATCCCTGTTTCTGGTGCCTGCCCAGCGGCTACAGACTGCTACACCGGGACACGGCAGGTGCCAGTGATGTGGGTTAAATAAGCAATGCCCTCGTACAAAGAGCATTTGTCATCCACTCTGCAACGCCTCTGACCACAATTTCCTGACCTCCTCATTGAGTAATTTTGAGTCACATCTCTAGTTTTTCAGCTGCTGGTTTTGAAACACTGTATTTCTTAAATGTCTATCTGTGCCTGACTGCAGAAGCAAGCTCCCTGGCTTTTATTAGTCATTATTTCACTGCTGTTGCAGTCTTAGAATCTGAAATTAAATTTTAAGTGCATTTTTCAAGGTAATAAAAATAAGCTTAGGCATATATTAATGCATAAAGATCCATTTGTAATAATTTCCTGTAATAAAACCCATATGTTTTGTTTTTGTAAAATAAGTGCCAGAGTAATTTTTTTTTCCTGAACTGAGGAAAGTACATCAGACAAGAAAAGGAAAGTTAAATTAAAAGGAAAAAAAAGGAACATATTTAGGGGAAACTTACTACCACTAGTTATTCCTCAAATAATAATCAACCCCCAAATTTCTGTAAGTTGTCTTTTCATTCTCAAGACAAAAAAGTGTTTGGGGACATGTTCAATTACAACACCAATTCTGGAAGACTGAGTCCAGTGCATAGGGAGGTAGAAAAATACAAAAAAACCACAAGCACAATGATGAGAATATACTCTAAATAAATTATTTCTTTGGCTTTGGAATAACCAACAGTGGAAAATTACCTAATTACCAAAACAATCTTGTTTCAGTGCTCATTAAAATCAAAGCAGTGTTAGACTTGTTGCCAACTGCCTTATCTCACTTCATCAGCAAGTAATGCAATGATAAAAAATGTACATAAATCCCCTATCTAATTTCTCCCTAACTGTGTGAGCCAATACTTCTCAAAGAGAAGAAAAACAAAGGGAAAAAAGCAGATAAAGAGGTAAGACTCCTCTTCTGATGCATGAGTTGAAATTTCCATTGAGCACATCCAGCCCCAGTAGAGCACTCCACCTCCACGGAGCAAAAGATGCTGCTCAAGAGGAAAGCCTGCAGAGCCTACCAGCCTCTGCTTTACAGCCGTAACCTATTTGTTTCTGGTTAGAACTATGGAGCAACTCAGCACGGCGCCTGCTGCACCCCAGGGTGACTGTGAGCGCTCTCAGATGTGAGCCTGGAGCAGCGACTGAAAGCTGATGTACCTGGAGACAAGACCAGGCACATCCAGGTCTTCTGAGCTGGCTTTTCCTTGCTGCTCCAGTCACTTTGCAGGAGCTCAGCTTTGCTTCTCTGCAGTACCTGGTCTCTCACTGATCTCCCTCCCTCCTACCCGTTTGAAACAGTGCTCAGAGCAGGAAAAGAAAATAAATCGAAGCAGTCAAAACTGTCTTCCTACAGCCAGGTATTTGTACCTGCAACACACATCCAACTTATGGCACCACTGACCCTTTCAGCAACTGAGGAGGATAACAGCCAGGTCAAATGTGAAGTAGATGAGATGGGTCAAGCATCCTCTATCCAAGGACTCCTCACAGGTCAGAAAAACCTTTTAGGAGGAGGAGGGCAATGACCATGCTCATCCAGCTCCACCATCTGGCCTGGGCTGATGGAACGGATCCCCCTGCCAATAAGAGGACCAAGCGCACAGCTTCAGGAGAGGACTTCTGACTACGTATCCCAAACAACGGCTGGATCCACCCAGTTATGCTGATGAACATGCCAAATCCTGACTGTTTCTGGGATTTAAAGACAGCTGGTATTGTCAAAACCTCTTGTGGACCAGCTCAGTCCCACACAATGGCCCAGTTTCAAGGGTTCATGCTGAGCACCATTAACTGTGCCCACGTACTCTCTTGGGTGCTGATGCACTGAGCGTGGCACAGCACCAGGCCCCTGACCCTGGTTTAAGAATTTGACTCCTGCAGCGTAACGCATCATGTCCTTTATGGCCCAAATGTCTCCTGATTATTTCCATACGCCAGGAACACCACGTCCAGTGGGAGCCATCACCAGCAAACATTTGTAATCAGAGCTGTCCCAGGGTCCTCCGTAAAACGTGAGTCAAGGCACATGTCTTTTGTTCTGCACAAGCACTGCTAAAGGGCAAAGTAGGGCCCAGGCTCAAAAATGACTAGGAAGAGAGAAAAAGACAATAACACCCATTGTGGAGATGATGCAAAGCGAAGAATAGTGAGCAAATTCCATGTATAATGGGAACATTAGCTCATAGGTTAACAGGCAGGTTAATGCTGTGTATGCTTTTCTCTCAGCGATGCATCATTGGATTAGACACTTGGGTAAAAGCAGAGAAAATGAGGTTAGAAGAGATCACCCCATCTCCTCAAATGAAATCACGAAATATTGCCAGATGCCAGTCGTTCCACCTCTTTCTGGAGATAAGCAGATGAGTTTTTCTCTGCCAAATACAGCTGCATACTTGGGTTACTTGAGTTTAGTTTCTCATTCGCTTCAGAGCTCAAGAAATCCATGGCTGGATTGCTTTGCTTTTCAGTGACTCTAAGAGCAAAGCCATCCCGAATCCGCCGCTGAGTCATGTTTTCTTTGGAGACCTACTAAGCTACTCTGTTATCAGAAGGGGCAGTGATGATTCCATATTGCCATTCCATAATCTTGTCCATTTTACGTCAAAAAAGCCACCATTCGGCCAATGGGAGAGCCTGAACTCTAATCACCCAAGTGAAGTCTTCCCAGATTTGGTGGTTTTGTAAAATTAAAGGGAGGGACTTTTTTTTTTTTTAACAATATNATATTTGGACATAAGGGAAACCACTATAGGTGCTCACTATATGGTACATCCTGCAATATATCCTCCTGAAGTACAGAATTTTCCTCTTTCAGATGAATTAATGGGTAGCATGATGAAAGGCCGAAAGCCATGCGCAGTGACCACCCTTGTCTGGCGTCCCTCCTCACAATACCAACATCAGTCACATGAAACAAATCCTGACGCCCAAACGAATCCCATCACAGCCAAACCCGTAAAGGCAATGAAAATAAAAGCCATATAGGTTATGACAGTTCAAGATCTCAATGTCTGCTGTTTACTACAGAAACAGAATTTATTTAATGTGCAATAAAGAACAGCATGTTGCTATAGATCTAATTACATGTTACATTGCACTATACCAGAAACACATGAGATGATTTTCTGCTGTTTGGTCTTCCTGACCGGGCAGCTCCAGGACCAGACCTGGCCCACAGCTCTGCTCCCCACGGCCAGCGCTCCCCAGGGCATCTTTGCGCTGATGTTGGGTAACGTGGTGATGCGTGCTAAAGTGTGGGCCAGCAAACGTGTCTGAAAGCCCAGTTTGGCCTACTCCAAGGAAAAAGATTCTCTGCTCCTGATCTACAGCCTGGCAGATCGTCAAGCATGCAGATCCTTAATTATCTGCTGACTACATCTTTCAAAAGAATGTCCCGAGGCTGCTTACACAGATACTTTATGCAACAGCTACTTGAATATTATTGTTTGCACTTTTAGTCGGGGAATTGGCCTGCAAGTCTAATTAACTTCCCTGGTGGAGTCATCAGAGTGTTGGCTAAAACCGACACCTCTTTCCCCTTATTTCTGTTTTCCCTTCCAAAGCAAACATGTCTAGATGAATTTTATGTTCCCTCCAATATCCATCAGCTCTGGGTTGCCTTTTCCCCTGCCCCTTTTGGTTTTTTTTTAATCTAGGCAGCATGGAGAGAGACACAGCGAAGTACTGGAAAACATCTGGTACGCACTTCATTACAGCACTGCGAGCTATAGAAGTACACATAGAAATGCAACTAGAATAAACCATCAGGGTTTGTATTTACATGGTACTTTCCATTCTTAACATCTAAGCATTTTAGGATCATGTTTGCCATTTGAGAAAACAAACAAGGCACAAGTATTTCTTCGAGAGTAAAAGGCTAAAACAATTCTTAACGCCTTTACACATTAAGCCCATGCCGCGGGCTCTGACATCCCACATCTGTCACATCATCTGCTTCTCCCACCCAGCACCCACCTCTGCAATGGGGTCTCTGGGGAGACCCTGGCCAGCACTTGGGTACTTACGTTGACTTCCCGCAGATCTTCCTCTGGTACCACTGCTTGCAGTTGGTGAAGTATTTCCTGTTCGTGCCGATCAGCTTCTGCACTGCGCACACGTTGGGGCTACAGGGGATGAGAAAGCAGAAGAGGGTCTGGTAAGCCTCCCTCCTTCCAGTGCTGACCCCCAGCATGGAGCCAGACCCCACCTGACAGCACCCAAAAAGCCCTGCTGGGGTTGCAAAGGAGGAAACTTAGTGCTGCAAGACAACTTGCTAGATCTGGCTGTATAATGACTATCATGACGTGGAGGAAGCAGTGAAAGGGATCTCTCTTCACCCTGCTGGGGTATCTTTTTCTTCACCGAGTGCAAAAATCTTGACTTCTTTCCATGTTCCACCTCTCACCAAAATAGCAAGAAATTAAGTCAAAAATAATACTTTGGTCAGTATTTCTATGGTGAACAGCCACTTACAATTTGGGATCCCAGATAAAACCTGATAAATTTATGCAATAATTCAAATCCTTCCCAAAACCCCCCATTATTTTATTGTTTGGGACATAAAGAAGGACAGATATTTATCAGCCTCTGGACCAACTTGCACCAAAACTGGAACGGGTATTTTCGCTGTATCAAAACAGACTCAGCCCGTTCTGGACACAGATGCGGAGCTGCTGATGGGGAAAACGAGCAAGTGGCACTGCCCACTCCAGTTTCAACACACCAGGTATGACAGCACAGATTGACAGTGGCTATCATAAGGTACCGAGAGCTGCTTCTCAACCAGAAAAGGAGTCGCTTGGCATTACATGTGTGACTAACCTCACTGAGAGCTGACTGCAGCCTTTCAGCTTTCTAAGAAGTGGTATCACAGCGAGCAAAGACATGGTCAAACAGGAGTTGGGAGTTTACTTGCTGCTGGTTTGGCCAGCACAGCATTTCCCTGCTCAGCCTGGCTCACCATCTCCATGGTTTGTGGCCAGCAGCCCTGGCCATGGATGTGGGCAATGCATGGCCAGTGCATGAGATATGATTTATGGATCCGGGTTGTGAGGCCACCGACTGCCCTTGGGCTTGAGCCAGGGGTGTAGCAAGCATCCAGGCAAGCTGGGGATGCTTAGGTCAACGGAGACTGGATTCCCAACAACAACGCCATGTCCCAGTTGCGGCAGCAGCACCAAAAGTATGTGCAGTGTTGGCTGCCAGGCAGATGGAGGGAAAACAAATAATTAACCAAATTACATAAATCATCACTTCAGCCCATCAGAAGTGCTCTGCACTGTCCAGGCCAGAGTTTTCATTTGCACAACTGAAACTCCGGATGGGGTCTGGAGATGCTGTTGTAAAGGTCTTGTTGGTCTGTTTAGAAAAAACAGACAGCAGCCTGTTTCCCGCTGGGTTTGACCGAGACGCTGCCCGCTTGCCTACCAAAATTAACAAAAGCAGAATTCGCAGCCCGACCACCAAGTCTTCCTGCGGCCATGCTTGTTTTTCACCGGCATCCCAAATTCAGCTCTCTCCAAAACGGGCCAACCTGACCATCATTAGCATGAATTAACGCGAGGGTCTCCTATATGTTGGCTAACTCCAGCAGGAGTCTCAGCGGGAGCTTGGCTTGCCTTCAATGAGCCTTTGTTGACGTGGCTGCTGCAGGGCCCTGCGGAGGCAGGATCCAGCCCTGGCACCTTCGTCCTGCCCCGAGGGGAAGGCGAGGGCCCGTGGGACCAGGGGGAAATTAGGCTCACCGTTTCCCTCGTTACCGCCATATCCAGTAATGGAGGCTTGTTTCTGCATGAAAGCATTTATTTCCCCCTTTCTATATATGAGGTGAGGGACACGGAGAAAGAATCAATTGAAAAAAAGTTAGAAATCACAAAGCCAAACTTTCAGCTGGTGCAAACTGGCCCAGGCTCAGTAATTTCCACGCCAAATCATCACTTAGAGAGACGTCTGTGCTCTCTGACTCAGCCCACCTCGGCTACCCCGTCCCCGCCGCGCCGAAATATGGTTCCAATTACATCGAAATTCCAAACCTTGCCTCGATTTCAGCGTCTGGCTGACGGCAGTGGACAATCCCTCTAATATTCATCTTGACAAGCCTGGCTACTGAAGGACTTGTTTGATCATTTCCCCTGTATCCCCAGGAGCAGCCTGCCAAGAAAACCCTTGCGCCTTCAGGACAGTATTGAACCCGGCGCTGCCTTGTTCCCTCCTCCCTGCCTGGGACCGCAGATCCATGGGACTGCTGCTCCCTCACCGACTAATCAGGGACAACTTCTTCCCAGTTTTCCCTCAGTGTGGAAAAATACCCCCCCGGGGCCGTGTTATCAATGATTCCCACAGGCAGGCTGTAGTAGCGGCTCCCAGCAGTGCCTGTTCTGGTCCTTTGCCCAGTCTGGCTTAAAATGAATTTGTCAACACTCTCCCCTCTCCTCGTTGGAGTTCATCACCTCTGCCATGCCGTTCCCAGCCAGCCGCACTGACTCGAGGATAAAACTGCCTATTGTTCCCTTTCAGCTGAAGCCTTCCACTTGGCAGGCAGCAGCTGGGAGCTGCTGGGACAGGGGCTGCCCTTCGGGAAGGGGCAGGGAAGAGCAGGATCTACCATACAGCCCCAGCTACCCGCCATAAACATGTCCACAAAGCTCACCGGCATCACGTAGTGCCCACAAAGCCAAGCGGGTTTGGGGAGACCGCTCCTAGGTTTTCACCTTCAAATATTAATGTTCCTTATATACTTCTCAGCTCCTCTCCCAGACTTGACCTGATTCACTTGTTAAAAAAAAACTAATTAAGATGTACAAGTTTTGCTGCAGAGCCAAGCTCTGCCACCCAACTTGCTCTCGGCTCAATAGGAGCATTGATGGTGGGGGGGATGCTCACAGCAGAAAGGGTGGCAACTCTGGTTGCACATCCCCCCAGAGCTCCCTCCTGCAAGCAAAACAAGCTGCCTCACATCCAAGAACTTTTTGGCTGGTTTTGCGTCTCTCTATCTTTTTGGCACATCATTAATCAATGTTCAAAATCCATTTGATGTTTAAAAATCAGCTGGGTATAAATTGCTCTCTCTGTCAGAAAGGGACCAATGAGCAAAGTGCTGTGTCTGGATTTATCTCAGCGTAACTTCACTTCATCTGGAAACCCCGGCACACTAATTCCTTGCATCTCCCAAAGATTTCATGTACCAGCATGGACCACCATCACATCTTACCCTGTGTTTCTATTGATTGCACCGGCACCAACAGGCTTCTCTCTGCAGAGATGAGTGCATTGATTTGCACCGGGACTGCACTAGCTTGCCAAGTCCAAGCAAACTTCTCCCTCAGGTCTACCAGCAGAACTGGATATTTAGTTCGTTTCAGATCATGCAGAGATGAAGAACAAGACTGACTATATTTGTACGTAAATCACTGTAATTCTTTCATTATTGAGATTTTACAAATAGACATTAGCGCAGAATTTGTCTGCTGGGTTCTGTACCCGATTAGACACATACGTAGCATACTCCTTTTCATAAATACTGACCTGGATGCCTGCCAGATAATGTATCAAATTGCAATATTTCAGTCTTGGGGTTTTTTAAAAGCGTTCCACGACCCTGCCTTCAGCAATCCATTTAAATGGAAGCTACAGTTCAATCAATGTCACCATGGTGAGAGACAAAAGCCAGCTGAAAGGTTTGTAATCCTTTCACCCTTCCTAATTCCCAATAAATTTTAAAAACAGTGGGAACAACTATTAACCTTGAGTTAGTTTTCTATCAATGAAGACTCAAACTTAACACATTGTCCATCTAGAGAGGTCTACAAGCTCTTTTTTGGATATTCCTTATCTCAGAATGTTTATGAGTAAATAAGTGATTACTCATGTCAAGAAAACTTTCAAGACTTACTGGGGGTTCCAGTCAAGAGTAAGCTGGTGCCCACTCCACAGAGAC
>VXBH01001762.1:78607-138645 GCA_013400035.1 Rynchops niger
GGCGGGGGCGGGGAGCGGCGGAGCGGCCCCGCGGGGGGAGCGGAGCCGCCGCCCGGCCCGGCGGGAGAGGAGGGAAGGGGAGGGGAGAGGGGGCCGCCCCCCGCGAAGGGCATCCATCCATCCATCCATCCGCCCACCCATCCGTCTGTCCGTCCGTGCCCCGCCGCTGCGGGAGCCAGGGGCGTCCTCCGTCCTCCCTTCCAGCTCAGCGTTTCATCCACAATCGCTTCTTCTTCTGGACTTTTTCCTCCATCCTCCCCCTGCCCCAGTCGGGACTCAGAGCGGGGCGGTTGGACTGACATGCTCCGAGGGTCCCATCCACCCCAGCCCCTCTGTGACCCCCCCACTCACCCCAGGGAGCTTTCCTGGCTGCCCTGCCCCACAGCCTGGTGTTAATGCCACCCCATGCTGCCTCGCCTGGCACCCTCTCAGCGCCTGCTGTCATCACAGTCCCCTCCCAGCATCATCCAGCGTCGTCAGGGGTCACACATGTTGAGAAGTTTCTTGTTCTTTTGAAACCAAAGCAGGAGCAATAAGGTTGCCATCAGCATCCCCCTTGTCCAGGTTGCTTGTGTTACATACGGCCCAGGGGTGAGTTTTGCAGCAAGCCACATGCCACCCCATTGCTCTGATGTGTCACAGACACCAAGGTGCTGGTCTGCCATGACTGGTGGGACAGGTGCCCAGGAGCCAACCCTGGCATCGCAGCCATCTGAACAGCTCACATGGGAAACCTCCGTTCCAGCCAGAGGGGTGTTTGGTGCATGCCTGCTAATGACAGCAGAGAAGCCAAACCTCACTTGACGCTGTCACCATGCTCGTCACCATGGTCTTCCCAGGAGACGTCCCAAAGGGGCCAAAATGTGGGCGAAGCACAAACTGAGGTTCCTTGTGCAATGCCATGTGCAAAGGGGCAGGGAAGACTGACGTCACCTAGCTGCCAGTTAATCCAGCCTGACTCACCGTGGCATCCCAGTGTTTGCAATGGTTTTGTTCTGACTGGACTGACACCAAAGTTGAAGGGTTTTTTCCTCCCTAAATCCTCCTGGGAAGCAGGAGGGGTCCTTTGTGGCCACTTGCCCTTAGGGACTGACTTCTGCAAAACCCTCATGTCGCTTTGCAGACTGGGCAGTGGCCAGAAAGGGCAGCTGCTCAGCAAAGGATGAGGATGGGAATTGAAACGTATCCAACGAACAGCCACCAAGCCAAACAGAAGAAGTCTTTAGCAATAATAAACACTTCGAATTTACAAAGATTTTTTTTCCCCACAATAAATAAATCTGATTAGTGTAAACAGCATTAACGCTTCTTGCATAAAATACACAAAACCATTCCTCAGTTGGGTTTCCTCTCCCCGGGGAGCGCCTCATTGCTGCCTCCATCTAAGTGGGTAAATCATGAAGTCTTACCTGCAAAGGCTCATGACTCCTGCCTAAAAGACAAGAAATAGAGGTTTCGGGTCTTCCTGAGAAAAAGGTGAGATTTTGAACCCTCTCAGGTATAACCCAAGCCTTTCTCAGCTGCACCTCTGTAAAAAGGAGGTATTTTATGAGTGCCTCCAGTGCTCTCTCTAAAAGGGAGGAGTGATCTGCACTTTCCCCAGAAAGGGGTGACTTGGTTCCCTGGCTCTGGGAAAGATTTAGGGCTGTGAAGCCTGATCTGATGGATGTGCATTTTTCCAGGTCAGAGTTAGACCCCTTGGCCCCAGAAGGGAACAAGCCTTAAAATTCACTCTTCCACCGCCAGCTATCATAATTTATTGCCAGGGAAAGGCTTAAAGCTCCTAAAAAGTGAAATGAAAAAAGGAGGGAGATCACAGCAAAGGCATTGCCAACTGCTGAGTGCTCAAAAAGCAGTGTCCGCTTGCAATTTCTCTGTGAAGAACAGTGAAGCTCCCACGTGGTGGCAGGACTAAGTACCTGGACATAGGCTCCTGCCTTGTCTTCCACATGCTAGACTGCTGTTTTGGGAATGGCAACAGCCCTCACATTCATGCAGCTGGTTTGTAGACCCATGAACTTCTTTCCTGGACACCCCCAAGGAGCAGGAACCCCAGATCCTGGGAAGAGCATCTTCCCCCAGAAGCTGCCTGTCCTAGGATGAGCTCACCAGGATCACCATGTTCCATCATGACCTTCCAAAACGAGGGTTGATGTCCTCAAGACATCAAACCCCACGCCCTAGTCCACAGAAGTTTGTTGAACCCAAAATGTGGGAAATGAACTTGGCAAAGCTGTTTCCCAGCGAAGTGTTTTCCTGGAGACAGAGCAAATGGCAGTGGAGGAGGGACGAGTGGCTGCGAGGGGTCAGGGCTGGGAGGGCTGGGGCAGCCCTGCCGCCTTCCTGCACCCAGCGCTGGCACGCGTCCTGCCTCCCCTGAGTGACACGCTGCTTTTCCTGCCCCAAAAAGTCTGGATCGCTTGTGCTGAGATACACAGAGCAAGGCAAAGGCAGGGCTGGAAAACACTCGGCACTCAGGGAGATGGGCAGAGCCGGTGCATTTGCCATTTGGGCAGCAGAGAGCTCACGTGGAAAAGCATCTCCCGCAGACACCGCGGGCAAATTCACTGTTTTTTCTACCACTGCTTGTTTCCTTCCTCCACATCCCTCCCTCCCGGTCCTGCTGCCTCCTCGTTCTTCTCCAGTGCGTCCTGATTCATTATTCCTCTCCAGCAGGACTCCCTGTACTGCCTGAGCCTTCAATTAGCTTCTGTGGATCTGCTTGAGAGCGGTTCAACTGTTGCAAAGAAATATTCAAATATACTAAGGCTATCAGACTGTGACGAGCTTATTTGTGAATGACCATTGCTTTGGTTTGCACTTGTTTTAACCTCTGCTTTCAGACGGATGTTTAGTTTGAAATGAAATCCATGGGCAGTGGACTCTCTGCACATTCATACAAATACTCTAAAATCAATCACGTAGAAAATTGCACTTACACAAATAGACACTTCCATACACATTCCAGAGTAAGCAATAAGCAGAAATAACAGCTGCTCCGATAAAAGGGAGGAATCTCAAGACATGCCCTAAGCCAAAACGAAGAAATCTTCAGCAATAATAAACAGCTATTATTTAAAAAGCTTTTCCCATATAAACAAATCTGACGGCTGCAATTACTGAATCATTAAGAGCATAAATATTTTTTACTTTGTTCTGTGAGCTGCACAGAAAGGCCAGAAGGAGAGCTCATGAAAAAAAACCACCTTTCCACCTCTCTAGTAATATTTTTAGGAGAAACGATCAACAGCATAGAATTAAAAGGGTTTTTGTATTTGCCTGCCATACTACATTTCTACTACCCTCATAATAGTATAAGCAATAATTCCCATAATAAAAAGTTATAGTGACATTTGGTAAAATCCACACCCCTGCAACAGGCTCAATCTCCACTTCATTTTGATCTCTAATTACTGGTGATTTCAGGTCAGATTTTTTTTTTCCCCAGACTAGCCTCCGCTCTCCTTTTCACAAACTCTGAGCAAAAGCACTGGAAATAGCTCTGAGCATGTTGGTCGTGCTATTCTTTTAAACTCAGCAAAATTTATTCCGAAGAATAAATAGGTGATCCTTTATTCATTTTACTCTCGGAGCCTTGCTTGGGTCAGGAGTTCAGCAGAGGATTCAGTTAACTGACGGGAAATTCCGTTAACCATGAGCCTGTCAATGTGTTGGTATGAGATATATCCCATCTCATCCCACGCTCTCACTTTGTTACCCGTTTTCACTATCAGTGCTAATATTGAGGGAAAAGATTTCCCTTCTGTGTCTTTTTAGGTCTTTTTTGAACAACTTCTTCACCCCAAATGCTCCTGTGCTCGCCTTTTGGGTCTTCTTTCCATCTTCTATGTGTTAACGATGTGGCAGATGCTCCTTCACACCACGCTCTTGCTTTCACACATCAGTCTTGTAAAAAGATCCTGATAAAGATCTCATAATCCTCTTCGTTTCCCTTTGTAGACAGCTCAGCTCCATTTGACGTGTCCAGAGCCTGCTGAAAAAGGAAGAGAACTAATCCCGCTTGCCTCTACCACACACGGCGGGGAATTCATGGGATTTATGTTCCAGCTCCACTCAAAAGTGTGTCCAAAAGGCTCTCTGTACATGTAAAGTGTTATTACTACATACAGTAACATCTCAGTCAGCGATTGGAATAGCAGGAGGCAGCATGAACTGTCTTTGAAACCCCAGAAGAGCCTGTCCAGCCCTTAGGAGAGGTGACATACAGTGGAAATTCAGAATAATATACAAATCAGGGTAGTGTTTGGGGGGAGGCAGAGTGGAGAAGAGCAGAAAGAAGCGAAAATGAGACATGCTTTGGCTATGAAATGTAGTGTGAGGGACCAGCGCTTCATTAGAGCCCAAGAAATTGAAAGCCTCCTGCTCGCTGCTGCGGTGGCACAGCTGAACTATCCCTGTCAAAAGGCATGAAACTGCCAGTTCCTCAGCCTACGGCATCCATCTGGGGCCTTCGCCATGAGCTACAGACAGTTTGGGTACCCAGCAGTTGTCAGACCACGCCTTTGCCCGGGAGGAGCCGGGATGCTGCGTGGCGAAGGCAGCACAATCCCAATTCTGCTGCAACCCCCAAAAAGTCCCTAGAAGGGAAGCAGGTACGGTTAGTGTTGGTTTTCTCTCTCCTTTCCGATTAAGGGCGAACTTACTCCTGAATGTCTCGTTAGGTCTGGCCAAATTAATCTACTGTGAGCGACGCTCAGCTGCCTCCCCACAAGAATTTCGTCAGGGTAGATGCCCTGAGTTAGCTCATGGGCTTTAAAAGGCACCCCATCATCTTGTCCTTGGGGGCCTCGGGGAGCACTGGCCAAACAGGCAATTATACACAATATTCTGCTTCCTTTAAATATATCATTGTGACGGAAGAAATACGTGCTTTATCTTTTCTGTTATAAACAAAACAATTCTCTTACCTCATCGTGAAAGCTTGTAATTATCTTCCCACATTAGATACTTTGAGATAAAACTTTTTAAGAACTCCTCTCCGTTGCTCTCTGTTTCTCTCTCGGATGCCGACAGGCACACACACAAAATAAACCCATTGGAACTCCGGAGTAGTGCTATGGGGCCAAACTGATATCCCCTCATCTGTTTTCTATTTTTCCCCCTGCCCCATATTGCAGATATATGATACAGTAAAATTACAGAGCAGGAAGTCACAAGAAGCAGCAATTCAACTTTCAGGGAATAATTCAGTGTCACTTAGTTATATCATCCATATATGAAAAAGAAAAAGGGGAGATAGAAAACAGCTCCCAGAAGGCATTTCTAGCTCTCACATGTTCTCATTTTATTCCTTATCCTGCAATTTATCTTCTTGTTTTCAGCAGGCCAGCAATGAAATAGAAAAACCCTAAGAAATCTCAGTCTGACATATCTTTCTGGGGAGTATTCATTTCCATGCATAGCTGCGTAAGCCATGGAAAACTCTGTGCCATCACTGGAGAGCAAACCACTTGACGAGCAGAGCCTACAGACCTTAAAATGGATAAAAGCAAGTTTTTTCTGGCCTGCTTCAACTGATTTAAAGGTCTGATAGACGCCCAATGTCAGTGCGGTAATCTGCTGAGCTTGGCTCTAAGCCATTTCGTAATGCAGGAAGAGAGCAAACGTTTGAGCATCCTGAGCCAAATTACAACAGACTGTTATTTTGGGATGTTAAGCTTTGAAATCTGAATTCATTTAGTTTATTATGATATATTGGAACATCCTATAGAAAAAAAAAAAAAAAAAAGCTCATTAACTTCAGTTAAATAGAACAGGCAGGAGAAACCACTGCCTGCCAAAAAGATACACAAACTACGTTGTGTCAATAGACCATCTCATAAGGGGAGATGTGTAGCCAGAAGGCTGCTTCTGTTAGCCCATAGACTTTGGATGAAATTCAGCTCACTGAAAGCATGACAAAACTCTGATTTCAAGACCAACCTCAAAACAGCCCTCCATAGCTCAGCACAATAATTTCTTCAGCTGGATTTGAGGAGCCATTTGCTTCTCCATCTCTCTGCCATAACAATATGTGGCACCCAATGTGACAAAGGTGGTCATTACCTACGTCATTACAGGACGACAGGGCCTGTGCGCAATCATCTCTCCATACGTTTCACATGGTGTTAACGAAGCAAAGGAAAAGAGACAGTAGGGGATGAAAGTTCAAGCATGTTCCCTACTCTACATCTCCCAACATAGCATCCGCATTTCTGAAGTAAATCTGAGGATTTATACAAACCCTGGGGGCTTTCGCAGTGAGGAGTATTTTATTAAAAGTATTTAGAATCACAAACTGCTGTGAAGTTAAGAAACTGTTTGGAGAAAAGCAGGGTATTCCCAAGGCTGCAATGCCTCGTTTGATTCACACCCTCAGCAGCAGGAAGAGATGCTACATCTAAGGGCAGAAAGAGAAAGAGCCAATAATAATAACAATAATATTAGTATGATTGGTAGCTATTTCACATAGCATTTGCACGTCACTGATGTCCCAGTTCTGCAGAGTTACACAAATGCTGGGTGGTTTTTTTCTTCACCTCAAGCACCCCGGTGAAGCAGGTATGTAACAAAACTCAGGACAGAAGACAAAGCGAGCAGCAATAAATTTAGGAAGACCAGGTCCTAATAAAGAAAAGTCTCCCTTTTTAATGAAGAGAGAACAAACGTCGATGACACCAGAGGGACATCTCACAACACACCCAGCAGCGTCTCACGCCTGGCCACCACCGAGGAGGCACAGCCCTCTCCCACCCTGCGACAGACCAAGCACTTGGACCCAGCAACCACCCTCCTTCTGGCCCCACCACTTCTCTCTCGGCTCTGAGAGCAGATCCAACCCACCGGGCGGTCGTGTGATCACAGACCTGGCATCACAGAGGGTCTGTAGAGCTGGGAGGGAGGAAGCTGAGCAACCTCCCCTCTTGCTTTCAGTGACAGCTCGGGCAGACGTCTGCTGGGAGGGGAAAGGTAGCGCCGAGCCAGCCCTGGGATAGGGAGATGGACTAGATGACCTGAGCTGTCAGTGGGGATTAGATCCATTTGCAGACTCCTGGACCAGTTTCTGGTGGGTAACTTTCAACACTACGGCTCACTTCCTCCAAAAAGGATTCTCCTCCCTCTCCCATGTATCAGCTCTTCTCCTGCTCCATCATCCCAGCATGGAGCTCCCAGGCAGCTCCTTTTCCCCCCAGCACAGTGCGACCCTCTTTGCAGGTCCAGCTTCCTGCTGGATTCATGGGCTGAAGCGGCTCCCCAGCAGCAAGAGTGTTTCTGGAGGAGCCCGCACCCCGGAGCGAATGACACCAGCAGCAGCAGGGACTCGGGCATGGGCTCTGCCTGCCCCAGCTCTCCCATGCTGGCCACCTCCACCGCCATCCCCACGGCGCTGGACCATGGTAGGTAGGAGAGCCAAACAACCCTGCTCGGCACGCTCTCCTGCCTGGCACCACACCGACGGCAGCAGAAGACCTTCTCAGGCTTTCCTTCAGCTTTGAGACTCTGCAGGCTGAAGGCGATTACATACCTCGCCACCTCCTTCATGTTCAGATTTTACCTTTTCCTCCTGCCTCCTCGTGGCTAGAAAACTCAGACGGAGACAACCCATTAACCACTGTCTGCTTTGGGGGGCTGCGCGCCAAGCAGAGCTTCACCCGAGCCCTTGATTCTAGAGCATTTCTATGTATTGTATGTATAGGTGCACATACAAACACAAAAACCATACGCACACGTACGTCTCGATTAGGTATCACGAGTTCATCATCACTGCGAGGAATTATAGAGGACATATGGCTTAATTTAGTTGCAGTGGTTTTGTAGTTACAGCTGAGTAGATAACACGACAAGGCTAGCAATCGTTTCTAAGAGGGAATGATTTAATAATATAGTCTACAGCGCTTGTAAAGGCTCCTTGATAAAGGGCCAGGGAGAGCTGGAACAGTTTGGATCCATTTCCTCACCGCTGCTGAGAACGAATGTTGCAATATGTGTTAGGAGGGTTGAATGGAAAATAATTGCCTTCATTATGCAAGTTCAACGTACAGACATATGTTCCTGGATAAACCCCTTCTACAGCCAGCCAGGTCCACGTAGCTTATTTTCCATAAAATATAAGGAGCAGCATTTCCTACAGGTTTCAGTCAAATATTTGAAACAGGCATGCGCACATTTCTGAGGTTCACATGCACGTAGGTTTATTGCTTTTTACAAGAGAGGCAGGTGTGGGAATAAGTCTTGTAGAGGGTGTCTGAACACGCACCAGGACTTTGGCCTATCCAAGACAGAGACAAACTGGAGATGTGGATATTTATAGGAGACACAGCACATTGTAAAGCGAGGTATCTTGGGCCAAATCCAGTTCCTCTTGTTTAGGCAAACTGACCTCTTGATTTCAACGGTGCTTCTCACTCAGGCAAGGTAAACAGAAACTCAGCTTTGGGCATTTAGGGGAAGAATCAGAGAAGTGATTTCTTTAGTGTGATACAATAGGACTTTGTATTAACATTAGCCCCAAGTGCCTGGAAATCTGGAATTCAAATGAAGCAAAACCTCATTGCAAATAAAGAGCGTCTTAAAACCAAATTTTTTTCCACCACTACTTTTAAAAAGCAGAGTTGCCAGCTACTGAGAAAGTGAATAAGTGATGCTCCGGCCTGGGAGGATTCCAGTAGGATTAGTCTGGCAGTTGTAATGCAATCAAGACAGACTAATTTCTTCATTATTAGTTTTTAATTCTTCTAGAGTCTGCTTTTCACAATGGTTTGGCACCATCCGCGCTCATCTCTCTCCGACTCCAAAGCTGGCAAACAGACACATTTGCTTTCTTCTTTCGTTATAGCAGAGGGATGGGCTAATTTACGCCGGGAGTCCGGTGTGCCTGCGACGCTGGGAGAAGCGGGAGGGCAACGCTCCCTCGGCTCCAGCTGCTACAGGAGAGGTGTTTTGTCCATGAGCAGGAACAAATATTTATCAGACAGGCTTTCCAGTCATATGGTCCTAATCCTCACAGCAATGTGAAACTCCCGGGATGAGGTCATGGTTGTTTAAACCCAAACTGTACTTTTTTTTCCAGAGGCCAGTTCAGGTAGGTAGGAGATGGAGCTCGCTTCTCCCCTCCTGGGGCTCGCTGAGAGCAAACTGCGGGGTTTTAGGAACATGATGTGCAAATACACATCTACAAACACGCACAAAGGCTTGCTCCAGAGCACAACAGGGCTGCCAGGGTGCAACATTCAGTTTCCAGCACTGACACGGGGTACCTTTTGCTCTGAGTTTTCAGAACTTGTCAAAATCCAATTGTCAAATTCCCTGAAAGCTCCTTTAAACAAAAACTCTTCTCAAAAGTGAAAAAAAAAAAAAAAAAAAAAAAAAAAAAAAAAAAGAGATAAGACATTTTTTAAAGGTCATCAGAAGGTTCTCTAAGCTGATTGCTGCTGGGAATCCTTTTTTAGGTGGTTGAGGTATCTTTGGTTTCCTCACTAGCCTTTCACTGGCTTTCGGTGATTCACACTTTAAACTGAAGAATCAGGGAATTCCTCATCCGTATTCTGCCAGGGACTGTTTGGATCAGGAATTGCCCAAATTAGGAATTGTATCTGAATCCTACCGAGGTCTGAGCTAACAGGCTGGCTCATGGCTCCCGGACAGACCCTTATTATTTTAGCCCAGATGGTACTAAAAAAAGACCATCTCAAAACCATGAGACACGCAATGGCATGTTTTAGGACTGCGCATTAAACACACAGACCAGTTATGTTCTTTCAGTTTTCTCCTTGCATAAAGAGAGGCGTGCCATGTACATGATAATATTCCAAACATTGTGTGATATGAAGTAAAACAACTTAAAAGATGTTGCTCGTCAGTACACAATGTATAGCAGCACTGTGTCTAGGAATGAGGTTGTCTCGAGCAGGAGTGAACCAACGGAAAGAGCACAACCAACGTGTTATGTGTTGCATTTTCAGCCGGAAGGTTTCCCAAACCCTGGAGAAGATTAAATTTGAGTCACTCCCAGAAGAAGCTGACAGCCAAGTAATCAAGGAGGTTGGAAAGTCAGGTCATGCCTCTTATTTTGACCCAGCCTTTGGCTCAGCAATTTTAGGTAAGATTGAGTAATTTCTGAGTGTGACGAACCTGGAGCAGCCTGTTTCCCTGCGGCCAAGTGCTTTCCGAGAGGGGAGCTTGGGTCTCCCACAGCCCAGGTGAGCCTCAACTACCAAGAATCAGATTTGGCTTTGGGAAATCTCTCTCTTTCTCTGCATAGTTTTTTCCAGAATTCTTGGGGTTTATGTCCCACCAAAAGAAAAACAACAATTAAAACCTCTGGGTTTACGTGTCTCGCCCCCATGTCTGTGGCAGGACTTCCACATTCATCTCTGGTCAGCGATGGGGTCTCCTTGGGTCATGCCATGGAGCAGATGCACAAGGCTGCTGAGCTAAAGGCAGGGTCACAGGCTGAGCCTCAAACGTATTCAGAAAATCTGGATGAGAGTTTGTACCAGGTGGTGGTTTGGGCTTTAGTTAAAGCTCTGCTCACCACATCCCCAGGATAAGCATCACCGAGCCCCAAACACTCAGTCCAAGAGGGGAAGGTGGCCCGGGGAGCCAGCATGGGGGAGAGTCCCTGAGCCCCCCACTACCCTATAGAAACCTGGACCCCGCAGGGCTGAGCACGTTTTCTTTCAGCGCATTGCAGTCACCTCTGATAAATAATAGGAGAAAGGAAAAACAAGAGAAAGCAGTTGATGATGCAGAGCTGGGTTGTTTACTCCCTTTTCTGAGCAGGTCCTTATTTATTTCACACGTGGCAAGACTCAGCTCTTGGATCTTCAGTTTTCTTTTTTTCTACCTCATTCCATTTGAATCCATCAGCCAGAGAGATTAGCAGTGTCACAGGAACCAGACCTTTCTGCTAAATCCCTTCCAGATGTCCACAGCCACAAACATGTCAGTCATTGACAAGAGCCTAATGACAAGTTGCTCCCTGTTCGTTAGCGATGGCTACTGTTTCCTGGCAGAAAAGGTTTTTCTTCCCACCCCCCAGAAAGCTCTGAAAGCAGTTTTTGCAGGGAGGGTTTCTTCTTCCTTCCCCAGGAACAGGGCTGCTGATGGCTCACGAGGAGCTCCCTGGCCTGACTGCCGTTGAGAGCTGCTCGGAAAACCAGGCACAAGGCACCACATCATGGAGGCATTTTAGGATCTGCAGAGAAGAAATAAGTGCCAGACCTGGAGGCAGCTGGTGGGGTTTCACAAGTCCCAGGCCGTGAGGATCTCCAGCAGCTTGGTGGCATTAGATGGTGCTTTTTCTGTATTGGTGTTGCCAGCCCCAAGGACCCAGGTATGAATTCGAGTACATGCTGAGGTCAGGATGGCTTTGGAAAAAACAAGAGGATAGGAGGACTTTCTGGGAGCAGTTCAGAATAGAAGAGAGGGAAATCATCTGGGTATTTCTTTCTCCTAAGCAAGGAGAGCCACGTCTTGACGTTCCTGTCTTGCTAAAGGAGAAGGCCAGTAGCCGTGTGTCGAGGGGCTCTCTCAAACAGAGGATGCAAGAGGATTTTGGCTCCAAGCCTGGAAGCCAGGTCCTTTCCTCTCTGCTTGCCCAAGGACGTGCCATGGTTTTCTCAACCTGTTGCAATACATTAAATTTCACACCCTTCTTCGAGTGCATTTTGATCAGTCTGTGATTGCTACGTTGGATTTGTCTTATACACCCAGCTCCTCGCAAGCTCAGGACATACTTTTCTAAGCTAAAAGTATCCTCAGAAAAATCAATGCTATCCGTTGTGAAGATTCCTGACGTTTGTATTTTCCCCTTCTTTTATCTCAGTTAGTGGATAGAATTTAAAAAAAAAAAGTGCAGCTTGCCAGGAAAGGCTGTTTCTTCCATGGAAAGTGCCAGTCTCCTTGCTGGGATGGGCGGGCGGGATGGACTGAGGCAACATCCTTTGCCATGCTCCCAACCACACCACCACAAGGAAATGATATTCAGCAGCTCGTCCCACCTTGGCACAGAGATTGCGGTGAGATGCCAAGCCAAAACTTGTGCTGAAGTCTGAGAACTGCTTTTTTAATGTAGCTGCTTATTAGCATGACCCTACTTGGGGAGATTTCTTCCTTTATCCTTTGAATTATGAAAACCATTTCAAAACTCGATCCCCACGAAGGCTGGGCATTGTGTCAGCTTTAAGAAGTTGAAAATAGCGATGGGTTCTTTGCAGAAGCAGAAAAACCCACTTGGAGTCTGTCATTTGGATTTATGAATGTAAAGTCTGCTCTTTTGACATAATCTTCTTGATTTAAGCTTGTGGTTTCCGCACACAGTTTCCATTAAAATTAATGTAAGTCATCTGGGCAAATCTCTCCCAGGTTGACAGGATGAAAGGTTCAACTCCTGGGGCTTTATTTCTCGTTTATGGATTCACTGCTGACCTGCGCAGGATCCAGCCTGGGTTGGAGCCTCCCACCCCTGCTCCGCGGGACCCTCAGTGATCAGGTATGAGGTGCCTCATCTGGACACCCAAAGCATCAGGGAAGGTTAGCAAATGCCTCTGGAAACTGTGCTCCTGAGCACAGCCTCAGAACAAGCACCAGATGTTTGCTAGATGAAGCAGAAACTCAGGCCTTGCTCACCTCTTCATGCTGCAGAGCTGTTGTGGGTTCAGATGTCCTGCCTGGTGTGAAACCAGCTTCAGCATCAGCATCACTCCCACGGCAACGTCCTGTAAATGGGTGAATCAGAAAATAGAGCAACTCAGCAAAAATCCCAAACCAGGAGGTTTGGTTGCAAAATGGTGCACACATATGCCGTAAAAGAACATACAGATATCTCCAAAGACATTAGCACCTCATTTTTAGTCAAACCCACCAGTTTTGCAGAGGGTTGCTCACGTCACACCCATTTGAAAAGCATCTGGAGGCTGAATCCTTCCCAGGTTCAGGTCATCCATGTGAGCCCACCGCAGCCAGCCCAGGAGAGCAGTGCTTGAGGATCAGACCCCTGAATTTCCCCAGATAAAACCACTAGAAGATGCAGCTCTGTTTGACAGCGAGCCCACACATGCTGACTCAGCTCATTGCCTCTCACACAGTTCCCAGTGACGATTTATTTATTTTTTCCTACACTACTATGACATTCTTAACCCTAGGAAAGAACCGCTAGCTCTCTCCAAAACAAGGCCCGTCTCTCCTTCCCAGCACACGTTAACACACATTCGCTGGGCAGTCAGAAGTAGGGTGCTTTGTGTTTTCCACAAAGAAATTTGGAAACACCCATCTCCCAGAGCCCTCTTCCTCCTCTCCCCCCTGTGGGGTGGGTTTGTTTCTCCATCCCACAGCCCTGCCGCATGCTCCTTGTTCCCTTCCCCGATGCCCTGGGAGGGATGCCTCTCATGGAAATTGTTCCTTAAAGCAAACGGACATAGAGAAAATATCACCAAAGTCCCACAAACTTGCAATATTGGCATCCCTCTGTGCTAATGTAACAGCAGTTCGCCTTTCCCTTGAGCCCCATGCATCCCCAAACCTGCACCCATCCAGACCTGCCACCAAATGCCTCCCAGTCGCTCCCTCCTGTACGCCTCAGGCTGCCTCCTCCTCTTCTTCCTCCCATAGCTCCTCTCAGTGATGGAGAGCCTGACTGCAACCCAGTTTTCTCCTGAGGTGCAGACAAGTATGGTGGAAAACACAAATGTAACCTTATTCCTCCCCACGAAGGACAAAACCTTGCCAGTAAGTGATGCAGTTGATCCAGAAAACGCAGCACCCTCCAGGCATTGGCTCCAGTTTGGGGAGTGAGGTGGGATAGAAGAACAGAAAACCAGAGTGAAAAATGAGATAGGTGAAACCAGGGAGCGGAGCTCTCTGCAAATGTTTTCCTTTGACACTTGCAACAGTGGTTATTCATTTCCCAGTAACTTTACACTGCTCTTAACCAAACTCGTCAGTGCAAAAAAATGGCATTACGAGCTCTTGAGGATTTATGTGACTTGTTTATATCAGAGCACTTGTGTGTGGGGAGAGCCTGCGGTGGCTGCGATTGCTCCGTGGCCTGGGGACAGCCTGCAAATGGGGACCTGTCCCCACCAGGAACAGCAGCCCTGGGAGGTCCCACCATGGCCCCCCACATTCGCGCTATGTCTCAGCACACGCCCAGGACTGAAAACGGGACAAATAACCTCCACCAAGTAAATATTTTGGATTCCTCGGTCATAGCACCAAGAGCCTGATGTGCCCATATATGTTGATTAATGGATTAATGAACAACCCCATTACATAATTGACAATTATTATATTTTAAGAATGAGTAATTAAATAATTTTATTTCTTTTTTGCCAAAGGCTCTAAATAGCCTAAAGGAAGAAGGGGGGTGCGTGGCAATACAGATTTTACTAGGAGGGTAAGTCCAATGCCATTAAAGTGACTGGATTTAAACTAAAAATCAGAAAAGGAAGCAAGGTCCGTACCTACCATGGGCCATTTGTTTCTTGTCGCCCTGGCTTCCCCACTATCCTTCAGCTCTCTTGCCTTTTACATTGCACACACTGCACTATTGTCTCATAAAAACCTTAGTTCAGCAAACGAGAAACATATTGCGCAGTCTGACATAATCGCCAGCCACGATTCATCCGCATCCCGGTACCTACAGTAGGCTCCGTGCTGCTGTCAGGGGCTGCTTCTCATTCCCAGCCGCCGGCGGAGGCGGGGAGGGGACCCGAGGCTGCGGCTCTGGGTATTACGTGTGGGAGAATGAAGTCATCCCTGTTAGCACGGAAGGCAAGAGGAGAGAGACAGGGGAAAGTATCACGACTGCTTATTGCCACGGAATATCTGGAATTAACTTATTACATCAAAATGTCACCTGAAAGCATAGACCAAGCCCTTGCTCACCACCATGAGCGGGTTCACCAGACTATAAATCATGGTGTAATACCAACGACCCAGCAGCACCATGAAATGGAGATGCCTCACCAGTGCTCACCAACCCACATGCACTGGTGGTAGTTGAATACCTGGCCCAAGCGCTGCCTTAGACCCTTGGGCATCTTCACCGAGGAATTTCCATTTTTTACAGTTAGAAATCGACTTTCCCATTTTGCCTGCCCGCTGGGAAAACTCTGGCACTAACTTTAGTCCCTGATGCTATTGCCTCATGTTCTGCTTACACTGTAAAAAGCAGAAAAGGAGGAAGATAAAATCCTTCCTATTTGGAGGAAAAAAAAGAAAAGAAAGGTAGAGCGAGGAGGAGCAAACTCAAAAGCATAGAAATTGTGAAATCTAGTCTGTAAGACGCTCATCCAGAAAATTTCCTGCAAAGTCATAGCTAGGAAAAATCTAGGAGAAACATTTCCCTTTCTTCCAAGGGCTATCCCATTTTTCAGAATAAAAAGAAAATGAAGAGCAAATGTGAGGAATTTGAGCTAATGTTCTGAACCTTGTAAGCTCTTAAATAATTAGAGACCTTTATTGGTATTACATGAAGATAAATGATTCCATATAGTCCAAAGTTGATCCGTATTCCTGCTAAATACCTTAGTCTTGGGTGACTGTAGGAATAAAGAAATGTTGTATATAAATCCTTCCATGATCTTTTCATATCGAAAAATAAAGTGCCGTTGGTTTTGAAGAAGATCAATGGATTTGCTGTTTTCTCCTTATTTATTGTGCAACTATGCCCTGTAGGAATTTGGACAACAAATAGTCTGTGAAACGTAAGAAATACCTTTGTTGGCATTAGAGGAATAAGCAAGATTTTTTGATCAGTGCTGATGTATTGTTCTTTCATATATACATATATACACACACGCGCGCGCGTGCATATATGTTTGCAATAAGATACGATAAATCATGTAAAAACGTAGAGCAGACGTTCTGTAGTAGCCGGGATTATCGTGCCTCGGTTGTGCTTTCATGGGAACCGACCCCCAGCAGGCTCAGCAGAACATGCCTTGCCTATACAGTAATGGGGCTGCTTGAAAAGAATATTTATACGTGGGGCTAACCTGGTTTTCTTTAAAACACGAGGGGTGACTTGTCTTCTTAGTCTGCTTTTAGATGAGTCAGACTGTATACAGACGGTGTCATTAGAAGAATATTTCCCAGTAATTGGTCATTTGTCATTGTCTGCACATCCAGAGGATGGGTTTTCTCAGCCATTTCCCCAGCCCCGCGTACGGGGGTGCGGCAGGTTGAACCACAGCCGCATTTGAAACACTGCTGGACCCAAAAGATAAAAAGCCAGAAAAGAAAGAGTTAAAAATGACTGATCAGAAAGAGGTTTACACAAAATCCTGAGGTTTACACCTTTGTTTCTGGTGGGAAACTGCACATTGAGCGTAAACGGGTCCTACTTGTCCCCACTGCTCCTACTTATCCCCATTGCGCCCAAGCCAAGGAATTTGTGTATCAGCATCCCCAAAAGGCAGCCTGAGGGAAGACCAAAATAACCTGTTCTTCAGAATAAACTGCTTAAACTATACTTGGTTGGCTGCCCGTACTTCTAAGGACAATGCGGTGACCGCTGCGGAGCTGTATGGCTTTGCCATTTCTCCACAGCTGAGGCTACAGGGACTAAAATCATAATACACTATATAAATATATAGCAATTTATAAGGAACTAAGGATTAATGCAGCAAAATCCCCAGCAGCACCAAATAAAAGGCAGAAATAAATGCACCTTTAAGCAGCACCGGAGAGAATATGCCACAAAAAATTTTTAGAAAGACTGATAACTCTTAAAATCCACCTTTCTTAGATTTTTCCGGTCTAGAGTTAATCTGCCATCACAGCTCTCACATTTGAAAAATGACCAAAACACCATAACTGAATGTTTGTGAGGAGCTGGGGACAACGGGAGATCAACAGAGGGTTCAAATGCAAAGATTTATGTACGGAAAGAGAGGTCCCAGCTGGGATGGACAAAGGAAGGGGTCACACCCCCTCAACGTGCCACTTTGGCCCTTTGCAGCATTTCCAGAAACTTTTTCTCCATATTTGGGGATCTGCCCTAGAGAATGTGAATTTGGGGCTGTGAAGAGCACGTTTCTGTGAGGCGGAGGGGACAGAGGAACAACCCCGCCATGGCAGCGTCCATGGTGGAAAGAGAGCCCATCTCGGCCAGGCGAGGCGGGACCGCAAACGAAACGCGGGAGACAGTGCAACACCCCTGCAAATATTTTCCACATCTCAGAGCAGACAGTCAGCGATGAATGAAAAATTAGAAATTTCACATGAAAACCCAAAAAACAACAACAACAAAAAAACCAAAATAAAAGAAGAAAACCCCCATTAGTTTCTATGCCGTGCCTGCCAAGGGGCAGCTCTAATTCATCCCCTTGGCCATCTCGGTTGAATTTTCCTCTCTACAATTTGCTAAACAGCTGGATTTCCATGGTTACCAGGGCTCACTACTGATACGCCTCAAACATACTGTACATTTTTGCTGGGGAGACGCAGACACCGAGCTGTTCCCACACGACTGCCCGGAGCAGCGGGCTGCAGCCGAGCTCCGTGCCGGTCCCTGCCAGGGGCACAAAGGCGCTGGAAGGGACCAACCCAGGCGAGAGGTGATGGGAGAGATGGTACCTTGCTTCTCCTTGCTCTGGGCAAGAGACAACACATAGCCACCCCACACAGCTTTAAACATTTGGCACGGGACACAGGATTGTGCCATGGGAACCCCTGGAGCCCCTCTTCTGGCCTTACCCCTTGACACCCACCAGCATCCCCGGCTAAGGAATCAACACGGCTTTGTGTGGCCAACTCCCAACAGCCAAATCTTTTTCCCCATTTCATTTTTGGCATGCATGTGCATAAACACACACACGTATTTCATCGGTGGTGGGTTCATAGGAGGGAACTGCTATGTTAAATTCAGAGGTTTTTTTTAAAAAAAAAAACTAATGCAATAATTAATTTCACCAAGAGGTCATATATTTCCCTACTTTTGATGTCTAATAAGCTAATTTCAATCAAGCGGTGGTATAAGTTCCTGCTTTTGAAGTCTAATGAGTAAATTGCATGGAAACCTCCATAAAGCAGAGAACTCATTAATAAATGTATAGTCCCTTTGTCCAAGACTTCCAACTTTAAATCAAACGCACAACAACCAGATGTTTTTCACATTACTGCATTTCAAGGTTTTACTGGAAGTGATCTCATCATACATACTTAATGTAGGTGTCCAACTGTGCATGTTATTCATATCACGAATCAGACCTTGCAGCTTTAGGACACTGTGTGGCAAACACAACTATTGTTTAAAGTGGATAAAATTTATGCTAAGCTTGCCACGGGAATATGAAGGAGACCAAATTGGATAGAATATACTGATTTTGATGAGTGTCAGAAGCGAGGAAATTATATCATTCAAACATTTGAACTTATTGTTAGGAAACACTGAGCCACTGTTTCTGGGAAAGATATTGAATTCAGCCAATCTAGTAAATCAAAGACTTTTCTGTTTTTCTTTGAAGTAGGAAATTAACTGCAAATGCAAAAGATTAAGACCCGGACAGAGACAGAACTGAAATGAGATGTACGTTTTTCAAAGAGAATGAAAACGAAGGCTGGCTTGCAGGGAGGGGTGGAATAACATTTCGGTAGGAAAACATTGCTTCATCATTTTTGAAGAAAATATATACAGTTAAGTTACGATTTAAACTTTTTGCTAGGAAGCACGTTGAGCTCGGTTGCAGCTCGGTTGGCACCCTTGCACACCATGGCTTCAGCTTGCTTTGGTCATTAGGGAAATACCCACTATGGACTCCCACCTACAAGTACTAATAAGTCACCTTTTAATTACCAGCAAGAGTTGGCTGAAGGTTATTCCAGACGGTTTATCACCCAAGCTGTGCAGCAGGCAGCCTTTTGCCCAGGGCGAACTCACACCTCCAGTTCATTGCAGAAGAGCCCTAACAACTCCCCTCCTCTTCCCCTGTGTCTGAATAAGACTGAGTTTCCTCAAGAATGTAAGAAATCTCGCAGGAAGGTTTCTCAAGGGTCTTCATACACTTTTTGGTTCCTTCTCCCATTGGAAACAGCATCAGAGCTCAAATCATACAAAGCATCCTGTTGGCTTTTGCTGAAACAGAGTTGCTGAGGCACTCACTTACCTTGGCTCCACTCTGAACTCAGGGGTCATGGGAGGCAAGGCAGAAGGAAAACAAGCATTTAATTTGAGAAATGGGTGAAATTATTTCATCTTACCCTCCCCATCAATTCATCCCAACCTGCTTCAATCAGGGAATCAGGGAGTGTAGCTATAATATGAGGGGGAACGGTTTTAAATGGAAACAGGGGAGATTTAGGTTAGAGATTAGGAAGAAATTCTTTGCAGTGAGGGTGGTGAGCCCCTGGCCCGGGTTGCCCAGAGAAGCTGTGGCTGCCCCATCCCTGGAGGGGTTCAAGGCCAGGTTGGACGGGGCTTGGAGCCACCTAGTGTGGTGGGAGGTGTCCCTGCCCAGGGCAGGGGTTGGAACTAGGTGAGCTTTAAGGTCCCTTCCAACCCAAACCATTCTATGATGCAATCTTCCTACAGAGATCAGGTTCCTCCATACTGCTCTGCCACAACTTTCTGGGATATCTTTAACAGCAAAGGGAGGGCTCACAGCCTTCCTACAGAGAAATAAATATCAAAAATGAAAATACTGCCATTTTCTATTGGGTCAGCTTTGACGCACAGCACGAGTAATGGGGAAGCAGGAATACTGACCAGCATCTGGCTGGTTTCCTCTTTCAGAGATGTGGGAACTTCACACAATTTCTCAGCGCTTTCATTGGGAAGGAAAGGAGGAAGTGGAAATGACTCATTTTCTCTTTCTACCAGGAGAACCATGTCAAGGAGCTGCTGAATTTGTGCTTCTTACGTGCAGCAAGACCATCTGAGCCCAACGCATCTAAGCGGGTTCAGTGGAAGGTGTCCAAATCCTAGTGTAACAACAAGGATCATGTTGGCACGTATAAACACAAAGAAGTGTTGCATTTAAATGAGGCAATTTTGCCCTTTTAGAGAAATAATAGGCTTTTCAAACACACTAGCAAGCCCTTAAGCGATGTCTAGAGGCAGCTCAAAATAAGGAGATAAATCACACAGCCACGAGCTGGAGAGCGCGTGGTCCCAGGCTGTACCCAGACTAAGATGTCAGTGGGAGCGGCAGGACTGAATATGGGAGCTGAATCGCTCAGGGCAGTTCCTGCAGGGATTAGATCACTTTTTGGCCCTCATTAGAATAATGCACACGGCTGTTAGAGCAGCCGAGGCGATGAGGGGTGCTCTGCCTGGGTGCAGCCAGCACACAGCATTGCGAGGTCTTGGCTCTCTCTTCCTTTGTAAAAGGAATACATTTGGCACGTCGCTCCCAACACACTCACCAATATCCCATCGATAATCTTTGTAAGATCTGTAGCTCATTACGAAGAGAATATAGACTTGAATTAAGAGGCTGAATCCAATTAGGCTGTGCTGAATTGCAATGCTCCAGGTCTTAAAGAGACCCGTTTGAGATGTACAGTTTACATGCTGGATGTTTGCAAAGCGCAGATTTTGCAAACCCTCAGATCATTTTTTGCAGCAGTCCTCATTATCCCCATGCCAATTTCTGTCAATCATAACTGGCACTATAAAATAAATAAATCCCTACACCGCTACCAAGGGGCTGGGAACCTCCTGGAGACTTGGCACTCGTGTCGCACCGCTTGCCAGTGGGTGAACTCGGTAGAAAAGCCCACTGCTACGAGAATAACAAGGCCCTGATCAACTCAGCCTTCAGCATCAAGCCCCGGTCTGTAACCTAGTGAAACTATCCTCTGCCCCTTTTCACCGGGCGCCGGCGTACAAAGGCAGCAGCGTGCCTGGGCCAGCACGTAGCGAGGCTGCCCAGCTCACACCAGCGCTGCTCCTGCCCAAGCAGGGGCAAAACGCCCACCAGCTTTTTTTTTGTAGGACCGGTGTTTGGATGTTTTGTTTGGTTTAAGACTTTGCTGGCCAAAGCAACCACTTGATCCCTGGCAATTCCCCGGCGCTGTTTGGCTGACCCTTGGTGGCAGAGAAATTATTCATGACTGGTTGATATAATGATCATAACCAAGCGACTTCTGAACCTGGTCCTACGAAGGAGAGCTTCATAATTGTAATATCAAGTTTCTCCTGCCCAATTTTGCGTATTGGTGGGTAGTTTTTAAAGCATGTAATTCCAGGAGGAAAAGCTCATGTCAGTTCATACACACACTGGAAGGAGCAGCCATTGAGCACTGGGAAAGTTTGTGTACCTGGTATAAAGAAGACCTAATCTCGTGCAGTATTTGCATTTTGAAAGCAAGAGCCTAAAGATTCAGATGATCCCCCAGGTAATGCTCTCCCCTGGCATCTGTGACACTGAGAACTCGTAACGTGGGGAGAGCAATACTCTGCCCTCACTACAAACACTGGGAACAGCACACCACCAAAGGCATTACAAAATTTTAACATCCCTAAGACAATTTGATATGTAAAGGCTTCATAAAAGCATATAAAATTAAAGGACACTTATAAACATCCCGTCTGTTGCCTATCAACAAATGCTTCACGTAGTTGGATATCAGAGAGCGTTTTCTGAATGAATTATAATACTGCTGTACCTTTCTCTAAAATTACGTAGACATTGTTTTTAATATGGGCATTAAATAATTTCAGGTTTCAGACAGCACAAGGCCCCTGCAATCTCTTTTTTCCTTGAAACTAAATAAATAAATAACAAAAACAAAACCCCAAACCAACCAAAGTCAGCAACGACGAAGATACCCTTTCCCTGGAAAACAGCTGTGCAGACAGGAGAAGCCACTGCACCCTCTGCTGGACACTGCCGAGAGGAGTCCTTTAGACCAACTTCAGGCAAGCTGCACACATCACACCTTGTCCTGTACACGAGAAATTAATTTTTCCTGAAAACGTCTTTCCAATTGTACAGCACAAATGAAACCACAGCATGGCTCAAAGCAGTTTTCATCCCAGTTAAGAGATGACCAGCGGTGCAAATTGTGCTCTAGGCACCAGGACCGAATACACGTACCATCAGGCATGACTACAATGAATGGGCAGCTGACAATTTTGCTTCCAGCAACAATTAAAATTAAGCATCTTTTAGCCTAAGTATCACTGAGAGTGGCTCAGGGGATAGCCTTGCAGCAGCATCTGGGAGCAAATGGTTTTGGGGATGCACATCCCTGTGTGGACTCACCCCACATCTTGGTGGGACATGGTCTACTTCTGAGGAGCAACGCAGCAAAACTATGAAGCATCATCCAGCTCCTGAGCTGGATAACCATGGCCTGAGATAAAATGCTCTGGGTTATCCATAACAAACCATTAGTCCGTGAGGTTTTCCAGAGCCACAGGTCTCCCCCATTTCACAGTACAACCAACTAAACCAAAGCTGTGTGCCCAAGAAAGACCTTGCAAACAAGTAGGAATTTCTTGTCAGAGCTGCGGGAGCGTGCAGACTACCTGCAGACACTTGATTGTTTTTTAAAAGGGGGAAAAAAAAAAAAGCTTCCTTAGTTTTCATTGCATTAAAGCAGCAAAGCCTATGGAGGTCTTAGTTAAGCCTCATGCGCCAACAGAAGGAAATGCATAGCAGGAGAGACTGTTTTCTGAGAGAAGCTATACAGGAAAGCTATCAGCGACTCAAGTGATAAAATACAAGGGCAAGGAATGAACTGTGGATTTAATGGCACAAGGAGGAGCTTTTTTTACGAACCCTCTCTTAATGGTGCAGCAGTTATCTAACCTGAAGTACACATTCAACAGCGGGGGCCTGATACCACTGGAAGTGGCATTTAAGGTATCACAAAGCAGCTGAGACACCTCAAATGTATCAAGGGAGACCCTGGACATGCTCATGTCCTTGACTCTGAGGTTAGTCGCCCAGAAGAAAGAATGCTGCTGGATACTCACTGGCAGCACTTAAATTAAATGGGATAATTTTTCTAGTTTATACTAGAATTAATTTGGGTGACCTCACTAGTCCACTCTGGTGTCAGTGTTTGCGGCTCTGAGATAGGATGTCTTCTTAGATGAGCCTGGGCTCATTTTCTGGCTTGTCAACATAACCACATTACTCTTCTCTCCACAGCTCCCCCTCTGTCATGTCAAACATGTCAACTCATCTCCATCTCAAGGCTCTTCACAGCTCATCCCTGCACTGGCCATCTCCCACATGCTGTCAAGCCATCAGTGCCCACCTCCAATCTGCCAGCACTGCTCACCTCCGCTGCCAACAGCAAACTCTCCAGCCGGTCCCCTGCCCTGTCCCCTGTATGGCTGCGTGCAGAAGACCTCCATCACCCAGCAACCCTCCTCAGACATCCCGTGGAGGTCTGCTCCTCCATGACACCTATGAAAAAGCAGGCTAAGCCTTCCACCCATGGTGCTGGCCAACGTGGTCTCCCTGCTGCCTTCACCCTCCTGCAGGTCCAGCCCACTCACCCTGTGCACAGACCTCCTTCAGTGGGCTTTCACACAGCCCCGAGCACAAGGGACCAGAGTGGTATGACAGAGACCATCAGCCTTGACCATGGAGCGCTAAATCTCCAAACACACAAACAAGATAACAAATAACATGCAAACTGCCACCTTCAGGTTTTTTTCTTTGCTGGGTGAGGGACAGTTTAATGATGCCTTCCCATCACTACAGAGAGACTTGTGTTGAAAACAAACAAATCCAAGCTTTTGAGCCAGCTCTGCCGCACAGCTGGATTCACGAACCACGAACAGCTTTGGCCAAGGCACTGCCAATGGAAGCAGCTCTTCTGCTGCTTGCCTATACTCGGGCAAAGACAGGCATGTGCAATGGAAGTATGTCAGACAAATGATATTTAGACAAATATTTACATTTTAGCAGTAGCAGACTTTTCTACTTTGAACATTAATGCAAGCCGGTCTCCTTTCTCCATGCCTATACTTCAGGCCCAAACCTCTTCCATGGAAAGGCAGAAGAAGAGAGAGAGGCTTCATCATAACATTTAAGCAAATGGTTAATTTTTCCGAATCAGGACCATAGACTTTAGGAGGGATTACTTGACCTAGAGTCAGCAACTTTTTCCACCAACACTAAAAATACCCTTGAACGAGCCGTGGAAATACGATAGCTTAAACACTTAGCAGTACTTTAGGCTAGACAGTGGTTTATAATTATATGGTTTCCGTTCAGAGACCTGCCAAGGGGCCATTCCCACACAGTCTTTATTTTAGCGAGGGCAGGGCTCTGCCACCCCCAAGGTGAGGGCGATAGGCGGCATCTGCCTTTGCCTATCAGCAAAACCAGCCTCCACTCCTGCACCACATTTTCTGTCTGCAGCTTTTTAAAATACAACAACTCTTAAACTGTAAAAGAAAATCTGTTGAACACAAAGGAGTAACAAACACCACAACAGCTGTATCACTTATTTTTATAGTCATCTTTATATTGCAGTTCTCTCTGCTGCTAATGCCAAAGTACTGAGAAGCTGTTTGTGAGCTGATCCTGGAGGCTGGAATACCTGGACAGGGGAGATCTGGGATCCTGGGCACCACAAGGGGTTGTGGATTTCAAATTAAATTATTTGTGGTGAGATAAATCTCTCTCTCCCTTTTTCCAAATGAAAGCACGGCCCTGGATGGTGGGTGCTACAGGAGCATGTAGATGTGCAATGAAGGAAAAGCAAAGCAACTTTTCCACTTCTGCCCACAAACCTCTGTTAAATGCAGCCACCAGGTCAGCATTTCAGGTCAGATAAAGAGCACGTCCCCGGGGGAGGTAAGGGACTCATTCTGCACTACACACCCCATCCTTAACACATGGGCCTGGGAGGGATTGCATACGTAAAGCAGAAAAAGAAAGAAAAAAGAATCACGGGGTATCTGAGCAGCCGGTGGGGACACGCACCACTTCATCCCAGTCCCAATGGGCAGATGCTGATGAGCATCCCCATAAACCCCAGCACTGGGACTGAGCTTCCCCTAACCCGAGAAGGAGCAGTGCCAGTGGCAAATACGCACACACACAGGGACATTTTCTCTCTCTATACGCCGATACGAAGATGCAGGGAGATGAGGAAGGGCTGCTCGGCAGGACTGCGTGCGCCTGCTTTCCATCAGAGGGCAGTGGCAGCCCAGCCATGGCCACCGTCCCCAGCACAGTCCAGTTCAGCTGACAAATGCCTGGATTCTTTGGAGGAGCGGTGCTGCCCTTCCCTGGTCCTCCCCTGTTTCTCAGGCGTCCAAAGCCAAGACCTGGCTGGGACCAGGTTTCCACAGGCTTCTGGATGAGCCCAGCTGTGCCAAGACAAGCTCTTGCTCAGTAGGTCTTTCGGAAGGAAAAAAAAAAAAAAAACCAACCTCAAATACACCCAAACCCAGCAAGATTTCTGACAAGAACAGAGACAAGGCCACCGATGGAGAATACACAGAGGGTGACCATTTCCCTGGAACACAAGGGGCATCTCGGGGCTGATGCAGCACAGCGTGGAGGAAGGGAGCCATTGCATCCCCATTGCACCCTGCCATGCTGACAGGGACCCAGGACCCCAAAGAAATTACTTTCTGCAAGAGCCAACAGGCAGCCGTGCACGGTAAACTGTGGGTTTTAAAGTTAACGATGGACTAAATTAAATACTGGGCACAAACCCCCACAAACGGCACCTTGCCTGGGTTTGGAGGGGCATCTCCTGGGAGAGCCCGGAGGCAGCTCTGCATCAGCCAGGGAAGCGCTGGAGGGACAAGTGTGTTCTCATGATTGCACACAGCATCTTCAGTTGCTCACATTAAGTAATAAAAAAAAAAAACCCACTATGTGTTTCTACAGATTGAAGCAAGGCTTTTTAGAGGAACCACAAAACCCTTCTTTTCCACAGGCTGAATGTTTCTAAACTGTTTCCGGTGAAATTCTGCAATAAAGTCTCTCTCTAAATTACACTCATTAGTTAAATTGGGTTTCATTACCTTCCTTTCCCTCGGTGCCCTTTACACCAGCTGGATGCTGCATTTCAGGAATCCATTACGTGCTAACAACAAAAATGCTTCCTCCTAAAAAACCCCAAAAATAATTAAAAAAAAGTCTTTGGTGATAAACTAGTTCCTATTTCTTCAAAGGTCCAAGATGTTGTCGGGGAAGGGGAGGCAGACGAATCAGCTGCTTTTGGACACCAGAGTGCTCTCTAAAATGCTCTGTTCTTCCAATTTAATCTTTTTATAAGCATAATTAACAGAAGCAAAAAGTTGTTATCCACATAGACAGCTTTTTGACTAAATCAGACCCTCTTTCGTTCACTCAGCAATCTCGAGGAAACTTGGGCAACACAACCCAGCACAGCAAGGGGAAAGCAGGCTGGCACGTGGGATTACAGCTCGCCACCTCCTTGAATGGCTCGCGTGTGGCCTTTGCCACCATCAAAAAAGAGAAGGAAAGTAAGATGCTGATAATAGACATCTGCAGTACCATGCCTTGGGACTTAGTTCCCTTAATTTCATGTTAGAAATTAAACTAGTATCTTGCAAAACCTGGATATTTCCAAAACCTGACATTTAGGTAACCAAACTGCCCTCTCGTCTTTACTGCAAGCTACCCATACTCGGGGCTTTTGCTCTATTTTAATCTGAAGGTCTTTTAAGCCTATTTAGGTGTTTCAGGTTGTACTAAGTGATGAACAGAAGAAAATGAGAAGGCTCCTGTCTTTTGGGTTTATACACTGGGTAATTCCAGTAAAGAAAAAACCAAAGCAGGCTGTGAGCTTCCTGTGCCTGGGTTACCAAAAAGCTCAAAATTCAAAGGGTGGGAGGGAGGAGCAAAGAGCATTTTTAGCATAAATTAGTTGGGCTGAGAATTCACAGCCTTTAGAGCATTGCCAACAAACCCAGTTATGCCTTGGTACTTGGTAAAACAGAAAGGAAACTATTACAGCTACTTACATCCCTCCCCTAACAGGGGAAAACAAACCCCATTTTGGTAAACGACAGGCTGAGTCAAACACTTCCCCTTTAATGAAAACTTTATTAGATCCCAATTTTGGAAATTGCTTTTAGTGAGTTTGATGAGTTTTGGAGCTAGGATTTAATGTCATTGTCTTTTAAATTTAATCTGCCTTGAATTAACACTTAATTTGATTGCACTGTGGTACTTACTTGCATATGAGTAGTTTAAAAGTTTGCTACTTATTCGCCCCTTTGCAAGACACACACCTCCCCCAGCGTGACCCCCAAACATAGCACACAAAGCTGCCGTGTTTGGGATTTTGTTGTATTTTTTTTTCCCCTCCAGACATACGTGCTATCTAGGCTCTGCAGCTACCAGTAAAGAGGATTGCCTTCCCCCACCCCCCATTTTACCTCTGTTTCCCGGTGGCTCCCAGCACCATGTGAGATGAGAAAAAGGTCCTGTCCTGCCTCACTTACCTCCCACACAGTATCTCCCCTCTCCTCCCCACTGAAGGAGCCCTGCACTGCCTGCATCACACAAGCTCTGCCCTTAGCTTTGCTCCCTCTGTGCTGCTTTAACTCTTCCACACACCTGCCATCAATGCAAAATTAAGGAACTGCCCATCGCTGCCACCTTTCTGTGATTGGTTTTTCTGCAAAGAATCAGGGAATGGTTTGGGTTGGAAGGGACCTTAAAGGCCATCCAGTGCCACCCCCTGCCCTGGGCAGGGACACCTCCCACCAGNGCTCCAACAGCTCCGTGTCCTTCTGCTGTTGGTGCCCCAGGGCTGGAGGCAGCACTGCAGGGGGGTCTCCCCAGAGCGGAGCAGAGGGGTAGAATCCCCCCCCCTCACCCTGCTGGCCACGCTGCTGGGGATGCAGCCCAGAATGTGGGGGGTTTCTGGGCTGCAGGCGCACATTGCCGGCTCATGCTGAGCTTCTCATCCACCAACACCCCTATGTCCTTCTCCTCAGGGCTGCTCTCTAGCCATTCTCCACCCAGATTGTTTTGTGCCACAGCTAGCAACAAGCAAAATGTGAAGAAACTGGTAGGTTACATGCATTGATGCATTGCTTCAGTCCTTGAGATGTTCTTCAGACAGAGAATGAGGCTGTAACCCCCACGAAATGCAGTGTGATGGGCACAGAGAAGGTGAGAGGCGCATCCGCTGCTCTTGCACAGTTCACACAAAATCTACATGAATCACTCTTTACCTCCCTGATCTTTATCTTGGGATATAATGTAATATGTCAGCAAACAATTTAGTCTTACCATGTTTAATTCACTCAATTAGCTCTGTAAAAACTTGTCAACTCAGCTAGCAAAATAAAAAAAAAGGCAAAAAATGTCACGGAGGGGTGCAGGGAGCCATGCTTTGCAGACCGTTGCAGTCTTCCCATCCTCCACACTCCCCCATGCCTTGCCAAAGGCAGACCAACCTTATTTTGTTAAAAAACCCTGGAGAAACCAATATCCAACCTGGGAATCCAGATTTCCAAAAATCTCTTAACCCAGATTTCCCAGTGTGACACACGAGCAGGTGCACATTTTCTCCAGCCTACATGGCCAAGTGTATTGGTGACACCACTAAATTTAGGACATAAGCAGAAGTTAGCTGCTGTGGCTGGTCCCATGAATCAGGGAAACATCAGAGATGGCAGGTGCCGATGGCCAAGAGACCTTATTGTTGTGTTTGAAGAATGCCCTTGAAGCTGGTGGGTTTTCCTGTTGGATCTCACGATGGTACGTTCACCTCCGCTGCACTAAACTGAGTCTGCAACTTGAAACTGAGAAAGTACCCAGCCTTCGGGATAACTATGACAAACAGAATTAGGAAAAAAAAACCAACCTTATTTTCTGAGCTTCTGAGGAAATGCACTCATTCTTTTCTCCTCCTTGATCTTGATTGCTAGGTCTCTAACAAAATTAGCAATTAACAAAATGCATTTAAGATAATGCAATTTTATCTGGTTTAGCTGAGCCCTGGGCACAAGAAGCATTGCGGAGAGAGCTAGGTATTGCCGTATTTTTTCCCCTACATGCTCTGTTGGAACATGTCGTTTCAAAATACTACTGTCAAATAGTTTTTTCCCCCTCTACATATAACATCTGATGAGCAGGAAAACGAGAAACCAGGAGTGTTTCTGCTGGAATAAAAACTGGGGGGCATTGACTGGGAGCAGAGGGCAGGGGAAGGCAGCAGCGGGTTTAAAAGCCCTTGTATAGCAGGACCAGCATGACTCTCCTCCTTGTCTTGCCGATTTGTCTGGAGTTGAAACATCTCACATGGTCTCCACCAGGCCATGAAGCCCACTCCAGCCAGGCTTCCGCTGGGTTCAGGTGCTGGCTTTCTTCAAGCTATTGCCCTGTCACTGTGACTATGCGACAGACACAAGTGACATAGTTGGATGACACTTCACTGGGAGAAGGGGTAAGGAGAAGGCAGCACGTGTGTCTGGAAGACATCCTGATGAGATAACTTTTTTTTTCCCCGTGAAGTACAACTTCTGTTCAGCAGCATCCACCGGCAGCTGATGTTTCCATCTCCAGCAAAGATGGGGTTTGAATCCTGTGCAGCAGAACTGCACCTGGTTCTGTTTTGGGATGTAAGACCAGTCTTCACCCATCTAGTGCTACCAAAGAGAGACAGTGAGGACATGGCATCCTCGCTGAGAGCCCCGACCCAAAGCCTTATCTAACCTGGGCTCTCAGTTTTGAATTGCACAGAGAAACAAAACGCTCAGTGGCTCCCAGTGGCACAGACCAGGCGGCCAAAGAGTCTTCTAGATAAACAACTTCCAGCTCCTGGCTGTAAACCAGGACATCACATTCCCTCCCTTCCCAGAAACAACACTCGAGGTGGCCTTGTTTGTGCTCCAGAGTTCTCTTCTTCAATTTCCTGTAATTTTCTCAGCCACAAGATTACACGGTTTATAATATTTTCTGCTCAGGGGCAGTGAAGATTGTAAACATGTGTCTCTCCCACTGTTGATGCTGAAGGTTCAGCAGCAGCAACATGGCAATATCTGGGATGCTGTAATGAAGTTGGCTACTAAAAACGGGGTACAAAGGTCTCATTTCACGGGTTGCCTAATCAGATTTCTCCAGCATGAGGCTGGGCGTGATGCGTGGCACCGAGCTGTGTCCACCCTGGCTGAATTTCTTTCCATGAAACAGCAGCCACGGTGGGAGGGC
This sequence comes from Rynchops niger, assembly GCA_013400035.1. Taxonomy (NCBI): domain Eukaryota; kingdom Metazoa; phylum Chordata; class Aves; order Charadriiformes; family Laridae; genus Rynchops; species Rynchops niger. The sequence continues at coordinate 108,727 of VXBH01001762.1, forward strand.
AAGGTATCCATCTGCCCAGATTTTTTTTTTTTTTTTTAAAGTTCATTTAAATTCTTTTCCCCTTCTCCACCCAAGTAATCTCGCTACATTTCAGGATTGTGCAACAGGCAGGAATAGTTACAAATTGTCCTTAAAATTTGGCTTTATTATTCATGGTTTCACTGTAAACAAACCCACTTAGCTGCTATTGCTAAATAGTTTGGAACCTCTACACCGCCAATTAGCCAGGCTGGAGGTGCACCTCGAGGGCTGCCATCAGGACTTGCTGTTGGTCTGGATCTGCAAGCAAAAGGCCACATAAATTTTCTGATTGGCTGGAAAAATTTGGATACAGCCTCTATTGAGGTGTATAAATAGAAAGCAAAGTATTTTATTCTGCTCACTTTGAAAGCAGAGCTCTCAAGGCACATGAAAATGCACAGAGTCACAGCAGTCGTCCTCGTGATTGCCATCTCCAGTGGTGAGTTAGCTGAATTTTAGTAAACATTGCTCACTGTAAACTGCTTTCTTTTTCTTTTTTTTTTTTTTCTTTTTAAATGAAGTGTATCTGTAAGAATTTAGGAACTGATTTGTTCTCTGCCATTTTTTCTTTTTGAAAATAACCCCTCTCCCATTGCATAAAAACCTCCACAGAAAAATGCTTTTTAGATACAGTAAGGAGTAGTGGTAAAAAAATTTGTCGGAGTAATAATGTTGATTGAATCAGAAAGAATGGGCTGAGGCATATCAATTACTAACAGCATGCACGTTTTCTTAAAAGCCTTTTGCTTAACGATCAGCCCGCCAAGCATAGAGTGTTCCAGAGATGTTTCTGTGTTTAATGTCATCCCCTTTGATTTCACAAAGAATACGCAATTCGTTAAAATAAATGAAGACAACCGAGAACAAAGGGCTGTTTTGCTTGAGGAAGGCATTAAGAGATTTCCTGCACCCTTTTGGCACCAGACCTTCAGCGCCAGCACACCATTTCCCCTGTTCGCGAATACCCCCAGAGCCCAACGGGGATGGTGCCTCCCGGGCTATTCACACCCGAATAAACCTAAACTCGTTGCTTCTTGCTGGAGCAGCCCCATTCTTCCTAAAGCATCCCCCTGGGAAACCCCAGAAGTTTTGGTGGGGGGAAGCAAGGCTGTTAGAGGCTTCTAGAAAGTACTGAGTCAGGGGTTGCCTTTCCCCACTTCTCCCCCATAAAATGTCTTCCCTCTCTCAGACATCGCCAGGGCTGTAAGATCAGCGTGGGGTTGACTCTGGGTGATGATAGCTGGAGTTTGGAATAAAAAAATGGGAGGATGTTACCCCACTGGCTGCCACTTTGAAATAGTAATTTAGAAACACCAGGAGATAGAAAATGCAATTAGTAAAAGGTAGATGACAGCTTGTATTTTTGACTGGATCCCACATTAGGGAATAGGGATGGACTCGGTGGGTCTCTCTCAGCCTTATTTTTTTACAGCTGCCGTTCAATATCCCAGGATCCCGGGTGGCTCAGATCACCTTCCAGGCAGAGACATCCCGTAGCTCCAGCCCCGCGCCTGCCCTGTGAACGCAGCACGTCTGCCCTGGGGCAATGGGAGAGGAGGGGGTCACGCCATGATGTCCCCTCCAGATCTATTTGTTCTGCCTTTTTCCTTTGAAGTCACTGCTCTAAGTACCCTCAGACATCACTGGACAAAGCATAAAACAAAAAAATGCTGTTTCATTGCATCCCTAAAATTAACTTGCATTAGAAGATGAACAACTCTCTAGTTCCCTGAAGCCTGATCCATGGTTACAGCAAAATCCAAAGGGACCTCACTATTGAATAAACAACCCAGGCTGGGAAATCCCTTTTCTAGCTTGTGGTCTTTCATCTTCTGTTCTTTTTTCTTTTCTTTTTTTCTAGCTGCTGCAGCACAATGGGCAAAAATCTGCTCAAGTCAACCTGCGAACAAAATCAGAGGCTGCGACTCCCATGGCTGCGGGGGATACAACGTCCCCAGGTCCTGGGCTGGGCTGCCGGGAGATGGCAGCGCGTGAGATGTTCTTAAAAATAGAAACAAGCATGAAAAAATGGGCAGGAGGAGGGTTTCTAGCTGGTAAGGTGCTCCGCCGCGGGCTAACCTGCCTTGCTCTTCTTCTTCAGAGGAGGGAGGAAGCACAGGGGAGTGGACGTGGTGTGCGAGGACGGCTCGGTGGTGTACGCACCCTTCACGGGGAGGATCACCAGGCAAGTCAGGCCCTATGGAAACGGCAATGCCATCGACAACGGAGTCCAGCTCTCAGGATCAGGTACCAGAGCTGAAAGATGCGTGCCTTGCAAAGCCTAATTGTGAAACACTCCGATTCATTTATAGAGCTTTAAACTGAGCCAAAAATCATTAATCCAACCAAAACTGCAGTGTGCTTCCATGTGAATCCAAGTGAAAACCGTAACTTTGAAATCCAGGTTCTGTTAATGCAGGAAAATTGATTGAAGGGATTACAGCATTTCACCTCTACTAAAAAAAGTCAAAAGACGAAGCCGGTCACTTTGCACATTTTGGCTCATTAAAGCCTCTGACTTGCTCGTGCAGTTTTACCCATCTTAATCCCCTTCCCCAGTCTCCTCCATGTTAATTTATTTCTTTTCCTATTCTCTCTTCTTGATGCTTTAGGAGCATCACAGCATTTGCTGTAACTTTTTGTGCTGCTGAATCACTTGCCATTTTATTGTCATTTGCATTTTGCTACTGAACATTCTGACTTTGCCAGGCTTTTAAACCACTTCACAGCGGCAGCGGTTTTTCCCCTCTCTCCTCTCCCCCTCTGTTAACAGGATTCTGCGTTAAGATGTTTTACATCAAACCCGTCAAGTACAGCGGCCCCATCGAGAAAGGAGAGAAAATCGGCGTCCTGCTGCCCATGCAAAGGGTCTACCGAGGAATTATATCCCATGTCCATATCCAGAACTGCGACTTAACAGATCCTACTCCCAACCTGTAAATGGAAGGCTGCGCATTCGGGCAAAGCCTTCAGCCCCTGGCTTGTGCATTCACCAAAATGCTTGGGCATACGTAGTCGCTCTAGGAGAGCGGAAACCGCTGAGCCTCAAACAGTTGTTCCACCTAAAAAGTGTCCGTGACCGAAATGCTGGTGGTTATCTGAACACAAAGAGACTCACAGTGAGGTATAACACGCGATTTAAAGCAGTTGTCGTGTCTTGCACATCACTGTGCCCGTCGATGGAGGCTGAAGCGGTGGGGAGCGGAGTGGCCAGGAGGTGGTGGCTCCTGGTTGCCCAGCAGAGCCCTGGGCTGCAGCTCCCTCCTCTTGGACTTCTCTGCTCTCTTTGCAGCCAAACACGAAGTTTTCTTCAATTAGCCACAAATTTCACTTGTGCTCGCATATGGAAAAATCGCACTATTAAAGGGCTGCTTCGCTACAAATTGCTTTGAATTTCTTTGGTGCTGTCACAGAGTTTGGGCTGGGTCCTGCTTTTTTAATGCCGCTGTGGAGAAAAAAACACCCTGTATAAAGCTGAAACCCAAATCTTTCCCGGAGGGCCCATGACCCAAAATATAAAACAACATTAATGAAGTAACTCATTCCTTTTCCCCAGGCTCCTGTTTCAGGAATGCCTTGGCACACCCAGGTTTCTTTTTGTCCAAGTGAAGCATTTCTTTCCAGTAGTAAATCAGCTGAGGACTTTCCCGGGACAGCAAGCTCTTGTTAACAGGACAAGGCTTTTTGGACCAAGGCTACCAACACGCTACTCAGAGTCTCCACAAGTGCTGCAGGCACTATTTAGTTAGTATTTACTAACACAACTGCAGCCTCAGGCAAGCAGGGAAGCTGCTTCTGTGGGAGCTGCGTATGTCCCGACAGCAGATTGATTTCTTATAAGAAACTAGAGAAGGGTATTTGCTACATCTGTGAGGAGTGCTTAACCTGCTGTGTCCCATTCACCTTCCCCAGCAACCACTTTAATTTTTGCTCTGAATGAAAAACCAGCATGTGCGTAGAAATATACACCCCAAACCTGCCGACAGCAACCAGACATTGAAGGTGAGTCGATACGATTGAGTTTGCTGTGCAAAAAACCTTTTCCTTACACTGAAAGCAGAAACGTTTCAGCAAAAGAACCCAGTATTCTCCAATTTTGACCCATTTTTAAAGTTTTTGTCATGCAGTTAGTTGCCCGCGGAAAAGACAGACTCTCACCTAAGTTTCACTTGGTTGAAATCCCAGGTTTTAACCCAGTTATCGACTTCTCCCATTTGAAAAGGGAAGGTCCCAATCAAGCCCCCCCTTCTCCGTGCAAATCCTAACGAAAGAGGGAGCTGACCTTGCTGAGGGAGCGGGGCTCTGAGCCTCCAGCCAGCACCCCCGCTTTGCTCCTCTACAAGTGACATTTTCACCCGGCCGTTAATGACAGCGGCTCAGCACTTTCCTGGTCTGTCCCCACAGACTGATTTCACAAACCTTTTCAGCGAGACGCTGTTTAATCCGAGTTTTTCCAGCAGCCCAGGGAGGTGCAGTGCTTGGCTGCAGGGATGCGGGATGCTCCTGCAGGCGCCTGAGGGAGGTAGAGGGCAAATACTAAAAATTCCTGGGTTAGTTGGGGCTGTCACCCAGCAGCAGAGAATAAAAAGTGAATACCACTTCTATTTTAGGCTACAGAGCAGTTGGGGCAAACAGCATAAGTAAATCCAGCTTTATCTTTTCAGTCTGGTGAAAAAGTAACTGGCTGTAGAAGAACTGAAAGTACAATTTGTAGCTGACTCTGGGAAGGAAATAAAGGGCTGGTAAAATACATAGTTCTAGAAATATTGAAGGCGAGGAGAAGTAACGGGGGCAACTAGGCTTTTCAGGCAAGAGTTAGCAAACTCGGGCCATGCAGAATTGCCATCCCAGTTCTGCAGGGATCCTTTTCCTCGCCATCCCTTTCATTTCATAAGTTCGCACCCCAAGGTCCCAGACTAACTGCCTAAGGCTGCAACCCAAATCTACACTATACCCTTCTATTTCCCTAAGCATTAAAGGACTTTTGGAGGATTCGGCCAGAGCTTTATCCTCCCCATGCGACAGGGCGTCAGTAGCAAAAAGATTTTATTTTGTGTTCCTCAGTCCTGCCCATTAAAACCTGCCTAACTCAGGCTTAGCAAGTATGCTAATAAAGGCAAAATAAATTCGAGATGGAGCCGTCAACCAGAATTGCGCACCAGCACAACTGCAGCTTCGCCTTCAGCTCATACTTAGCAAAGAAGGCAACTTGCTCGGGTCTCCCAGAGCCTGCTATCGGCTTAAAATGACACGTCCAACCATGCCTTTTGGCTGATCAGCTAGCGCAACCTGCTGATTTTCCAGCGATACTACAGTATAAGCCGTGTAACAAAGCTTAATTCATCATTGTGGCAAAATTCCTCTTATCTCAGCCTTGTCAATGATCAGAAGCCTGAATAAATAGCGAGTGCCATTTGTTTTACGCTGTGCCAGCTTGATTTCCACCGTGAAAGCCTGCACTGCTAATTGCACCAGTAAATTCTTCTACAGTTAATTTTTAAATCCTAATTTGATTTTTAATGATTAGCACAGGGGATGTTAGTTCTTTTACAGAGAAACAGCTTTCAAGCTTCTTTAATAACATAATACATGCCGATCAGCCGGGAGGCGAGTGCTCAGCATTGTCTTGTTCCCACACTGAACACGCCAACTTTGCCAAGAAGGATAAAGCCAATTGTTCTGTAAAATATAGACAGGAAGAGGATTTACCTTTTCAGTTGCCTGCTAACAAGCCTGGCAAAGCTACAGTTAGGGTATTCTAACATTACCAAGAAATAAGATGCGCAGCTCTCGTTTATCCATTTCACCAGGGCTGCATCCCCACAGAGGCTGCAAAGGGGAAGGACTTCATGGACCAAATCATCGGTTTTTGGATATTGGTTGAATCCCACCAAGCTGACGTGCGTCAAGGAAACGATGGAGAAACCAGCCCTCACTTGTGGGCAACCAAAGGAGGACGGCTGCATGGCTGGAAGGGAACCGCGGCCTTGGCTGGGGGCTGGATTTGCTCTGGCTCAGGGTTTGGCCCTGGCTTTTGCTGATGTCTCTGCTCAATGGTCCACAACCATTGCCTGGGTGTGTGTCAGTTGGCTGGCTTTTTTCCTCCAAAAACCTGATTCCACTTATCTCCCATCTGATTTTTCTCACTAAGAGATAACGTTAAGATAATTAATATGTTAAGAGGGATGAGTCTAACGTTTGCAAGGTTTATGGACACGGGCATGGCAGGTACCATCTATCCCAAAGCCCTGCTAACTGGCACGGGACCCTCCTGAAACACACGTACTTGAAACAGCAGAGTCACAGTGTTTTTGGAAAGGCTGAGTAGCCAAGTAGGGACTTGTCCTGGACAGCATCAGGCTTAGCTCATTCCCTGCCTGTTGGTATCAGCCCAAAAGCTCGCATTTGCCCACTGCACTCTTGCTTGGTCCATGAGATGACCTCAAAAGGACTTGCACAGCCAGGGAAGTTCGTACTGACATAAAAGGGCCAAAATGGGAAACTCACACCGTTCATGCAAGAGAAAGAGGTCAGCATTTCCCACGTGAGCCCACCTGCTCTCGGGGTGCTCCTCGCAGCGCTGCCCGCTGGCTCCTCTCCATCCACCTCCTCGCCCGCTCCCCGCTGCAGGGAAGGAAACGGTGCAACCGCAGCTCCCGGGGGCCGTGCAACGCCAGACGGTTGTTCCATATCCTTCTGTTGGTGTGTGCTAAGCGGACAGTCCGGGTCTTTCACAACGGCACCCACCAACTGTTATACTGACATCTCCGTTGCCCAACACAGGAATCTCACCGGCTTCGGTTCAGAGCTTCCTCGAGCCCAAGGTGAGAGGTGTGCCCCTTCCAGCTCGCCCAGGAGGGATGGGGAATGCACTGGGAAATCTCAGCTGCAATATCATACACTTGAAAACTGTCTTGTTAAGAATACTTTACCAGAAGTGCATTAGATGTGTTATTGTAGCAAATGACATTTTGACGTGTTTTAGAAAGAACAGAGCATGGTACAATGCTGTTAAGATCTCTTGTGGAGAAAATATAAAAAACATACACAGCCACAAGCAATTTGGAGTCAGCTCTAACGCATAAATGAGATGGAAAAAAATAAATCACAAAGAATGGGTATTTCGAGCCATTTTACAAAATACCAGACTGCAAAACAGGTCTCAAAAAAGCTTTTTCAGTGTCTGTGCACCTATTACACAGTTGTACGTCTCTCCTCATGCCTACCTGCTTGGCTGGCTTTACACCCAGCCTTTTCTTGACCAGACTTTGTAGAGTGGATTGAGGTGCTGCGATTCCTTCTTTGGTAAAATTCGGAGCATGTGAGCTCACAAAAGTCTATAAAAATCATTAGCTTTTCAAGGCAGGTCTGCCCCAGCTAAAATCTATATACTGAGATATTTAAACCTTTACTAATGCAAACTGGTAGCCAGGAGTAAATCAGAAATAAAATCTGGTTGAGAGACATCATTATTGCAGAAACCTCACTGGAGACCCCTCAAACGGGAGTGGGCAGGCACCACCCAAATAAAGTCTGTATTTTTAAATGGTTTTGTTTCCAGCAGGAAAAAAAAAGCTTAGAACAACTGATATCACGCTAGACAAGCTCAGAAATACTACCTTTATGCTATGAAATCTCATTGAAAGCTTCCACCCGTACCACCTCCCTCGCTGATTCTCTTTGCCAAGCAGAGCTGAGGGGGTTCGTGGAGAGCTTGTGACAAACGAAGGTGAATAAGCCTGGAAAGAATATTACACAGGCTCTCCCAGCTCGTAGTGACAAAGGCACTTTGTCTTTCTGGCAAAGGTTAAACTCACCCACACGCGCCATCTCTCAGTTCAGGGGTAAGCAGCATCCCCAAATCCTCAACACCCGCTGAGAGCTCTTACCAGCGCCTTGTATCATTTGTAAGCCCAGGCTTCGCAAATAGACTATTAGACTAGCAAATTATAACCAAAAACCCCATCAAAACTAGACTGAGGGGACGTAACGTTTCTAAAAATATTTGTTTGGTGGCTACGAGTGTGAAAACCAGCAGCTCTTTCTGGCAGGACGGGGGAGAAAGCAGCAGGGGTAAAACCAGCAAAGCCACTTGTAATAACCCCAGGGAGGGCTCAAAGATTGTTTGGGGGTTAAATAGTGGCTGTAAAAAAAGCTTGGAACCACGAGCAAAAAAATACATCTCCAGCTGCTTGTTCCGTGGCAGTTTTCAGAAAACACAATGTACCAATGCTCAATGCAAACTAGAAGTGGGGCAGAGGGATGTCTGTTTCTGCTCCGAATAAGGTGTGCAGGACTTCCAGAGGTTTCCGTAATTTGGAATATCAGATAGTTCATGTGAAAGCGCCGTGACTCATTTAAACTCCATATTAACTAAGACACGTCCATAAAGAAAATATAATGCTTCTCTGTAAGTCGCGTGGAAAACTCAAACTGAAGGATTAAAGGAGACACTAAGGAGCCTGCTTAATAGCACAATAGCTGAAATCAAGCAGATACTAAATGAATCGTTTTAAAAGCTAGATTTTTTTTTTAACTCCATGTCAGTTATGCCATGCCACTTGGGTTTGCACCTGTTTGTTTCAGAACTGGAAGATGTTTTATTAAGAATTTTGTTGTCAAAAGTTAGGGTTTCAGTGAAAAGACTTCATGATTTAAGTCCAGGCTAGGTGTTAATTTCAGCTGAAAAGGAAAAAAGACACATTTCCATGCAAAAGCATCTGTATTTCTTAGCCTAAGTGAATGTTCATGCTACACCGAACATTGCACCTCCGTGTGTTCCCTGTCACTCTGTTAGAAAGCTCTAATGGGCACATACACCTGGGGAGGGATACTGGAAGGAGCAGGAAAGGACAAACTGGATACATCCACCATGGAGTTTCGCCCACCTTTTCCCTTCAACTCAATCCTCTGGACCAGATTCTTGGTTCCAACTATTTCTGGCCTAAGTGTGCCCTTGCTTCTGGAGGGGGAAGAAAAGGTGTTAAGAAACCGTTCAACCAAAGCTTCCTGAAATGTGGGATTGTCCATTTCCCTCTGTTACTGTGTGCTAAGAGGCTATTTTATCCGTCTTTCCCAACCAGCTCTAACAACTGTTAGAGTCTGTAGCCGTCCTCAGTGCCTAATATGGCAACACCATCTGTCCGGAGCTGTAATACTTCGCTCAAGATCGATTGGCCAAGACACCCAGACTTGGCTTTTCAAAAACACATAAATACCCCAGGCAGCTACTGCTCAACATCTTTGATTCGGTCAAAGAACACCAGCGAAACAGCCACAAGATGCCAGCTCTCAGTCTGGTCGCTCTGGTCAGCCTGGTGTCCACTGGTGAGTTGAAATTGAAATATTGCAGTTGATCTTGACTGGTTTTAGACAGACAGGAAGGAATTATTGAAATTCGCTCTAATATAAATACTGCAAAGTTTTTTCCAATCCAGTTTTATGAAGAACTACAGTGATGTACGCAGTTACGACTATTATAAAATATGGAATTAGGTGTGCATTTGGAGTAATTTACTGAAGCCTTTAGAGGTTTCATGAAGAAAGTCAAAGTAGCGTGACTTATTTCACAAACTAATATTAAAAATATTTATCTACAGCTTTGCTTTTGTTGTAGCGCACATACCTTTAAGACCTCAAGAAAAAGGGATCAAATCTATATAGCAGGTTGTACAATGTTCTGTTACCTACCGTTTCTGAAATGATAAACTGCCATGAGTTCACGTCTTCCACTTTAAACACCTTATTTTACACCTTAACACTTTCTGGTGTACTGTACTAAGAACATGGTTGAATTTTCTCCGTTTTCCTCTTTCGCACGTGAAGTTTTTGCCAAGCAGTTGGACGCGCACCCGCCCCAACAACAACACAGACACTGGGCACAGATCTGCAGCGGGAATCCCGCCAACAAGATCCGGGGCTGCGATAGATACGGCTGTGGCTATTTCGGCGCTGACAGGTAACACAGCGGGAGTCCGGAGCAGTTGGATTTGCTCTTGGCTTTCCTAAATTAAATATTCACAAGGGAGAAAGCGAAGTTTAACCAGAGTTGACACTTAGGATGAGAGAATACTGTCGTCTGCGGGATCTGTTGCTCATTTTTGGGACATGGCCATCTCGCAGTACAGTAATACCACTGCTACTAACCTGAAGCACAGGGGAAGAAGCGAGACCGGTACACGAATTAGCAGCCAGAGTAAAGGAAATGGAAAGTTTTTCAAGGACTTGTGTCATTTATTCTTATTGTTGATGGACCAGATATTTAACTAACATTCAGCAACAGCTTACAGGAAGATAAGTAGATTAATTTGCACAAGCTAAAGGTCTGCCAGCATCGGTGGCTTTAAGTAGGTACCTCATAGCAGAACGGGTTCTATTTTCCCAAAAAATGCTTTTACATGTAGAATGACTCCTGCCTTCCCTGTCTTTTCCTCGCATCTCCTCTCCCCAGGCGCTTTAAGTGTCCATCCTCACCATGCAACTTCCAACTTTCTAAATGAGAAAATGCCAAACATAAGATTCTATTTCACACCGGTACAGATGTAGTTTGGGGTAGAACAGGGGTACTTCTCTATTGCAGCTTGAAATAACCCCATGGACTTGGGAAAATAAAAATACGCTTAAAATTTCAAATTTCACCCCCCTTTTTGAAGAACATCAGAGTAATACAAACATTTTGCAATGACAAAAGATGGATCGAAGCCACTATTTATTTCTGAGTTGCAAAAGTTTTGTCACCCAACTTTCAGCCGTCGCTCTGTGTTGATTGATCTAGCTGTACGTAACGGTAAGCCTGACAGACTTCTCTAACTACATATTTCTGTTTTCAGGGATGGTCACAAAGGAAAGCATGCGGGTGTGGATGTCATCTGTGCTGACGGAGCCACAGTGTACGCTCCTTTTAGCGGCCAGCTCTCCGGACCCATCCGATTCTTTCATAATGGAAATGCCATCGATGATGGAGTCCAAATCAGGGGATCAGGCAAGTAATTAACAGCAGATGCGTTGTAAGGCATGCACAAGTAATCACTTTATTTACTTGAGCAAGCATTCTGTGGCTTTTCAAGAAGCCACAGAATTAATCTTATACCCTCTCCAGTTCCTCCACTGAAGCACAACTAGACCGCTGCTCAGAGATAGCGGAAATCAGCACCAGCAGGATGCATTCCTTTTCCTAGGCTTTTCTTGGAGAGGAGGGAAGAAGGGAGTTGAAAAATAGGTGGCAGGAAAACAGCAACCCCATCTTAAAAAAAAAACAAAAAAAAGGAAATTGTAAAAATAAAGTAACACAAATATATGCCTTCAGTTTTGCTGAGAGGATGCTTTCCTGACCCTGTTTTCCACTCCCCTCTTTTCCTCTTTTCTATAACAATCCAAGTAATTTTGATTTCGGGACTGTCGGTACCTTGACCACATTTCTGCTTCATCATTACTGTCTCCAGTAAGAGGCCAGCACGGAAGGTTTCTCACTCACCCCCAGAACAGATGCAGCTGCTTTTTCCTGACCTCCCTTCCTCCCCCGTCTCTTCCAGGTTACTGCGTGAAGCTGGTCTGTATTCACCCCATCCGGTACCACGGCCAAATCCACAGAGGGCAACAGCTCGGGAGAATGCTGCCAATGCAGAAAGTGTTTCCTGGCATTATCTCTCACATCCATGTTGAGAACTGCGACCACTCCGATCCTACTCAGCAACTTACGCCTGGTAAAAAACAAAAAGCAAACACCACCAACCGGAATAAGTAGTATAATGAATGAAAATTAAGTTATTAATTAATTTCAAATAAGGACAACACTATCAAATAGCAATAGTCCCCTCTGTCTTAGGTTCTCCCCGACAACAACATTCAAAAGAAAGAAAATATGCATTATAAATACAGTATAAGAGGACTGTAGGCAGTGTTCCAGGGAGAATATATCAGCTTATCAAGTTGCATTTCTTGCCCCGCCATGACACAGCAACATCAAGTCCCAGCAATAAACCGAGTCAGACATTTCTGCTTGCCCGCTTTTACCTACTAGCAATGTTTTCGGTATCACATTTTAGCAGATTTTAGGATGATTCTTTGCAATTGCAAATACTACCTTGGTAGCAATGGAGGACTATGACTTGAGGAGTCGAGTCCCATCAGCCTGGGCACAGAATAAAAACCAAAACTAAATCTTTTCCCATCCCTCAGATACTCTTTTTGAATTTTTCTCTTTAAAGCACGTTCCTTATATGAGGTAATCCTAATCTAGAAACATTACAATCCAGTTTTATGTGTACATTCTATTTACATTTCCTAAAGGATGACAAATTTTGTGGAGGAAACAACTAACTACAGGCATGGGATATAATTCCACTATATTCCTACCTAACTAAAATTAAAACATAGCAGTTACAAACATGCAACACTTAAACCAGAACCTAAAAATTAATTTCGATGTGCTGTGTTTCTGTATTTCCAAGTTGTTCCACCATTCCCACAACAAGGCAGTCACTGGGCAACAGTGTGCTCCGGGAATCCTACAAATGAGATAAGAGGCTGTGATCGCTACGGCTGTGGATACTATGGAGCTCCAAGGTACTGTATAATTGGAATCTATGGGGTTTTATTGCTTTTCCGCTGAAATAGAGCTGAACTCTGTTGAAGCCACTTAAGAATTACAGCTTTGAAGGTTTAGGTTGGACATGAGGAAACATTTTCACTACAGCACCAGAACAGGCTGTCCAGATTGCTCATAAAACCTCTGTTTGGACGTTTTTATGACCCAGGCTAAGCCGTGCCTGACCTGACCTGGTGTTGGAAACAGGCTTGACTCAAGTGGAAAGTTGGACTTGATGTCCTCCACAGGTACCCGCCAACCAACATTTCCGAGACTCTACAGTCACACCAAAAGGCTTGGAAGAAGGCTTTCTCCCCCGCGCTCTCCAATTTGAAAAACCACAACTCTACCAGATCATCAGCCCTACATGGCATTGCACCATCTACACCAAAACACCTTTTATAGATTCTTCAGCCAGTCAGTTATGTCAATGCTGTCTCGGTACAAACAACCCGTCTCCAGATCTTGCAGCCTGCTAACTGATCTATCTCTATATAACTTTAGGGCTGACAAGAGACTTCTCTAATTACACGTTTGTTTTCAGACGCAACGGCAAAGGAAAGCACACGGGTGTGGATGTCATCTGTTCTGATGGAGCAACCGTGTACGCTCCCTTTTCTGGCCAGCTCTCGGGACCCATTAAATTCTTCCACAACGGGAACGCCATTGACGATGGAGTCCAAATCAGGGGATCAGGTAAAGCGCTAGTTTTCATTTACTATGTCTTTAGGCCATACAGGATGTATTATCTTGCAGCTAGCCAAGGAGTTAAGCAAGGTACATGTTTTGAAACACTGCATCATCTATCCATTTACACGCCAAACTTTTTGCTCCTGTGCTACAATGCAAATAACTCAGTTTCACAGAATGTTTTTGAGCTCTTCTCTTTACTGAAGCAGGAATTCCCACCCTCTCCCTGCCTCCCACCTTCCCTCTTCCACCAAGCCAACGACTCCAACCATTATCTCTGGGTTTTTTTTATGACAACAATCTCTTTGCTATTTTGGTATTTCCACTATTGCTATGTCAGTGGAAAGGACAAGACAGAAAATATTTCAGAAATAGAGTTAGCACAGATAAACAAAGGCTTCATCGGTCATCTGATGTTTTCCCTTCTCTTGTTTTCACCAGGCTTCTGTGTAAAACTACTCTGCATCCATCCCATCAGATACAACGGTAGAATTTCTAAGGGACAAATCCTTGGGAAAATGTTGCCAATGCAAAGAGTATTTCCTGGGATCACATCTCATATTCACGTTGAGAACTGCGATCACTCAGATCCTACTTCCAATCTTGAAAGGGGGAAAGGGCAGAGAGAGTGAAATGGAAATGCGGTAAATTCCAAATAAATTCATCTCAGCATCCAAAAGTTGTTTTTCTTCATCATGTGGAGAGCCCATCTCAGTGAAGGACGGAAGGAAAAATTGTATTTTACATAATTAAAAAAGTTATACAATATGCACAACATTACTACTGACTCGATATTACTTTGGGCCTTACACAATATTGCAAAGTGCTAACATTGATACACGCTCCAGATACCAGTTTGGTACTGGTTTTTAAGTACCTGTAATAGTTGCAAGCATTGTATGTTGGGCTAACCGACAAACTACAGCTTGGCAAACAAGATTACTTTAGATTTTGAAGGCACCTGAACTGAGGAAAAGTAGAAGGAAATTTATTTAAACGCTCCACAAGGAATAAAATATGCTGTTTAGAGTTGTCATGGCAGAACCACCAGTGCCTCTATGGGGTGGCAAAAGGGACTCCACACAACGAAAAAAAAGGGTCGGGTTTTTTTGGAATTTGCATTTACAAGAGAATCCAGAAATTAACAATGACTAATTGTAAGCTTTCTCAAGGAGTCTGAAGAGTCAGGGAGCATGAAATCTATCTCACCCCCTCATGTGGCAGAAGAGGTGCACTACTGTTAGCTTCTCACTGCAGCTTGGACTTCTTGGTGACCCTACAAATCTCCTTAGCACATCAGGGGGAAGTTCTGTGCTTCGTTTTGAGGGTTCTCGTTACTCTAACAAACTGCAGGATCGCATTATACACTTCAGAGACAGGGTTGCAGAAAGCCTTTGCAAAGCACTAAAACCAGCAAAAGCCAATAAAAGAGCCAAACCTTGCCCTAGACAGGACAAGGCAGAGCTCTGAAGTCCCAGCTACCCAAGGGATACTAGGAAGCAGAGGCAGCGATCTGCAGGTTCTTGCCAAGCACAATATCTCCACCACAGTCATTAGGGATGACCAACTAATGAAGGAAAATAACTAAAATTAGCTTCCCACACTACCAGTGAACAATCAATACTTCACATTGAGACTAATGCATCCATTTTGTTGACATTTAGTTATAAACCCAAGTATCAACAGGTCTTGTTAAGATCAGTTAGCGGAGCGAATGCACCGGAAAAAAAAAAAATCACACCAAAATTCACAACATTAAAAAATGCAGGCCCATGTTACTAGAAGCTTGGAACTGGAGCAAGCTAACATTCATGGCTTCACAGAAAAAGCTGCTTTAGTAACAGGGACAGAGAAAGGGACAACATTCAAAGCATTTTAGTTTCCTCCTGAACTGCATTTCTGGATATAGCCACCAGTGTTTGATAGTTCATTAATGCTGTTATGTTGGCTAGAGACATGGAGGACTCTAGGACTTACCAACCATCTACAAGATTGTCCATATGCCATTTTATAGTTTTAGCATGTCAAAAATCCTCAAGTTTGAGGCATGAACATGAAATGGCAATGACTAATTCACTATAATCCAGCAGGTAATCATTTCTACTGCCTCTGCCAAAGTTTGTCAAGTAGACGGTTTCTAAGAGGACAGAACCCTGCATAATGGGAAGACGTGATGCAACAACAAACGGATAAAAATCTAATATCAGTGCATGTATTAGACCACTTTATTATGTTTACATTTAAGCAAACCCCACCTTAAACCAAATACTGTTTAGAAATATTTCAGTCTTTTGTTTAAAAGACAGTTATAACCCCCTTGATTACAGAAGCAAGTACCTGGGTAGCAGGTGCTAGTAACCAGAGTCAGATGCTTCTTAACTGTGCAACAGTCAATAATGCATTACCAAGTCAGACAGGCCTTATATGTTTTCATCTTAAATCCTTTAGCTTGCAACTGGGAACAAGTCTGTCCAAGACAATGGTGGTTTAACCCTGTAGCTGTTATTTTTGCAGTAGAGAAGCGTAAGTGTGGAAGAAACTCACATTTTATCTGATATGAGAAATACTACCAGCAAATAAAATGTAGACTTCTCATTATAAATAGGAAGATAGAACAGCTACAGCATGAAAATAATTACAGAAAAATTTGTATATGATGCATTTGAGTTTACAGTGTGCAAAGTGTCAACACAAACATACATACTCTAATTCACATCAACTCACCATTCCTTTCCCCTTGAAAGAAAATAAAGAAATGAAATAACACCTGCTTCCTCAAAAATCAATTAATAGCAACAAGTATTAAACAGTCCTGAATTAAAAAATTCAGGATCACCCCCAGCAATCCTTACTCTAGAAATCGGGGCTTATAGCACAGCTCTGTGAGATACAGGCAGAATTATCACAGGCCATTTTGGCCTCTAACTGGCAAATATGTAATTTTTTTTTTTTTTTTTAAGTGCTCTAAACCCTTGATTCAGATGGACAGTGATCAAAGATAACTGTATTCCATTTGATCTTTCCTTCTCACTAGCCACATTTATGACATCCTTCATATCTTCTCTTAATAATGAGAACATAAAACAGCACTCAGACATCGATCTCTCTCATCAGAGACTTCAACTTTCTCAAACCCAGGAGTTTTTCCTTATACTCTGGCAGTTTCCAAAGTGCTTTGTCATTCATCCACACAATCAATCAGTCTAGATCCAACTTTTAAATTAATTAGGTTTAACAAGATCTTTTTCCCATCCATTTAATGCATAAGACAGAATAACAACATACTTTACAATGCGGTCTATACAGTTTAGGTAATATGACAAAAATTATTTAAAGTGCAATTTAAAACTGGAAAGGTTTTTTGTAAGTATAAGCTTATATACCAGAACATTTTGATGTACTGTCATGAGTTGAAGCTAGATTATATATTTGAGTAACCTGGGCTAGTGTTAAGTATATTAATGTACAAGTTTTAACATTTATAACATGAATATTTTGAAAAAACAGCTGTATAAAACATGACAAATAATATGGTTTTCATGAATTCCAAGTTGTATTCAGCTTCCCATAAAGTTAGATTTGCTAAAGGAAAAAAGTTTCTCTAGTCCTCTTCTGACTAGACTGGAAAGACTAAAACACAGACATGAAAAAAAAAATTCTTTAATGTGAATGGAACATTTAAATCGAAGCTCAGAGAAGCCCAAGTTCACTGGAGTTTGAAGCACCTGTAAACCACAGACATACTTTCAGAAGTGTTAAGTACATTTAATCTATTTTCTATTTCAATAGACCATTAACATTCTAGAATGTTTTGCTGTTATGCTACCAGAGGTTCTCAAGGTACAAAAACTTAAACCTGGAAATAAGTTTTCATATTTCATTTTTAAATTCTTTATTTGCATAGAAAGCAACACCCTGATTCTGCCAGTTTACCCACACCTGTAGAGAATTTACCATGTTGGCATCATATCAGGAAACCACATTCTTCCAAGATGCTTGGAGACTTCCAAATGAAGTCGATCTAAACTATAATCATTATCTGGAATCAGTACCTCCTCCATTATCGAAAGCTGGGTTAGCCTGCCCCCACACATCTTAACAAATTCAATAAAACCTCTGCAAGTTACTTCACATTCACCAAGTCCCATTGCTGTCAAGTTCTTACAGCGCTCAGCAATCCTAATAAGTTCATCGTCCAAAGGCTGAAGTCCATTAGCACACACAACCAACTCAATTAACCTCGGGCAATTCATGCCAATGCGACCTAACATTGCTTTGCTGACTGCACGACCAAAGTAAAGGTGTGTAACAGGGGTTTCCTCTCTGAAGAAAGCATCAAATTCTTCTTCATATAAGAAGAAATACATCACAATGTTGACTTTGGGGGAGTGTTTAACAAGAGCATCCCAGCTTTGCTTCTTAATAGTGTGAAATTCGACTTGTCCGGGATTTTCACTCACAACATCTATGCGAAGGTGTTCAAGATCAACATGTTTTTCACTTGAAAGAGCCAGCAGCAGTTCATCGCTTAATATATAATAGTTCAAAGCCAGCTCCTTAAGCCCATGACACTGGTCAGCAACACAAAGAATTCCTGAGGAACAAAGGAAAAAAAAATTACTCTGTAAAACGAAAAGTGAATATAAGCACAGCTGTTTGCTGTAAAGCTCAAGCAGGTACTAACTCTATTGGCTCAAGTATTCTTGCCTATATCCAAACCGCATTAAATATGATAAAGTTCTAGATATCCACACCCTTTTATGGTGTTTTGGCCATGAACACTTATCGGTAAAAGCAGCAAGTCTAACTAGTCGCATTCATCTTGGATCTGCATATCTTTTTTCCTCTTTGCTCTTCCCTATGCAGAATTTCCTCAGCTTTGAAGAGGCAGCTGAAATCAGGTAAGGTTCAGCTGAAGTTGCCACTGTTCCCTTCCCTAATACTCCTTCCTTCCGCATTCATCTAAGCATTCTATTTACAGGACCACCAGTAGCCTACTTTAAGAGCTATGCTAAAACAGATCCTGCCCTGAATTAAGGCATAAACAATGTAACTGCTCTTAATCTATTGGAATACAAAGTACATAGATTAAAACACCTTTTGTAGACGACTCTCGATAAGAATATAGGAAGGAGACCAGACCAGGATTTCCCTTCCCTAGGACCAGGGTTTCAGGAGAAAGGTAAGCGAGAAGGGACTCAAAAGCTCTCTGAACTTGTATTTTGAAGGGAGTGAGCCCTTCACCAACGAATGCTAAATTAGCATGTTTGTACTACCAGATATGGACACACGAGGGCACTACAGAAACTGAAAGACTCTGCCTTGCACTACGAGTTTTTGAAATTAATACACACTCCATGGTGGGTTTTTTTTTTTAATGTATCTTTGAAGTGTAACACTTTTGCTCAGTAAGTTAAACTCACAGCACCTTACGAAACAGTTATTGACAACTGCTTTCATCAGGGTCAGGGATTTCGCATGTGTGTTCCCACAGAATGCCAGTTAGTTAAGTTTACAGAGTTGCATGCGTTTGGTTACCCCTACACAGAACTGACAATGAACAACTCCTTGGAACCTGTGTTAAAGGCTTGCACTAATTTTGGTGGCTTTTCCTCCTCGAGGCCTATCATCAGACGTACTGAAGCAGCTGATAAGAATGTAAAAAAAAAAAATCTCCAGGATTCTAGAAGATGCAGTCAAGTGAGAAGCACCTCCACCTTCATTAATCCAACTCATTCAGTAACACGAAGACACTATTCTTATTCCCCTTCATCCTGTCCAAAGCTGAGACTAGGTCAATAAAAGGCCTCTGCTAAGAGGCTCAGAAGAGCACTGGAAGTTTTATGAACCACTTGTTTCAAACTAACTCTTGACTATTGTTTTATGATACTTTACTACTACATTTTTCATATATATTCACTACTCACCAGCAGGTGATACATAAGGACAACTGCTCATTTTCAGCAGTTTTAGAGTATCACTATTGTTAGCAACAAGAACCTTCAAGGAAGGATCATCAAGTGGTGTGTCATCTATCTTGATTGATGACAATGACTTGGAGTTTACAAAAACTACTGTCAGTGCTGAAGCAAAATGAGCCTGTTGGAGAAATTGAAGGCGGGGAAAAAAATTAACTCATTAAAAGACAGGCAGAACTTCAGCATCTAAACTTCAGGTTTTGCATGCACAGAAAGAAGAAAAATAATCACATCTTAGGCATCCCCTTTCTTCTGTCAGAAGGAAAGGCTTATTTGAACACAGGACATCTTTGTTTAAAAATACACTGCTACATGTGACAACAATTAACTTTACACTCAGTAGTTAACTCATCCACTCTGATTTATCTTTTCACTGTAATAAACCAGGGATGAATGGACATAATGATGGGCGTGAAGTATCTAGAATTTATCTGTAGAAAAAAGGAAATGTTATTTATTTTATTTTCCAGAAAGTAACTCTGCTGTGACCTACAGAGTCAAAGAAAAAAGCTCCCAAATATTTTAAAATATTGCAGCATGTGATCATTGTATCTTTAAATCTTGACATGAGGAAACTCAAGCCTTCTAACGATTCCCCATCTCTACACCACAAAGTATCAACACTACTAGATTTAATGAATGGAATTAATGTTTAACTCTATTTTCCTAATACTAACAGATGTCCCAAATTAAAGAAGATATGCCAATCAATACAGACTGTTTCATAAAAATACCATCAACCAAATAACAACACAATATGAAAGCTAAAGCAGTTCAGGAGTGAATTAAGTAACTCTATTTACAGTTCGTAGAACATTACCTTAGCGACATTCATGAAGCTTGGTTTTGCTGTAGAAATCAAACCCAGTGTCTTGATAGAACAGTTCACCAACTGAGAAAGGATGTTGCAAGCTGCTTCTGCTGACTCAGTACTACTATCAACCTATAAAAGCAATTTAAAAATCATGAAGTCATTCTTTATTATTACTTAGAAAACAGCATCATGGATATCCAAGACTGCAAGGTCCACATCCACTCAGCTGTACTGCACCAGACTTTTTACCACAAGGACAAAACGCAACATTAATTAGAAATTTCGGAAAAGCTACTATTAGAAAATTTTCCCAAGCATGACTGCTGGGTATTTCTAATATGAACAGAGAGCTTAAATCTAAGCCTTCTCTTCAAATGACCTCATGCCTTCCTAAACAACTTTAGTACTGGTGTTATAACAGACAGTGGTAAGTATGCACCTTTTTTTAAATGGCAATTCTAAACTCTTGGGGCAAGGACAACACCTTTGCATCTTGAATAAAGAATTGATTCTTAATTCATCTATAAACCTGATGACTAACTTTGGACAAATCACTATTTCATCTCACCTTCCTCCTCTGTAGTAGCTCTGATAAAAGAATAGCTGAAAAAGCACAGAAGTTGCATTAAGACCTTATAATGCTAATTCATGATAATCAGTCATATGAAGTGTAGAAGTTACAGGTATTTAATACCTAACTATCCACTAACTGCTCTGCAAGCAAGTCACAGTATCTCCAAATGTAAAACCGCTAACAGTGCCAAGAAAAAGAAGCTTCTGTTTTTCACCCTGGCTTTAATATCAATGCTTTCTTCTGCTTTTCCTTCACAGCTTAGAACTATGACCTCTTCTAAGAGGTTTCTATTAAAAGTGAACACAGCACCTATAATTCTAACTATGATCTCCTCAGATAAACAGTGAACTCTACCAAGTGTTCAAATGAAAGAAGTCTGAATTCATGCAATTTTGAGACTACAAACATAGCCCGCATTTAAATCAAGTGTACCATTACTTATGTCCTTATATGTCAATCACCTGAATATACAGGCACAGAATCTTTCTCCCTTACTCATAGTTTTTCAAAGCAGGGTTCTTAAATTTTAAAACGTTCTTCACTGTATAGCTCTATTTTGTAAGTAAATTATACATACAACACAAACTTATTTCCTCAAATGCTTCCACATGTAAGTAACATCTATCTGCACAATAATCTTCCAACTCAGATTGCCGCTAACATTGATTCACAGAAACTATGTATTCCCTATATTCTGAAAACATATCTTCAGCACTATTGTATGACACTAGCTCTTTCTTTACTTTGTAGAGATTAGAGTGTAGAAAATGGAAGGAACCCATGTGCACGTGTGGAAATAAATTATAGCAGTAGCTGCATTTTTAAACCTAAGACTTCCCAGGTACAACACATGAGCCATCTGACAGAGAAGCTGCATACGTCATGCACAGTAACCTGACAAAACAAGCCACCATTCATCCAAGACTTACCTTGAAGCTGACATACTGCAGATGATCAGCGTGCCTCTTGATAATCTGCTGAATGAGATCAGGATGTGTAGACTTTAAATAAGAAGTGGCTGGCTGGTTAAGCTCAAATTCAAATCTCCTCCAGAGATCTGGGATGTGAAAAATTTCATTCCACCTCCGACAAACAGAAGATGCCCTGGCTCGATCTACTAGAGGTAGAAACTGAAAAACGCGCAGAATAACATGGTGTGGAAGGTTTCCCCAGTCCATCGAGGTGTGTAAGTCAGATTCACCAAACACTGAGCCATATGAACAAGTTTTCTGCTTTTTGCTTTTCTGTGATGTTTGAGGAGCTTCATTTTCAACCACAGCTTTCTGCCTAGCTCTCTTCATCGTGAAGGTTTCAGGTACTGTAACAATCCGATGGATTCAAACTGCAGTTTCCTGCGAGGTCTCACATACAGTAGGTCTCTGAAAAAAGGCATGTCCGTATATCAATATCCAGTGCATAGATGTTACCAAGGACTGTCTGTCTTGATAACTTTTATTTTGTACAACTTGATTTGAATCTAGAGAATTTGGGTTTGTTAATTTACCAAATGTCATTTTATGTGTTAGTACTTCATAGTGTTTCAAGCACTAAGTAGAAAAAGAAATATTGAACAGAAATTTAGTTTAGCAGTAACAAGTTATGTATGTTTATGTTTAAACTCAGCAGACAAACTACAGAATCTACTACAGCATTTCCAGAAGAATTTTATCAACTATAGAACCCAATTCATAAACTCCCTTTTTGAATAACGATGAACTTGGAACAGACATATTCAGAAGAGACAGATTCAAAAGCTTTGCCCACCTCCCCCACTGCTTTGCTTTATTGTTTTGGGTTGTGTTTTGGGGTTTTTTTTAGATCATGCCAGGCAGAGGAAAAACATCTGTACAACTAACAGCAAAAAACTTCAGAGACCAATTATCAAAACAGGGCCAAGTAAATGAGGTTCACATGCTGTTTTTCAGCAGGAGAAAAAGACTGTGATCCCAGAATATAGTAAAATGCATGAACCTGCTTCACTGAGGAACATTTGCCACACGAGACAGAGTTCAGAGAAGAGCAGCGTAAGGAAAAGCTCTGCTTTTGCGTGCTGAAGCAGTGCAATCTACTCAAGACCATTTTAGACTGAATTCTGTTATTCAGTCAATTCTCAACAACCAAGTTAACTGTTTCAAGTGCTACTTCATTTTACAGTGGGATGAGGCCCCATCTCAAATACCCTACTAATGACATGTTCGGCCAAACTGTATCTCTTCCCAGCCAGCCGGAAGCTAACATTTTCAAAGCAACCACACATTCTTCAACAACAAACAGAACATGTTATCTATTATTACTGAAAAATCTCCCACAGCAACCCTCACAGTGTGCTTTTTCTGGACTGAAAGTTTTCCATGGTATCTTCAGGGCAGAGGGAAGGGGAGACACCAAAAATCCAGAAACGGCTGCCAAAATATAGACTATCCTGTCAAAAACTTATCTGTCATTTTTCCCAACTTATAAAACCCAATCTGCATGGCTGATTACATGTCTGACACACAAGCATAACTCCACTTTCATGAAAAGAAAGCACGTGCATTTTTTGAGAAGTGGAAAGAACAACATAGTCAATTAATCAAGAGCTGCTCGTATGACCAGCTTCTCTACTGTTTGTCCTCCTGACAAATCATCTCAATTACCAAGGAATTTATTCTAGCAGTCTTCAGAAATCTTCACTTAGTCCTTTAAAGTTCCATTTATGATAGTGACAGGTGATGCATACAGAAAGATAAGCTTGTAACATTCTTTATATTTAATAATGGAAGTTTTCCATCCCTGAATAGATACACATGCCTTGCATTAACAAGCAAAGGCAGCAAGTCAAAGAGAATGAAGAACAATACATTCCAAAACAAGGCAGTATTTCTAAACAATACGTTAGTGTTACTAATGTAATGAAGATGTAAGCTTAACATGAATAAATATTTTGCTACTTGACAATTTTATCAGATTATAAACTACACGACCGTGTTTTATGACTTTTGCGTGCTTTAAGTCACACAATGAATGGGCATTCCAAAGCATTATGGGTGGATGTAGTAATTAACCATTACATAACTCTCTCTTCCAGTTTCTCACAGCCTTGCTAAATTTAGCTTCAGTCAAATATTTGTTTTGTTTTGGTTTTTATTCCTCCTCCCTCCTTGGGAGGAATTACAAATTCATCTGCTTCCTAAAACTAAAGTCCAGAACAAAAATTGAAATTACACAAATGCGGTTGTCTGAGAAGCTTCTCTATGCTTTTGCTATTCTCATGTAACTCTGCAACATCTTGGTAAACTGTAAGTTTCTGAAAAAAGAAATCGGAAATTTTCACTTTATTTGAAACATAGTCAAGCTTCATGGGTGCTGTTTTGACTCCCACAAAGAAGTTTTGGCATCTGAGAACTACTAGAAAGGACACCATTCCCCTAAACCACAGGCCAGGCTACAGACCAGATGCAGTATATCCAGTTGAGACTCTTCATAGGAAGAGATGTAACAAGGTATGCATGGCATACACAGTATCCACGCTCTCACTGATGGAATGCAGCCATAACTTGTTCTTGTTAATACATCTCTCTGAAACTTGTAACTCTAGAACTTCTATTTTCAGTATTCTACATTGCAGTACTTTAGCAGAATTTCATTTTATTACTCAATGTAGGATGCAAAGCCAGAAAAAGGTTCCATTGTTTACATATCACAATTTTTTTACCAAACTTGAAGGCCTAATATTTACTGTAAAAACATGAATGCTTATTTTGTTCCGAATACTTAAACTATGAACAGTATATATTTTAAAACACAACTGAAGTTAACTACATTGTAGTTCCATGTGATATAATCCAGGTAGTATTCAATGAGAGGTTCACATGCACACATACCTCCAAAGAATGTGGAAATTCCTGTCAAGTTACCAGCACCTTTCTGGTATCTGAACATCCATCCCACTGTTGAGTCATCCTGTATGCGTGCATGGATTCCTTAACCAGAAGGCAGGGATGGGTCCCAGTAGATGAACTGACCTGTGAAGCCACCAACCAAAGAAAAACTGTTCTGCAATGTCTAGGAGACCCACTGGAGGGACTAAACTCAGTTTTGGAACAAAGACTGAGATGAACAGTACACATGGCACTGCAGGGCTGACGTGGAAGTAGAATAACAAAATGTGGCAATTAGTTTTAAGAGATGTCATCTGAAAACTATCATTTAACTAATGGGAAGGTGTAATTGTAAGAAATCTATGTTTTGCACTATCTACAATTTTAGTCACATCAGTACTCGCATGCAACACAGATACACCTCTGAATTCTTGAATATTACCTAGAGAAATTACAAACCTGGACAAGAAACATTAACTTTTTTGCAGCTTACCATACACCAAACCCCACATACATCAAAACAGTTAAAAGATATGACTTCAAATATTTTAAAATTTAAGGACTCTTGGCTTTAAACGTTACCCACTTTTACTCCAAAAGTATGCTTAACTGCATCATGATAATCTTGACGGTAAACAAACTGTTTTGGCTAATTAAACTCTACTTGGGAAAAAAGATAGCAATGATGTATGAATATGCTCCCATATACTAATACGAAAAAGCTGCCCTGTATCTTACTATGAAACAGTACCTTGGTTTACTATAAGAAAATATACCCAAACCCTCCAAATTCAGTTACCCATTTTATATTATTTGAAGATGCTTTAATGGAAAGCTACAGGAACAGCAACACACATATTACTAAATCATGACAGATCTGAAATTAAAAGTAGATTAGAAGCTGAAGGTGTTTACAAACTGTTTGTTCAGCCAGTAATAACATCTTTAGAAACCTTCTAACACTGAATATTAATCTTTTTCTTTAAAAGATGGGAGACACGAGGCTTTAGATTCTCCTGAGTCATAGCATCATCTTTTGAAAAACTACCCAGTTAATAATGGCTTTATAGTTGTAAAGTTTAACATAGGTGTAGTACATGTGTTAATTAGGAATGCAATAAGTTAAGCAGCCCCTATCTCCTAAGCAAAATCAAACTCAAGTACTGAAATCTGTGCAAATAATGCTCTTGCTTGGCTCACACATCAGAAAATTTAAGATCTGTGTAGCCAGGCTTCTTTATAATTAGAAAGTTGATACACATTAGTAACTCTGTTCATAGATGGCATCTGAAGGAGTTTATAATTTATGGTGGCCTTGTATTGCACAGTCAGTCTCCAAGTATTACATGTTCTCTTGTGAAGCAAGCAGACTGTCCCTTTGCTAACTCGGCACGGCACATAAAATTCATTTTAAAAAGTGCTGTCAGTTTCTAACACATAAAAGGCAGGTTTATGACACATGTAAACAGAATACATAAATAACATTACAACTGAGAGCACAAAACACTGAGATGCAATTTAAAGATTCAACACAGAAGCGTATTAAGCGTAAGTTTATGAACCACATGACATATTTTGAAGCAGCTTTCTTACCTAAAGAATGCTTCCAAGTTACAATAGGCAATAAAGGAATGAAATGAGGCAGCTGCAGCCATGGAGCACTCACAAGCATCTGTCTGCTTTCCCCTCCTGTCCAGATAAAATGCCACAAAAAACTTTATTAGTTTTGGAAAAAAAAAAATAATCCTTGTATTACATCCCACACAAAAATGATAGGAAAATAAGGTGACATCAATTTATACATTTTCTTGCTTTAGTAAAGGAGCTTGAGGGCATCATTTTAACACAAGAGCGCTTATCCTACATTGCAAATACTGTGTCATTGATAGAAGCGTGAGCTCAGATTAAGTATAAAACTGATAGGAAACATGTGTTCCAATTACATTTACATTGTACTGGCCAACAGTCATTCAAGTAAGTTATTAAATATTTGCATTATCATTACCATTAGTAGTGAAGTTTGGCTAATAACACTGTCTATAACTATTAATGTAATCTAAGAGACATGGAAAACGGGAAAAACCCCAAAATCTTTTTTCCTGTCTTTTGCCCTTCATTGGCAAGGCTGTCTATTGGCCTAGGGAAGTATGCAACAGATGATGAAAACACAGAGGCCACATGGCACAGCTTCCTACCACCAAACGTGCCGCAGCCTGACATCCCCACCCGGCACAGCCCTGGGTACAGTCACATGGCAAGAAGGAAGACAGGAGCTGCTCCACCAACAACAAACCTCCCAGCCTGCAGTCTCCTCCCAGTTTATGAGCTCCCAGAAAGCAGATGACAGCCTGGACAACCTGGCAGGTGTATCACCAACAACCACATCACGGGGGCTTAGATTAGAAGTCCCTTAACTCCCTCCACACTAGTTTCTTTCAATACCACATTTCAGGTAAGTTTGTGTCCCCCGCATCAAAAGTAAACATTCAAAGTTTTACCCACAAGAACATCACTAAGTTTGCTTTTATAAAAACACACCAGATAACTGAAATCTTCCTCACGATAAACCGTACGTGCCTATCATGGGGGGCCAGGGAGTATACCCTTCCATCTGTTGTAAACTCAGGATTTCAGTGCTCTCTCCAACACTTCTCAGTGTGGCTGCAAGCAAAGTAATTGTTAATAGTAGAATAGCATCTGAAAATTAAGGACAGCAATGTCCTTTTATAGTAAGAAATGTATCAAACATAGTTCCATTAATGTAGTCAAAGACTAGCTATAACGTTCAGCAGGCTTCTGAACTTCACAAAGGTTTGGGCTGGTTATTCATAACAGCGACTACTCCCTCCCGATGAAGTGAGCTTCCCTTTCACAGAGCTGAACCCCTCAGCATACAAGGAGTTCATATGTCTACATTGCAAATAAAAGTAGCAAAATTTTGGATACTACATTTAAAAAAAAGTTACTGAAAGTTCTTGTTAACTTTTAAAAAAAATAATCAGGTGTACAGTCTAATGATGCTTCCTTCAAGCATCCAAGGCCACGAGAACCATCCAAAGCAGCTGCAACCATGTCAGCTCATGTAAGCAGATATGTTTATAACAAAAAATAACTAGTTATCACAGATGCAATCAAATACAAGCTTGTTACATAAATAACAGTGAATTGTTAGTCTAATGTAGAGTAAGCCAAATTATTATCACAGATAAACAGCACAGTCGTTGAAATTAAACACTCTGGCAACTGATGGGGTTTATCAAATCTACTTATAATCCTCATTTTGTGTAAAGTATCAAATATTAGTGCAGTATCCTGTACAGCTGTCCTCCTCTATAAACTCTACTACCTCAGTGTCCTGTGATCAAGTATTTTGCACAGCTGCATGTTATCCTACTCAAACTCAAATCCACAAAACCCAACAGGGATCCACAAAAATTCAAGTTAAATAACTGTTTCTGCAGCTTATCCTGGCAACAGAACTGTAAACTTCTGCTAAAATTAAGACGATGAGATCTCTCCCATGACATGGGGTCTTGGCAGGGGATTCTAAGGAATGGTCAGCAGTGGCTCAGTTAAGACAGCAGGTGTTCACTGCTTCCCATGCTACAGTTGCAAAAAAGAGGTTTTATTACTATACAAAGATTCAAGCCACAAAGAAATAACCGCTTTCTCCAATTTCTAGATTCTCCTTTTCAGTTCTCAACACCAGGACTCAGCAGGAATTAATAAAATAAAACACCATAAAATCAGGTTTCTAACAGAGACACTTAAAAAAACCCACAACACAAACAAACAAAAAAAAAACCGAAAAACCAAATCCAGCAGAAATTAAGTTTCTGAGAAATAAAAAAAAAAAAAAAACTTTCAAACTTGGAAATACACTGGGATAAAGGGGCCATCATGGTCATTAAGCTTTAACTTTCTAACGCTTGGAAATTAATGTTTATGGATCTGCCTTTTAACAGCTGAAATACTTGCCACATTAATCACAGCGCCTTAAAAAAAAAAAAAAAAAAAACACAACAAAATAATCACAGTTCAGTGATAGTATCAAGGTCACCCACTCACAAAGTTAAGGAATTCAGAGTCCATCCGGGGAACAAGTGCAGCAGACGCTGTACACAAAAAAGGCAGCGCTGGAAAACTGTCGAACTCCCGATGCAGCCTCAAATGCAATCGCTGAGTATGTTTCAAAACACAGATCAAAAATGCATTTTTAGCTTAAGCTTCAGAATATTCTAGCCCTTCAGCGTGATGAGCTCCAAGATTAAGCTTTTCCTTCATTTAGGACACAGTGATCTTTTAGTGGGTGGCATTTTTGCTTCTGAACAGGATTATTATTTTTTTCAAAAAGTCAATCCTCATTTTTCTCAAAACCGAGCCCCTCTCTCTCGAGGAATTTATCACATTTTTAATGTTTACAACAAAGCCTCAGAGACCTAAAAATAACAGCATTCAGCTGAACATGTTAATGCTCGCATTAGTTTAAGTGAAGAAATACAAACACATTGCCACTTTTAGTGTTAGGTGACCAAACTTTGCCTTTCGTGTAATACTGATGCATTATTTTTAGAAGAAACCACCCCCACTTGAACAGCTTTTAGACCACGAACGACACTCAAGATCTCCCTTGTTTTACTACATGACACACCTGATGAGTTCTCTTGAGGGCTTACCTAAACATCACAGGGCAGGAAGGAAAAAAAAAAAAAAAACCAAACAAAAACAAACAAACAAACAAAACCAAAACACCAAAACCCCCCCATTCTTTCTACGGGTTTTCTAGAAACTTTTAGGCCAGACTTTCAAGCCATTCAAGCTCTTCACGTGGAAAAAAAACCCAAAACAAAACAAAACAAACCTTCTTTTCCAGCCGACGGCCCGGAGCAACCCCAGCACCCTGTTCCCGAGGGCGGACGCCCACCCCGCCGGGACCCCCTCCGGTCATTTTGCCGGCGCGGGGACAGCCAGGCGAGTTTCGAGAGGCAACGAGCCGACTGTAAAGCACATAAAATCCTTCCTGCGCTGTTTTACCTCAGCACAAGGCGGCTGGGAGCGAAGGCAGCCCAGGGCAGGGCATCACCTTTCCCGGAGATGTCCTCCTCAGCTCTCCCGGAGGGGAGGGAGCGCGGCCGGGTCCCTGACCGGTCACCTCCCCTCAGGCCGGGGACGGCTGACAAACGCCACACGCAAGCGGGAGCCCTGCCGAGGTCAGGCCTCCTCACAGCTCAGGAAGAATTAAGGTTTCTGGGCGCGACAAGCGTCTACCTGCCCGCCCGCCCGACCCGACCCAGCCCAGCCCGGCACCACCCTCCCAGGGACCCCGCGCACTCTCCCCTCCCGGCCGCCACGCAGGGGGCTTCCCCCCGCCGCGGCGCTCACCGCCGCCTGGGCGC
>VXBH01001762.1:138677-182612 GCA_013400035.1 Rynchops niger
GGCGGGCGCCCGGCCGCGGCCGCGGCGTTCCAGCAGCGCAGGCGCCTTGGGAAGGCCCAGCACGTGACGGCGGGCGCCATTTCGCGCCCGGGCGGGCCGCGCCCCGAGGCTAAAATGGGGATGGGCGGGGGGTGGTTGGGGCGGCTGCGTCCCCTGGCCGGGCAGGGAGGGACGGACGGAGACTGCCCTGGGCCGCCTGCCCTTTCCCTCTCCCTCCTCAGAGCAGCAGGGGCGGCTGCTCCTCCTGACCAGGCCCCCTGAGGCTCTCAGTGCAGGCCCCCGCTCATTTTCCTGTCATGAAGTACCTGTAAACCCAAATCTTCCTCAAGCTGGGGCAGCCCTGTGTCACAGACGGAAATATTTGACAGGGTTATGATTTAACAGCGATTCAAAATTGTATCAGTCATTTAAGGCAGATCAAGAGGTTGAAATTTTAGCAGCACTTAATCGTTAACTGGCCTACAGGTTTTCAAAGCTAGTGAACAAAACAGTTGAGCAGTGACTTAATTACAGATTTGAAGATGGCAAGGTTTACACTGACTTACTATAAGGAATTACAAATCAATACATATGGGCAAAAAGCACAGATCTCAAATTAATACACGAGTGAAACATGTAAGTGTGCACACACATACAAGTCTCTGCTATAATCGAGAATTTCTTAACAGCAGGTGCCTTCAAAGAGCTGACAGGTATGGCTTTGAAGTCCTACATGTGCACAGACGGATGGAAGAACACCCGCATCCATAGAGCTAATTATACATCACAAACATACAGGTGGAGAGGTGGATGAAGGAGAGGCTTAGCCTATAGTCAAAATTTCCCTTTCTTGAATTTAGGGTAAATACTCGGGATGCATCGGTGTTCCTCAGCGGGCGGTAGTTGAGGCTGGAGAAGGATTCCCTCGCCCTGGCCTTGAGATGTCAGCCCAAGCGACATCCCAGCTCAGGGGACATACTGGCTACAGCCTGCTGCGATCCAGAAGAGCTCAAAGGGTCTTTACTAGAATCATTATTTGTAGGATCTGAGATAATTGACTTTTGTCAGGTACTTTTCCACAGCGGCCCAGCTCAGACAATGGAATATTCCGGTACTTTCCACCAGCTACACAAGCTCAGAACTTGCTAGATCTTGGTGTCCCGGTATCCCCCCCACCTCCATGGCCACAATCCCTGTGTTGTCAGGAGTGATCAATTACAGTTACTATCTTCAAACGGCAGGAGCCATGGGGACCAGGCACACTAATGCATTCTGTTCCNCCTCGCCCTGGCCTTGAGATGTCAGCCCAAGCGACATCCCAGCTCAGGGGACATACTGGCTACAGCCTGCTGCGATCCAGAAGAGCTCAAAGGGTCTTTACTAGAATCATTATTTGTAGGATCTGAGATAATTGACTTTTGTCAGGTACTTTTCCACAGCGGCCCAGCTCAGACAACGGAATGTTCCGGTACTTTCCACCAGCTACACAAGCTCAGAACTTGCTAGATCTTGGCGTCCCGGTATCCCCCCCACCTCCATGGCCACAATCCCTGTGTTGTCAGGAGTGATCAATTACAGTTACTATCTTCAAACGGCAGGAGCCATGGGGACCAGGCACACTAATGCATTCTGTTCCATTGCTCTCCACCTTTTCTTTCTTTCATGTTGGACCATTATGTTACATTCCGGTCCATTGTATTATTATGTGGCCCAGGTCGGGAGGGAAATCACGCCAAGTACCGAGTGGCCCGACGGGGTTGCACCGCCCCACCCTGACCTTTGGGAACTGCCTCGTGAGCCCCTTCAGGAGACCATTTCCTCCAGGCACGGCCATGCCCTGTCCCCCCTGCTGGAGCTGGGCCTCTGGGAAGCAGCGCTGGCACCACAGCGAAGGAGCTCCATCCTTTGGGCCTGGAGGCTCAGGATGGCTGCAGGAGCGATGTCCTCTCTGCAGCCTTGTGTTTCTGCCCCCTCGAGGGAAGCCTCAGCCAGCCTAGGTGCTTCAGTCCCTAGATGAATGCTTATACTTCCCAAGGAGGTGGAGCACCAGCAGCTTTTAATGACTTTTAGCTGTCTGTTGGCCAAAAAGCACCCCTTTCTGAAAAAGGTTTCCCCCACTTGCTTTGCTTGCCTCACTACCTGCCTCTTCAAAGGACGGAGGGCTGATGGCTGGGTTGTATGTCCGAACCAGAGATGCCAAAAGTACACTTCTAATTTACTAAAGCATAACTTAAGAAAATTGCAGATTTTATTTCTGCAGACATACTAACAGCTATAACTACAATCATACAGAAACACCGACTAGTGATACCTGAACAATTCAGCTTTTTGTTGTCAACTGCTACAAAACACTTGCAACCACAGATTTCCTGGCTCTTGCAGATAGCAATAATCAACAAATAACAAGCCTTTATAGCATCTTTTAATGAAGAGATAATACTCAACGTGAAGCATTGCAGTGGTCAGTTGTATCTGCCCTGTATAAAAGCAAAGCTGGCAAAATTCAGCTGAGTATTTGTGTCACATCAAAATACAATTTCTTCACTCAGATATGAAAAAAATAGAAAATGAGCATGTTGAAGGGCTAATGAAACAAACTGAAAGTAGTATTTATCAGGCAGTGACTGTGACATCTCCAAAGTACACAGTTTCTTCAAACAGAATGATGAAACACACTGCACATTTAAAAATCAATTTAGTTTAGAAAATCTACCAAAACCCATTCCTTACCTATATGGTTCTCAGATCCTAAAGTAGGTAGGAGATAAAGTTACAAGTAATTTTTTTTCAAGTCTTTTTTTCCTGGTATGTGTTTTTAAACTGATTTTTCAGTAGGTTCTGCTACAAAAAGCAACTTTAACTTAGGCGTTACTATCTGTAGACAGTAATAGAGGATAGATTGTAAACAGAGATTAATGGAGATTTGCAGTTGGTATCTAAATGCACCAGTCACGGGTTTCTTTGGTGCATTGCCAATAACCTTTGGGCTGCTGTACAGGAACAGGTTCAAATGTACTTTTGAAAGACTAATGTAGAGTAATTTCTGAGGCTTTCTGTACAGAAGTTTCCTCTTTCGATCTAGTCTAGCACAAACATATTGTATACATAATTTAAAATGAAGAAGTATAGAATAGTATAGAAGAATACTATGCATTTTATAGCTATACTCATTATTGCTCTAAAATGCTTGCAGGTATATACAAACAACAACAACAAATCAGCTAAGAATTTGTCAGTACTGGAAGGAAATCAGCATAAACACGAGCACACACCAGGAGCTTCTGTCTTCTACTCATCTTCCAGGTATCAGATAGGTGCCCGGCACAGAGCTGCTGCTTTTGTTTCCAGATCCTTCATCTCATACACAAGATGCAAAGAGCTGAAAGCAAACTGCACGGCTGCATATATGCCCTCCTTATCTAACCTGCTGCTATAGGCCGCCCACGTCATCCAGCCACCCGATGTCAAGCTCAGCCTTCCTCCTGTGGTTGTCTCTCCTGGAGGCAGATTTACAGAAAGAGATATTCTACTCACATCTCATGTTTATGGTGCTTACAGGAATATTTTGCAGAATATTTCACACAGGTTTCATAATATCCTATTTCTGTACTTTGATCAACAGTGATATTCACATTTTTTTATCATTGGCCTTTGAAGTAGTAATCAAGAAAAACAATTTGAGTAAATCCATGAGTTAATTAGTATAAGAAAGCTTTCAGGAAATCAAGAGTTTCCTGAGACCAAAGAATGAACAAGTGTCAATTCAGAAGCAGTACGCCATGCACTTGGAAGATTTACAAGAACTGTGTGAAAAGTTAAAGACAAGGCTCATGAGATTATTGGCCATTTCTTAACTAGTTTTTAACATAAGAACCCCACGAGAGGAGATGAGAGGCTTGGGTGGAAAAAAAAAAAAATGAAGAAAATAAAGTCAGGGATGTTCATTGTCAGATGAAGTAGGAAACCATACAGTATATTGTGCTGTACAACAATAGCTCATACAGATAGCTATCACAAAAATAAATCACTACCAGCTTTTTTTTAATATGCTAACTTCAGCATAACTGAATTTCATAGCAGGATTTCTACATTTTAATCCAAGCCCTGCTTCATTTTCATCATGACCATGGTTCTGACAAATCCACATAACCAAAGAACACTCATGGTTGCACGCTTGCTATCTTGAATTCTTGGAAGATAACGTGGTGCAGGGCTTCAGCTCGAGTTTTGCACAGGCACCATTGTTGCCATGCTGAATGGGAGTCAGAGTCAGTCTAGCTTTTCTCTGAAAGCAGTTGCATTTGTATCAGTGTGCTAAGCCAAATAAGTACTATGTTGCAGCTCCTGCTTTTAAAAAGCTTAATTTTAGAAAGAACCATGTATTTCACAAACAGTACTGAACACAGAGTGACATACTGTCATTCTTAATTTAAAACCCAGATACCTTCTGATCAAACACTGCAGCTCCAGCAATTTAAGCTTAACTAAGCAGACTAGAGTAGCAAATGACGATCGTGCCCAGAAAGTAGGTCAGTATGTCACGTTTGCTGGAGGCTCGGGAGCTGCTCTGCCAGACACCAGCTGCTGCACAAGCAGGCAACAAGAAACAACATGTTTTAGGAATAGAAATTGCCCAGGTTCTTTTGTAAAGGTTTCTATAATCCCCACTGAATCTGAAATAAAATTATTGAAAGTAATAGCTTATTTACATGTCTGCTTACAAAAGCCTTCCTTTGTAAGAAAGAGTTAAAATGTGGGCTTATATGGAGAAATCTTTATAAGATGATATTAAGCTTTTAGAAATGCAATGACAGTCTAATATTATCTCTCCAGAAATAAGCATGAATCACTAAAGGGAGTAACTCCGAGTATGTTGTAATCCTATCCTTTTGTTTGATGGTGGGAATATATAAGATGGTATATTACAGTTATTTTATATATATATGCCAGATGTAAGTCTTTCAGACAAAACTGGTGACAGGGACAGTTAACAGCACCTACTAAACTGCAGAAAAAGTATAAGAAAGTTATTAACACAGGTGCTGTTTGTTCTTTCTGTGGAAAGAGCCACCACAAAGGCATATTAATAGTTTTTAGCTTGTCTGGAAACAAATTATGTAGAGCAGAGATACTCTGTTACTTTGGTATACTATAGAAATGTTGTAAAAATCCCATTAGAAGAAGNAACTGCACGGCTGCATATATGCCCTCCTTATCTAACCTGCTGCTATAGGCCGCCCACGTCATCCAGCCACCCGATGTCAAGCTCAGCCTTCCTCCTGTGGTTGTCTCTCCTGGAGGCAGATTTACAGAAAGAGATATTCTACTCACATCTCATGTTTATGGTGCTTACAGGAATATTTTGCAGAATATTTCACACAGGTTTCATAATATCCTATTTCTGTACTTTGATCAACAGTGATATTCACATTTTTTTATCATTGGCCTTTGAAGTAGTAATCAAGAAAAACAATTTGAGTAAATCCATGAGTTAATTAGTATAAGAAAGCTTTCAGGAAATCAAGAGTTTCCTGAGACCAAAGAATGAACAAGTGTCAATTCAGAAGCAGTACGCCATGCACTTGGAAGATTTACAAGAACTGTGTGAAAAGTTAAAGACAAGGCTCATGAGATTATTGGCCATTTCTTAACTAGTTTTTAACATAAGGACCCCACGAGAGGAGATGAGAGGCTTGGGTGGAAAAAAAAAAAAATGAAGAAAATAAAGTCAGGGATGTTCATTGTCAGATGAAGTAGGAAACCATACAGTATATTGTGCTGTACAACAATAGCTCATACAGATAGCTATCACAAAAATAAATCACTACCAGCTTTTTTTTAATATGCTAACTTCAGCATAACTGAATTTCATAGCAGGATTTCTACATTTTAATCCAAGCCCTGCTTCATTTTCATCATGACCATGGTTCTGACAAATCCACATAACCAAAGAACACTCATGGTTGCACGCTTGCTATCTTGAATTCTTGGAAGATAACGTGGTGCAGGGCTTCAGCTCGAGTTTTGCACAGGCACCATTGTTGCCATGCTGAATGGGAGTCAGAGTCAGTCTAGCTTTTCTCTGAAAGCAGTTGCATTTGTATCAGTGTGCTAAGCCAAATAAGTACTATGTTGCAGCTCCTGCTTTTAAAAAGCTTAATTTTAGAAAGAACCATGTATTTCACAAACAGTACTGAACACAGAGTGACATACTGTCATTCTTAATTTAAAACCCAGATACTTTCTGATCAAACACTGCAGCTCCAGCAATTTAAGCTTAACTAAGCAGACTAGAGTAGCAAATGACGATCGTGCCCAGAAAGTAGGTCAGTATGTCACGTTTGCTGGAGGCTCGGGAGCTGCTCTGCCAGACACCAGCTGCTGCACAAGCAGGCAACAAGAAACAACATGTTTTAGGAATAGAAATTGCCCAGGTTCTTTTGTAAAGGTTTCTATAATCCCCACTGAATCTGAAATAAAATTATTGAAAGTAATAGCTTATTTACATGTCTGCTTACAAAAGTCTTCCTTTGTAAGAAAGAGTTAAAATGTGGGCTTATATGGAGAAATCTTTATAAGATGATATTAAGCTTTTAGAAATGCAATGACAGTCTAATATTATCTCTCCAGAAATAAGCATGAATCACTAAAGGGAGTAACTCCGAGTATGTTGTAATCCTATCCTTTTGTTTGATGGTGGGAAT
The DNA here is from genome assembly GCA_013400035.1 of Rynchops niger. Classification (NCBI taxonomy): domain Eukaryota; kingdom Metazoa; phylum Chordata; class Aves; order Charadriiformes; family Laridae; genus Rynchops; species Rynchops niger. The sequence goes on from VXBH01001762.1 coordinate 145,361, forward strand.
ATATAAGATGGTATATTACAGTTATTTTATATATATATGCCAGATGTAAGTCTTTCAGACAAAACTGGTGACAGGGACAGTTAACAGCACCTACTAAACTGCAGAAAAAGTATAAGAAAGTTATTAACACAGGTGCTGTTTGTTCTTTCTGTGGAAAGAGCCACCACAAAGGCATATTAATAGTTTTTAGCTTGTCTGGAAACAAATTATGTAGAGCAGAGATACTCTGTTACTTTGGTATACTATAGAAATGTTGTAAAAATCCCATTAGAAGAAGTTGTTTTAATCTCTAAACCTAAAAACAAATAAAAATTTTGTCATCTCTAACTTGCAGAGAGCAAGTTTTCAGTCAGGGCACCAGGGGGGTACTGCAGGCAGCTGGGCAGGGACCTCACCAACCAGCTCAGCAAGGCAGGTCTGAAAGTAGCAGCCAGGTTCAACCAAGAGTCCGCATCCCCGGGCAAGTCCCTGATGATGAGGCAGGTCCAAGATCAATCCAGGTCAGGGTCCCCAGCCAGGCACAGGGGTGCCAGTGGGTGCAGCATCCTCCAGCATTGCTCAGGGGGAGGTTGAAGGGCCACAGCTAAGCTTAAATGGGCACCTGGGTCCCTGGGACACAGGTGTGTGGGAGGCTGATCAGGGCCATTAATACCAATTAGGGTATTAATTTATTAGCGCCCTGACATTTTCGATAGGTAACCCTGCCCACTAATCCATAAAACACAGGTTTTATGGATTCTCTGATTGAATAAAAAAAAAAAAAAAAAAAGAGAGATTCTTTGCTTCAGATTTTTTATGTCATTAGCTATTTGGTAAATACCACAGTGTTGCTGACTTGAGTAATGAAATCCTCAGAAATGGCTGTATCCACTTATGTTCTAATAAATGTCTTGGAGTTGAGGACAGAATACATTGTCTTGAAGATGTCATCTGTAATAACTGCAGTTCTAATTAGACTCTTCAATAAATAGATGCCCTCCAGAGTGAAGAAAACACCAGCCTTAGAGAACTAAGGCTGTCCAAAGTAGGCAGCTGAAGATTTGATTTGATTTGATTTGATCAGCAAAACACCTGATAGTAGAAATAACTGGTAATAACTTGGTAGCTGAAGTAGCCGCAAACATTTTGAGTTTTAATACAAAGAAAAGGTTTGTAGTTTTATCGTTAGTAAATACTCAGGCTACCCACAGAGGCTGCAGAATCCTCTCTGAAAGATTTCAGAGCAGGCAAGCAAAATTTTGGTCGAGGGTGGTCTCGACAGATAAAACTCCACTTCAGAGCAGAGGAAAGGATTCAGTGACCACTTAAGTTCCCCTTCAATCCAACATTTTGATTATTCATGCTCTCTTTATGTCTGTATTCTCCTTTCTCTGCTACTGGCAAGTGCCCGCTTTTTCACAGATTTGAGAAAATCTGTTCACCCAGTTGGCAGGAGGAGGAAGTGGGTTTGTTGCAGTTCCTCTGCCAGGAAGGAAAACTCTAACAACGATAATGGTCATAAAAGGCGTTTTGACCAATTTCCTCCACCCTCTTTGGATTTTGTCTGTGGGACCGAGGATTCATGCATACATAAAATAGTCTTTTAGCTTTAGCAACCTTATCTTACTTTTTGATTCATATTTGTGCCAGTCTTTTCCAGAAACACATTTCTGTTAATTCTTTTTCTGTACTATGCACAGATGGTGTAAACATTTTTAAAAAGTGTTGTATCAGTGGCTGGTGAACAAAAAATGCAGAACCGGCATGTTCTCTGCGATTTGAATTGTTTCTTTGCTCTCCGAAAGTCTGTCTTTTTAAACACATACTTATTTTCAGGTGTTGCTGTAGCCACACTTGGTCACAAGAGGGAACTCGTGTATCAGTATGATTTATTTTTTATATTAAAACTCTGAGGGCTCTGCAGACTAATAAAATCAGAATGTTAGGATATGCATGTATGTGAGATGTGTAAGTGTGCATATATAAATCTATACCCACGCCTTTTAGTTACCAAAGGAGGGAAGCCATTCATAGAAATAAGGAACAGTCACGCGAGCAGGCATGACAGTGGCAAAGAGCCTTAGAATGGCTCAGAAATAACTTTCTTATATTCATGGGTATGTATCTTACACTCACGGGTTGTGGCTTATCTCTGTTCCCACACTGCAGTTCTGTAAATCTCAAGACTAATTTTAACTTACAGTCTCAGGACATGGGCAGAGCAGAACGTGCTCCCCCTGGCAGTGCCTGAGCAGCAGGGATTGCTCTCAGAAATCTAATTTGAGCAGCCCTTAGTTTTAACTTTCTGTTTGGAGCCCAGGATCACCTTTCTCCTTTGCAGAGAGTCCTTTGACAGCCAAAACTTGACAGTACGTGAGATCTGTCCCAGAATTCGTAGTCTTGAATGTACATGCATATTATTTGATTGTTAACTGGGATCATTAAAGGAGAAGACTCAAATACTAATTAATTTTCAATTTCTGCTGGATGTCAGTGGCAGCAGCGTGGATTGTATCCAATTGGCTCAAGGCTCATTTTCTAAAATAAACAAATCTATAAATCCAGACCTTTCTAAGCTGAGAATTAACGTTGTCCTCAGAACTTGGTGTCACACATCTTCCTACACTGATGTTCCCACTAGTCAAGCAATTGGCCAGCAATCCTCTGAATGTATTTGCAAGTTCCTTGAAGAAAAAGCATAATAAATGCCCCTAATGAACTGAGCACAGTACGGGATCTTTTCTGTGAAACCTTGCTGCTGTTTCTGTCCGACTACTAGAGAAGACAGCCCATGCACAGCTTACAGGATAACCCCTGACAGTTCAGTAGCTGGGTTTGGAGCTGGATTTGTTGATATTTGAGTTGTAGGTGCTCAGGGAAATTGGTTTGCCAGGAATTGGTAGCAACCTTCCCATGTGAAAGGGAACTACTTTGTCTTACCCCTGCACTGTGTCTCGACACAGAATCACAGAATGATAGGGGTTGGAAGGGACATTCGGAGATCATCTAGTCCAACGCTCCTGCCAGAGCACCGTCACCCAGACCAGGCTGGACAGGAACGCATCCAGGCAGATTTTGAATGTCTGCAGAGAAGGAGACGCCACAGCCTCTCTGGGCAGCCTGTGCCAGGGCTCTGCCACCCTCAAAGTAAAGAAGTTTTCCCTCATGTTGAGATGTATTTTCCTGTGTTCCAGCTTGTGACCATTGCCCCTTGTCCCTCACACAGATTCGTTAAATACTGCTGTCTCAAGCACAAATTATAGTGGCCCTTTAGCTTATCCCATGGCTGGGAAGTGGTGCAAACCCACTGCACTATGCCAGCGTGAGCTACATAATGGGGTAAGAGTTGCAGCATGCAGTCCTGGTTGGTTTGTCTTTCAGATGTATCATGTCCATTTTGCACATTATCCATTTTGTCCTCTAGGCTTGTGAGTTTCTTAGTTCTCTTCAAGGTTTCTTTCTGTACAACTGCTACCCTTCAAATGCAGCATCATGAAGAACATCTCCCCCGTGGCTGTTGGCCCTGCTACAGATGTGGTGGATGTTGGGCCACACGTTGGTGGTGCGTTGCAGTGAATTTGACGCCCTTGAGAAAAGAAGTGTCCCGCACCATAGGGCTGATTCCTAGAAGAACTGTTACATATTTCGTTTGGGATTTGGGAGTAGGTGCTTGGAGAGGTGTGCAAGTTCCAAGAAGCACAGAGTGGATTCTGTGAAGCTGATTCTTATTTATGCCATGAAAGACTCTGTAGATAGGAGAAAGCAGCTTTCCCAACCTGAGCTTGCTTATCGAACCACTAATCGCGTGGATGTCTGTCAGTTTTGATAGATGGCAGGGCCGCTTGAAACTTCTTGAGAGTCTTGAAAGTCTTGAAACTTCTAAGAGAAGGTTACATGTAACTAATCATTATCTCTAATTGCACAACTGATTTATTAAACAAACTAATTATTCATTTAATTGCACCACACCTGCATACCATTGTTTTGTTTGTTTAACTCGGTAGGATAAGAAAGTTTGCTCAATCTATTTTTGAAGATCTTAAAAGTCTGGGATTAGTTCAAGAAAATTACAAATAATAAGGTGGGACCTCAAGCCAGGTGTACAGTCATGAACATGTCTTGTGCTGTTGGGACTTACCACATGGTACCGCAACTGGGATGGAAGCACAAACACACTGTCAGAAAGGTGAAGACCCTCTCGAGGCTGTATCTTCTAACTGCTGTAATATTTTTGTGTGCTGTTGCTGATTCTGGGCTTGATTTTTGCCTTAATATACTTTGAGATGTGTTTCACTTGTGTATATGTGTCTTCTTGCAATAAATACAGCCAAATTATAGGACTGGATGGTCCATCTTTGGAAAAGAGCGTGTGATAGGATATTGTTGTTATTCCGTGAGTCTGGGCTGTAGCCACTCTCATCCTTGTAGATTAATCTGCAATAACTGGTATTCCAGCTTGATCGGGAATTGCATTAGGGGTGACTGCAAATATATAGTTATCAAAGTGTGAAGTAAAACCAAAGCACGGTGTTAGCTGAACTTCATTTCAAGAAGAGTGCCAACTGTAGAACCATGTGGAAATGTTTGCTTGTTTCCAGGAAACTTCAAGGAAAAATTGAATGGGAACAAAAAACATTTAGCCTTTTTTATTAATTCTCCTAAGATTTTCTCAGAACACCTCATTCAAAAAGACAAGGTTTTCCTTAGCTTTCTGTTGCTGAAAATGAAAAAAATTTCCGTAAATTTTCCAGGGGGATTATGAATAGATGGATCCTGCTTGAAGACATTTCTATTTTGAGGACACAGCCATTTAGATCATACATTTAGTATGGAAAAGATTCAGTTAGTTTTTGTAAGAGTCCATTATAAAACCATCCATTATATTTTTCATGTCAGACAAGACTTGTAATGCGTTGTAGTTCTGCCAACTTTCCTTTCATTATTGATAAATCTAAAGAAGATGAAACATGTTGCCAAAAGTACTTACCTGGGTGTTGATTGAAAACATACCTTTGATGAACGCACTTAGAATCATCCTTTTTTAACAGAAAAACCAACAACTGTCCAAGGACAATTTAATGATATGCCTAAACTTACTTAACTGAGGGCACCCAGAGGGGTACAGTCCTGTTCTTCTTCACCCTCTCCCAGCTGTATGAAGAGTTGGATGGAAAACGAAAGATAATTTTTAGGTTGGACAGTTTTCTGTCCTGTACAGCCCTGTGATTCCTGCATTGGAAACTATTTAGCACAGTCAGGTTGTTCCAAAGCCCCGGTATTTTCTAGTTGCAGGATCACCTCCTGGGGACAGCAGGTGGCAAAGCTGTCAGCACTGGTCAGGTTCTTGACCTTCACTTCCATGGAGGATTTTTGGACATTCTATCGCTATTATAGTCAGTCTGCTTGCCAAGAAGTTCAGTTACTTTGTTTAAGGCAGGAATTCTGTATTTTGACTCAGTACCTTTTAAATGTCTTCATAAGGCCTTTGTATTCAAGAGAATGACCCCTGCTAGGACATGTCATGTTGTTAAAATACCTCTAGTGTCATACAAGTATCAGACTAGCCTTCCGTACGCCTCTGCCGACTACTTCCTGATGCATCTCTCTTGTATATGTTCAGACAGAGGTTTTCCTTTTTTCATAGTTCCTCTTCCTTATATAAAAAAAGTATAAAGTAAGAGTAGGGTATAATTCTCTGTTCATTTCTTGCTCTCTGCAGTCCTGGGGCTGGCAGCGGAGCATTCCTGCCATACGCACCTCTTCTCCCTGCTTCACCCACACTGCTCCAGTACCCTGGCGGTTTACCCTCATGCAAGGGGATTTCTCAGTGCCATGGTTTAACCCCAACAAGCAACTAGGACCACGCAACCTCTCGCTCGCTCCTCCTTTCACTCCCCCTAGAAGGGTAGGGAGAAGAGGGAGAAAAGGAGGGGAAAGGAAAAAGAACTTCATGGGCTGAGATACAGAGCATTTAATAGAACAATAATGGAAAATGATGATGATGATGACGATGATGATGATGATGATAATAATAATAATAATAATAGAATATACAAGACACAAGTCACTCTCACCGCCCGGTGAATTGGTTGCCCAGCCTGACCTGAGCAGAGATTGTGGATGCCCCGCCCCAGCCAGCCCCCCATTTATACACCAAGCATGACATCTATGGTATGGAATATTTCATTGGCCGTTCTATCATTCTGTCTATTCTCCTCAGCTTCTCTGGGGAGATGCAAAAAGGCCTTGACTAGTATAAACATCACTTAGCAACAACTAAAACATTATGCATTATTGACATTCCTTTCATACCAAATCTGAAAACACAGCAATCACTAGAGAGAAAATTAACTCTGTGTCAGGTGAAACCAGGACACTCAATTTACTGTCTGGGAAGCTCTGGTTCCCCATAAGCAGGTTGTTCTGATGCTCCAGCATTCTCTACCTGCTGCACCCCTCCAGGAGGAATAAGCAGAGAACATAATTTTCATCAGTCATGGGGATCTTCTGGTCTTCTAGTCAGTCACAAGGTTTGATGCAAGAACAGCTCCATCAGCAATGCTGAGCAGCAGCTCCCACCAAACACAAGAGTTCTGCTACATTCTTTCCACTTTTTTTCCCCTCATCTTTGTGCTCCATGTAAATTGGGGCATTATAGTAAAATGCACAGAATATGTGCTATATCCACATAGCTTTTCTTAATTGCACATAGATCAGTAAAAGGATTATTGGAATGGTGAAAGCTGTATAAAGTTATCCTTTGCCTGCCCATCTTGTCCTCCGTGGCCCATCATTATCGCAGAGTCTGCAAGGGGCAGGGAGAACATGCTTTAAAACACCTAAATTTCCCTTCCCTGTTCCCCAGAACTGTTCCACAACTTTTGCTGCCTCAGTCAGCCACCAGTGAAGGGGATCACTTGGTTCTAAATGCCTGTTTTCTTAAATCATTGTGAGATGTGCTAAAGCAAATAATCCTTAAGGGTGTTTGCCTCTAAATACCTGACAACAATTAAATGCAGTTTTGCACTTTTCCTTCCTCAAAAACACCATAGCCTTTATTTCTTATTGCAGCTACCTTGCTCGAAAATACCCTGTGGGGATCTTTAAATCTTCATGCTTTCCTTTCTATGGCATTTTACTTAATAATATGATGTCAGGTGGATGGGAGCACTGCAAAATGAGAGTGAGAAACATTTTCTGCCACCATGGAACAATCTTATATCTCAATGGCTGATTTATATCCTGCCTGAAGTCAGTGTCAGACAGAATATCTCTCTTCTCTCCCACAGACTGCTTGCAAAGTCAGAAGTAGGCTGATCATTATCTGCATCTCTTAAGTCATGATTTCCCTCTTATTTTGTTCTTTTTATAATTCCAATTTTGTGGGGAGTCAGGGGAAACTCCCCTCACTCCTGGGCTTTTTGTTGACCTATTACCCCTGGAAAATAGTTATTTAGTCTGAAAGTTATCAAATTAAAAGCTAGCTATATGAACACAATAAACAAATCAAGGGCATCTGTTTTCTTGTGAAGTCTCTTGGTGATGCCATTTCTGACACGAGTAAAAAATCTCATTGGTATTTTACATGGAAGAATGTCTTTACTGTAGTTTCTTACTTACTGCCACTTTTTCTAGATTATAACCTGATATAATCTTAGGATTGTTTCACATATTACTACACTACTAGATTTAAGACAGCAGAAACAATTCAGACGCATCGTTCATTTCTCAGCATCTTTGATTTTTAAAGCCAGTACGTGAATCAGGAAAAAAGGCCATTATGGCAGTCTAGGTGTTGTGTTAGCGAAGCATTTTGCCTTCTCTTTCCAGCCCTTTCACTCCTTTGGTTGCCTGAGCCCTGCTGCTGCTGAGCTATAACCCATTCTGTGTCTCAACAGAAAGAAGACAACATTTAGCTTGTATCTCATAACAGTAGTGTAAACATTCAGGATTATTTACAGAAGTTCATACAAAGCCACAAAGATTACTGTTTGAACTGGTGCTTGGGTTGAAACTTACACTATTGTGTCTATGAAGATGCTGTAATTTATAGATCACCATGGTTGCTTCCACGAGACATGCACGTAAAAGTCCCGGGAATTTTTAGTTTTAACATTTGGAGATTTTTCTAGTTGATTGAATGAAAAGTGGGAGACCAATAGAGAAGATGGGAAGGGAGCTATAACTAGCTGTGGGCAGGTATTGGCTTATCTGGGTGGAAAACAGCCCGGAAATGGTAGTTACTTTGGCTGTAGCCTTTCCGTTAGTACCACCTGGTATTATGTGTGCTATTGTTTGTGTCTTGGTGATGTTAAACCCTGGTGTGTGTTGAGCTGTGCAAGCAAACACTATCAGTTTCAGACAATTGTAAAATGCAGCATGTTGGGGAGAAATCAGTTCTCCGTCTCATCAAACTCTTGTTTCCTTGCTTTTCTGTAAAACTAGAAGAGTGAGGCTTGTCCACATGCCTTAGGAGGGTGTTGTGAAGATTAGCCAGATAAGATCAGCTTTTTTATAGCAATATGTAAAACTGCTTTTAAATACCGAGTGTGATTTATGAGGGGAAGCATTTGAATGGCAGCCCAGTGCCTCTCCTTCCCATAGCATGGCGTATACCAGACTTGTTCTTCCAGGGGTGCAAGAGACTCAGAAAAAAACAATGTACCAGAGGCAGTGGGGCAATTATAGTCCCTCCAAAAGTGTCTTCTAAACCAATGTTTGCCTTTCTGTCATTGGAGCTGGAGACAGCTTCTTATTAGATCTTTGACACTGCTTATGGCTTGGGCTTGTCCTGCAGCAGGTCATGGGGTCGTGTAAAATCGGGGGTAGCGGACCGGAGCCCAAGAGCTTTGGCTCTCCTGCTGTTCTTCTGACGTGATAAGTATCGTAGCAGAGACTCAAGTGTATAAAGCTGTCCTAGTCGGGTTTCTGAAGGCAACACTAAAAGTTTTGTAATAACCATGCTGCCAAGTGGATGCCCGAACTAAAAAAATACTACTGTGGAACTGCATGTCTTGCGAATGGGCTTCTGGCTGAGCGCTGTCAGTAAATACCTTTCAAAGAAAGGGTTGTGTGCTGGCTGGTACAGCAGGATTCAAGAATTCTTCCTCGCTGAAGAGTAAAGTATCTTCTTAAATGTCTTTGGGTCATTCATAACATAAAGTTTAACATTACTTCATGCTAATGTGGAAAAATCATATGGTTGTGGTGATATGTGGTATGGAATTGACCTGCACATTCCCAACACTTAACTCTCATGAGACCATTCCTGAAGAAAGAGGTGCTATGTACAGAGATAATGGTGCTACTTTCCAGTTTGCAAAAAGTGGTCACTCCTGCCCTGTGTCCTCAGATATCGAGGATTTCTGTCTCAGAAATCATAAAGCAAATAGTGTTCAGAGCCTCCTTTTCCTGATGTTAGTCGTAGAAGCAAGGCAAATGCGGAACTGTAATATTTGAAAACAAGGATGCACCTTGCCATGAACACCTGGACAAGGTTGGATGGTCGGAAGAAGGGCTTTTCCTACAATCGTGATTGATTATTAATTCCCATTGTATATCTATTCCACAATAAAATCTATTTGTGCAGACAAGTCATCTTGTAGACCAAATTTCTGACCTTCTTCACCTCCTCTGTCCCCCCCGCCCCAGCCCTATGCCACATCCTCTCCATCAGAGAGCATAGTATGACACGTTCTGCGAGAGAGCTGCTAGAGAAAGATAATTGAGATAACTGGAAAAGGACTTGTTACAGTAATTATCTACCTCAATGGATTAGTTTCCTTTTGGGTTTGTCTGTCAGTTTCACAATCCTATTGTGAACCAAACGAGAGAGAGAGAGAAAAAGCCCGGGGAGGACCCACAGGGTCCCACATCTGCTCAAGGGCTGGCCCAGGGCTGGCTGGAGGATGCTTGGTCCTGCCAAGAGACATCCAGACCTTCCCACAAGGCTGCCCTGGGGGCTTGCGAAACCTCACAGGGCATTACAGGCCCATGGAGAAGACCTGACTATACCTGTGGGGAGGCAGAGGGCTAAACTACTCAAGGATGGAGGACTGTCACCTTTCCTGGACTGTAGATCGCAGGGGTTGGGGGAGATCACTGGTGCGAGCAAACGCTTGGCATCAGCTCACAGATATAAGGGGTATGTGTACGGTGAGAGACGGCAGTGGAGGCTCTTATTTCAGGTTGCACAATTCTGCAATGAATGCAGCGATCATTTCTCTCAGGCAGATTGCAAACCGAGGCATCAGATGAATACATATTTTGCAGATATATCTTCCACAGTTTAGTAAGTTTGGTTGGGTTTTTCAAATTCTGTGCGAGAGTTTCTTATTACTGCCTTACAGAAGTGATTTGACTGGGAGCCGACTGACTACATGTGACTTTTTCCAGCTTATGTTGGGTAGAACTGAATTATGATGTGTCTTTTGCTTGTGCTACGATTTCACAATTACTGTATTTATTTCATAATTCTAATGAAGTCATTTGGGGAGTAAAAGTATTTGACCAACAATCTTCTTTTTCCTTGCAGTTGCTTTAAACGCACGGTTGAGATCAGCTGTCTGCAATTCTAACCCGGGAAGTTTTTTGCTCACCTACAAAAATGAATCAATGTCTTTCAGATTTTACGCTTGCTACAGATTATGACTAGACACAATGCGGGTGAGCTGCACACACAAAGACATGAAAATCAAAGCATTGTGGAAACACTGAAGTAGCTGGCACTTGCACTTGGAAAATATTAACAAGACTGAGTATCAGTATTTGGTGAGGCAATATTTGGAAATTTGAGACCTGATGTCATAGATTCACTGAGATCTATGGAGGTTAATGAGCTTTTTTCTTCTGTTTAAGGCATGTGTAAACATTTTGCTGATTTGTCAGAAAAGTGGGTGATTTTTCGTTGCATTAGAAACCAAAAAAAAAGGTTATTTAGGAGACAGCTGTCTGAGATGAATTTGGAGTAGAAAAAGTAGGAAGATATGAAAATGTGAGAAAGATGAAATTTCTTGGTTTCATCTGCATAGGTGTTACCACAGAAAATAGTCTTTTAGTATTTTAATATTTATTATCTTCTTACTGTATTTGAACCAAGTGGGAGGAGCACATCAAGAAATGCATTTGATCTGATATATATTACATAAGTTTAACTCCTTTTATCCAGTTGTATCAGATGCATTTTCTATAATCTAGTTCTCTCTTTTCCCCCAAGCCCATATTAATGGAAACCTTAAGAATATTAATATAGTTGATGAGTGTTTCCGTCCTGCTTTTGATCCTAGAAACACATTCATCCCATCAATATCACATTTAATGTTGAAAAAAGAAAGGAAATTATATGCCTTATTGTACGTTCCTTGATGTCTGAAAAATCCACCATATTCCAGTGGAGGTGGTGAAGAAATGATGTCTGACTTCTTTTAAGATCCTCCATCCAAAGGCAGCCCTGTTACGATGCCTCATCTCTTTCATTCCTCTCTGAGGCACAAAGGAGCTGAAATCTGACCTTCTCTCACCTGGTTGGGATTTTCCCTTGTGTGAAGAGATCTAAGAAACTACTCAAAAGGCTGGAATAGGTTGCTGAGATAAGCGTCTCCCTTTATGTTTGGGTTTTTTCCAGCGAAGCTCCCTTTTTGCCTTTTGTTTCTGCTGAGCTGAGTGGAGAGGTGATAGAGAAGCATATCTGAGCTCACGGCACTACAGAAAGCTCTTCTTGAAGCCAGTGTTAAATACATCCTGAGAAAGAAACTTGTTCACATGGTGCAAATACACAAGCCCATTAAGAACTTATACTTAACCCTGGGTATGATCTTGCTTTTGTATATTAAGATGTTCATGAATTCTCTACTACTGAATACTTAGAAGAAAAAAAAAAAAGATAGCAGCTATGAGCAGGAAAATCTGCAACCTTGCAAGAAAGAAGCAAAGTGAATGGTGTGTAGATGTTATCAAAAAATAAAACTGAGGCAGAAAGAAAACCTAGAATTGCTGTTTGAATCTGAAGTCCACGAATATTTCTGTCCTGGGGACAGGAAGGGGACCTGCCGCAAACTCAAGTTCCCGAGCACATGGGCATTTTGCTGTGGCATCTCACGTGAGGGAAATTGTTGGACCGGAGCTTTGCAGAGACATCTTAACACCCACTGGTACAAACACAGGTTTCAGCAGATATAAAACCTATAAAATGAAGACTCTTGAATCCTTTCGGTGCTTATGTAAATTATAGTTTTATTGGTTTAGCAGTTGTTATTTCTACCTTTTATATTTCAGGTGCACAATAAATACAATAAATAACTTTTCTGTTCCCTCTCCTTATTGAAGAGTTTTGTTTTTTTAAAATATTTTTAATTTTTCTTTAAGCTCTGCGTTTATTGATTGCTTGATACGTTTGCAGGATTTTATTCAAAAATTCCTTCACATTTCCCTTGGTCTTGTACTGGCATTGCTTCCCACGTGCCAGGCTCTGTGATGGAAGAAGAAAGATTGGGTTACCAAAGATTTTATAAAAAAATAAAGGGCTTAGATGAAACAGTTAAAATACACATTCTTTGGAGCTAAGCAAGGATTTCAAAAACAATTCCTAAAGAACTGTTCCTAGAGCAGTGACTGTAAGAATGGCTTTTTATGGTAATTAAGAAGGTGGGGGCTGGACTGTCATAGAGTTATAAATGAAGTCACTCAAAGTAGGCTCTTTCAACACGGGAAACAGGGCAGGTAGAGCAGTTTAAGAAGCTGGGTAAGACGAGGGCAATGGCCCTGCTCGGTGTTGCAATGTCACTCTAACAACATTCCCCTTTGCAAGTTTGAAACCAGCTTAAAGGAGCTCGAGACACTGCACCACCAGCCTCTTCCCTGGCTCATTGAGTTACACAACAGTTTTGCTCAGTGTGTAAATAAAGGACGTTTCACTGCCTCAGAAAAGACATCTGGGGATCCAGGAGACTTCTGGAGCATCATCACAAGTTTGAAGATGCTGCAGTTCCCAGAAGTATTTCATGCCCAAGTATCCTTGAAGAAACTGCAGCTTAGGTAGAGTAAATGCTCCAGAAGAGGAGGTGGCTCTGCCTGCCTGTCCCCAGCCACGCTGCTTCTGCTCATCTCTCTGGTCTTATATCATTACTACTTAGCCTAAAAACACAGTTTGAGAAAGGAAAATAGAAAAGACATTTAAATAAAGCTCCTCTCCCAGAGATCTGTATTGACAGGTCCTCATGCTAAAGGGCTTTGGAGACGGGCAAGGGCGCAGCACGGCAGAACCCATCTCCCTGCTTCCTGCCAATTTTAATAGCTTTCCATTGCCTCACACATATTGCAGCTATCATATCTGGCTCCTGCATAAAAGGAGGATTTAAAACAAATTTGAAATTAATCCAACACTTAGCTACAAATATTTAAATTATCAGAAACCCTCTCCCTTGTAGAAGATAGACCAAGAGCTATGGAAGAGTAAGAAAAGTCTTACTTCACAGAGGTTTCTGTCCCGTTGAGCCTGAAAGATTTGATTAAGCCATGCAATTATTGTGTTTGAAGATAAGTTGTTGTTTTTCCGCATGTGTTCAGTTCCTTCCACAAAGCATGCCAATTCGTGGCCAGGCTGTTAAACGAAGAAGGCATTAGGAAAAAATAGAATACATTTTGTGTTTATCGACAGAAATAATATGTAGTCCTAAACACAGCAGCATGTCACAGTTAAATGTAATATATTTTGCGTTCTATTGAAAACTGATACAAGAACTTTGGGGGGTTGTAAAACACTGAATTATCATGTGTGCCTGTATATCATGTATAATAACACCTGTCACATCTCTCAGAAAACCTTGAACCATTAAAGTAACCTCTTTGAAGTATAGTTTCAGCTAACGCTGGGTTTCACCATATCTGAGGAGGCTTACAAAAACGTCTACACCTAGAGCTGGGCATCTGAGGCCGGACGTCTCTGGCCCAGGTTCACTCAGTATTTAGGCACCTAACCATAAAACAAGGTCTTGCTGAGATTTTCAAAGCAAGAACCCGTATCTCTTGATTTATAAGTCAAGTCCACGGAAGACTTTTGCCTGACTCTGGGCTTGGTTCTGGTTGCAATGATAATGGGAGGGCTTCTGCTTCCCTCCCCACCACTATTCATCACGCTCATTTTGCTGCTACTGGTGTATATAAAATCTTCCTCATAACCGAAAGCAAAAGTTGCATAAGGAGCAAAGTGATCAAACTTAAACTCAGTTAATACTGAAATTCTTGAACAACTACAGCAGCTTAAAAAAACCAGACTTACCTCAGCAATGGGAAGGCATGAACATGACTGAAAGTGAAAAGAGTGAGCATTAAAATCCAGCATTGCTAGCATTCAACACACAAGTACATTTTTGTTTAGTTTCACGAGAGTATCAAAGTGATGTACTCACACTGCCAGCTGTCTCCCTACATGGGCAACCTAGAGACCTTTCCTCCTGCAAGAATAACGAGAGAGAAATCAGTTATTTATTATCATCTACTTTACAAGCATGCATTCTTACAGAATTAAGGTGCTAAACAGCCACTTACAAGTAGACGATTTGTATACCGGATAATTTCACGGACGCTGCAATTCTGTGCTTGCACAGAGAGCAGCAAACAAGAGAAGAGTATGTATGACAGCATGCTGGCATTCATGTGCAACTCAGCCTGATGGGTGACAGAAGAATAGGAGGACACTCCTTTTAATTGAGTCTTCACAAAATTCCCATTCTAATATGGAAAAACCCAATTATAAAACTGATACCAGGTGCCCACTATTTTTTCCCACTAGCTTGGACAGCATTTTAGAGAAATCAAACGTGGAATTGAGTCACCTTCTGCAGTGACTTTAGTACTGCGGAAATTCACAAGTGCTCCTCAGAAGTGATTAATTTGAACATTATGATATCACACCCCAACAGGAAACAATGGTTAAAAATCTACGAAAGCACTTTTTTTTCAGATGTGGGTTTTGTCTCCTATGCTTATGTAAATTACAGTTCCATGAAAGCGAAGAAACAATTATGTTCAGCATTGCCCAAGTTCCTGAGAAAACACACTGCCAGGCTGCGAGCTGGCTTCCCCCTGGATTCAAAGCAGGACCTTTCTCAGAGAGAGTTGCCAACGCTGCAGGGCTCTGTTGAGCAGACGAATGGACGGAGTTGTGGAACGGTGCCCGGGGAAGTTGTCACGCTGAATTACGGCTGCTGGAGAGCGATCCCATAGTCCTCGATCCCACCTCTGCCGAGTGCAAGTGCACCAGTGTGCGGATAAGGATCGGGCCCTCAGATGTCACATCCCACCCGGTCCCTTTGAAGCAGAAAGGAGTGGATGCAAAACCAGTCCTAGGTGACCAAAATGGTATTAACTTGGAAATTCTCCCAGATGAAGTCTCCAAATCAGGTTGAATGGCTGCTAGAGCTTTCTGTGGCCACAGCGGCTTCCTTTTTTCAAGTTGCACACCTTGGCAGAGCAAGTGGTAGCCCTTCAGGTTTTTTTTATATCCCTAGTGTTGTCTTTTAAGCTTCCCTCCTGTTATGCCTTAAAGCCTGTTATGCCTCAAAGTTCTTCTTCAAAAGCCTGAGATTTCTGCTGGTCAGTCTGGCTGAAGGATGAGCGCGATCTCACTGGAAACTGTCCTGGAAAGAGAAAACATCGGGTTGCAATTTGCTGTTTTTTTTTTTTTCTGGCATTTGCCTATGGGCAAGGGATTCATCTGGCCAAGCGGGCCTCCGCTGCCCGCCCAGGGGAGCGCAGGAGGCTCTGCCTGCTCCTCCTGCCCCTGTGTGCCTGCCTGCGCACCCAGCGCCGGCTCCGGGCTGGGGCGGATGCTCCCTGCCTTTTCTTTGAAGTTTGTCCCTAGATGATTTAGTGTGGGAAGCGTACCATCCCATCACGCAGCTACAGCTTTCACACAAGCCCCGGGGAATACCTAGAAGAAGCCAGAAGACCTCCCTTGGCAAGCTAAAGCTGGCAGCAGGCTACGTTAGGATGCACAGAGGCACAAAAGCGTATCACAGGGAGGGATGGTGTTCATGAGCCGGGCAGTGGCATCTTTCAAGGCACTGGGCTGTTAGAGAAGGCCTAAATCATTGATTTGTGATTGAGAGCCTGTGATTCCCTGAAAAGCAGTAAAGAGACTGCTGGGATGGGTAGGTCTCCCTTGAGGAAACAGCCTTTTGCTCAAGCGGAGCCATGGGTGTGCTACGCACTGTTTCTTCAGCCAGTAAAGCCCCACGGCAAGAGCGAGAACAATTAGTTCAAAGCATAAATTTCTGAAGGAAATAAATGATGTGCAACGGTTGTGGAACACTCGGTTTCTCATGTGGTTCAGAAAAGAATTTTACATGGTTTTAAAGGAAGGAATTCACAAGCAGCTTTGATTTAGCCAGGGTTGTGCAAGGAATATGGTAACAAGCCATGGGGACAGAGGGACAAGGGGCTCTTTGTCACAGCCAGGGGTTTCTACCGCTTCTTGTTTTTAAGGAAAATATGTTCATTAGAAATCCCATTTTGCCCAGTAGCTGCCACGCTCCATCTTTGCAAGGACTTTGCAAAATCTGATATACTTAGGAGGGTCTCTGGGGCCTCTTCACCTAAGGAACGGTGTCTCAATGCAGCTGCCATGCTCTGTAACTAAAAGCGATTGATGGCATAAATTGGATGCAAGATACATGATTAGGATAATTAGATAATTAGAATAATACATAATTTCCATTAATGAGATATAATTATGCTCGCTGGACAGTGAGCAGACCAGATAATTTCTTCCCAGGCCTATCACCCAAAAAGATAAGGTCTGTATTTTTGACACAGGTTGGAAATCAGAGTGGCAGAGCTTCCAGAGCTGCTCCTGGGCAGCTCCCCACTCCTGCGGTTCCTCCTCACAGTCTCTAGCTGCCAGCGGTGCCAGCGCTATCTCTACATCTTTTCATTTCCATTCGATTGCTCAGTGAGATCCGTCTCGTGCTGTTGTTGCTCCAGGGTAGATGGGTCACCAGAAAAGCTGTATTCAATCTACAGTGAATTAGAAATCACCAGAAGTCAAACTGGCAGAGAAAGAACTTTCCATGTTTCGGTTAGAGGAGTAGTGGATTGTGCACAGAAGTGAGTGGCACAAGTTACGGCTTCTCTTTGGAGAGTTTAGGCTCTATTCTGGAATGTAGAGGCTGATTCAAAGACCACGGAAATTAATATTTGCTGCCATCCCAGCAAAAAGACCAGGTTTTTAATATGATCTTTAAACAGTTAGTTTTGCTATTTTAGAAGTCTTCATTTTGATTAACAGCTGCAGCGACGTATTTTCACAAATATGTTGTCATTTGTGTGTTAAATACAATCACCATTTTATTTTTTGTCCTCGTGTCTAGATATCTGATCTGCCTCTGTTCTGCTCCCTTAATCTCTCTTTAAACAACACAGGCCAAAATGTAGAGAGGAAACAGAGGTTTTTCGACCATCGTGCAAAAAAGCTGAAACAAATTCATAATACATTCAGTAGCCAAATTGGAGCAGGTTGGAAGGTGACAGAGTGAGTCCGCTTCCCTCCAAGGTGGCAAACCCACAAGCCTCAAAAGGCCGGTTGTCAAAGTGGGGAGCCACCAGTGCTAAGTCTGGTCTTTCTGAAGCTTTTTTTCCTCCCTTTTAAGATTTCTGGCTGGAAAAAAACAGAAACAAAGAACTGAAACCCAGGATTTTTAGGAAAGGTCACCAAGCTCAAAGCCCACAATGTAGAAACATCCCCTACGTTGCCGTTGGGAAACATGAGTGGGGAAAGTTGCGGTTCTCAGCCTGGGGCAGGACCATGCATGAGGAGATGGTGTATCTCCATCCTTCTTATCGCTTCCCTACATCCCAAAGGATGCAGTGGATCAGCAGAGTGAGGAAGGGGGCAGAGGGTACTGCCAAGACCAGGGGAGCACATCGGCTGGGTGTGCGGGGGTCAAGGTCGCAACTTGCAAGCAACAGGATTGTAAGATTTCAGGCCAGAACAGGTATTTGGAAAAGGTGAACATGAAAAACTCTCCCAATATATTTCTGTGCTGCCTTACAGGCAGTTCTCTCTGGCTCCTTTGGGAATCCTCATCTCACGTCCTGTACATTTGGGATGTATTCTCTTTTCATGCACTTATTTTGATGAGAGGTTGATTGACCGAAAATGCCACACAAATGCCTGATTTCCAGATAACTATTTTAGCCTGGTCAGCGTGAACCTCCAGATCTGAGTTCTCATGAAAGAATTTGCATCCCACTGTTGTGTTTCCAAGAAACTCTGTACGGTTTGGGCTTTTTTTAATGTAGAAAAAAGATTCCCTGTAGAAGAAAAACACCAAGATAACATACCGGCTTGTTTTACATTTGCTGTGTACACTGATCAAGATGTAAGAGCTTGTAAAGACCACAAATGAAAAGATGCTATTGATAGTTTCATTTTCCAGACATAAGGTGGTTTGGAGGTTTTTGGTTTTTTTTCCTTTCTTTTAGATAAAGATGACATATGCCAGTGTAGAAATACAGGAAAATAGGGTCATTCTAATTCCTCCACAAAAGGCTAAACCATTACATAGTAATAGCAAGATTGTCTATGACAGAAAGGTGTAAAATCCAGATGAACTCAGGGAACATTTCACGTGCCAGCTTGAAGTGGGCAGTGACATCTCCTGAGAGCTGCAAGTTCCACTCTGTCCTTGCAGATGGACCACGGGATATCCCCGGACTCAGATTAGCTTCTGTAGATAATGGAGCTCCCATTACTTTCAGAAGAGTTTAAATTAATTTGAAATCAATCAAGCTAGCTAGTCAAAACTGGTTGTGCTCAAGAGCTGTGAGATGGGGGAGCACTGCTGAGGAGAACCTTCAGAGCTGCGAGTCATCCTTGTTTCATGCAATAGTACAGTCACTGGAGCTTTCCTGGGTTTTCTAGCAGGGGACCCAAGCTTCCTATGCTGGAATGATATTTAGCAAGAGCTGAGCAAAAAGCCCTGGCAGGAACATGCCAGCCATGCTGGGCATTGCACTTATTGCATCTCACAACCGACAGCCTCCATAAGTAAGCAGAGGAAAACAGGGATCACCCACAAAGGTTGCCACATTTCTTGTATTTTAAGATTTTCCTGATGCCGTTGTTCTCACTTCAGCATCTCCTTTTGTGGGCTTGACCACTTTCACACCAGGAAAGAAAAACATTGCAGAGCTCTCAGGTCTTAAGTCCACTTACCCTTCCTGGCTTGTCCCACTGCGAGGTGCCCCTGGGTGCTGGATGTCCTTCTCAACACAGCACGCGGAGGAAGGTTGGAGACGTAGGACAGACAGACAGCACAACGCATTCACCCCGTGGCTGCATTAGAGCCCTCCACCTACCATACCCGTACTGTAGCTCTCTTCCCATGCTGGAAGCATTGACAAAGCACCTGCAGATTGCTTGATGGAAACACGGCAATCACAACTTAATAACAAAATAAGCACGGATATTGGTTCACACCTAGTTGCATGAGTAAGAGCAGCCTGGCCCTCTTCCATAAGTCTTGGCAGTTCTTTCCATAGTATATGTAAAGTAGGCTACGTTAGCGCTAAAATGTTTTGAAACGTGGGGGAATAGACCATGAGCCAGTCCAGTCCATGCAGATGAGCTATGTAAGTCCTGATACTTTTACAGCAGACAAGGCCATGGAGGTGCCAGTCGTGAAGCAGCGAGTGTTGGCAGCAGGACAATCTCAGCCTATGCTTCCCCTCTTGCAAGTTTCTTGTTTCTCCAACTCCTTCTCCCAGTGACCCAAGGTTCCCCGTTGCTTTCTCCACCACTTAAGAGGACCTTCTAATTCTTTGCAGAGGTTTGGTGATCTACAACCCAGCAGCTTTGGTATTTCACCTAGACTAAGAAAGGATTTCTTGATGTTTTCAGCATTTTATATCTTACAGTGAGACCTCATATGGGACCTCTGAGACCCCCTTAAAAATATATTCTTCTGCTGCATGTATGGCTCTCAGCAGGTTGGCGATTCCAGTAATATCTGAGTGGAGCTGTCGCAGGATCTACAGTTCAGGAAAACTACTTTGAGAATCAGTGTAACTACTTAAATTTCCCCTCAGTGCATGGCTTAATTCCCTTTATTTAGCTCTGGAAGGAGACTTTACATACTGCTTATCTGAGCTGGCAATGATCAGTCTTTGCATCACCATAGGAGCATATATAGGCAGAAGGCGGCTGTAGAGAAAGGAAGCCGTTCTTGTGCAGTTTATATTCAATTTAGCAACTTGAACCTCTTCCCACTTCTCTCCTTGGATCTCTCCATTTCTTCTGACTCTGCACTTTACCTTTTTCTTCGCGGATACAAGACAGGCGTTGGCTTTCTTGGCTTACATGAATGCAATGTCTAGGAGAGAAATCTTCACTATATCAATCTCTATGACAGAACAAGGAACTTCAGATAAACCAAGGAGATATATTATATCTTAATGTCTGCAAAGACGTCACCTACTCCTCTGTCTCAGAGTGCAACAGAAAAAGAGAAACTGAGATGGGGGCTGTGTTCTCACCCTCGCCCGAGTGTGGACACACCAGGCAGTGACTCCTGACGCATGAGAAAATCTCAGCCTGGCCCAGAGCGATCAGAGGCAGGGCTTCAGCAGGCACTAAAACCCCTGGGGGCGAGCTGCTGCACAGGATGTCACCTGCACCCTGCCTGGGAGAAGGACTCAAGGGTATTATAGGTGCCCAGCAGCAGCGGGGAGGCAGAAACAGGGAGGTGAGGTGGCCCCCTCCTTGACCCCTGGCCAGAGGGCAGCCCCAGCCTGCTCCCTCCTCCCCCCCCGCCCCTGCCATGGACGTCACGAAGCTTGTCCCAGCAACCAAAGACCTTCCCCCAGGTCAGGGTTGTTGACCAGAAAAATTGCTTTTCACTGGGAAATTGGTTCCCATTTTTTTAACCGGGGAAATAACCTGCTGTTACCTTTTTTTCCTTCCATAGCACTACACAGTGTATAAACTGTGAAAAACAGCTACATGGTCTCATTAAGTAATATGACATGTTGTAAGAGCTGGAACACCACCAGCGACATGAAAGTTGGGCAATTACAGACTCATTTGAGGCATGACAAGTCTAAATATGCTTTCATATTCCAGGCAAGAAATACAGAGAAGTAGGTTTCCCTGGTCCTTCTGGTCTCCCTTCTCATTTTTTACCAATTTCAGGATTTACTGCATTTATCTTAGAAATGGGGGGCTCTGTGAGCATCTGCGAACAAGCTGTCAAGCGGATGGTGTCTCCCACTCTACCGTGTGTGGGCAACGTGCTGCCGACGGCAGGTCACTGCAGCTACAGCCCTGGCAGAGGAGCAGGTCCATACCCTGAATTCCGTTGACACAGGGAATTTTTCTTTTGTGTAATTCAGGGACAAAACCACCAACATATGCAATCAGTGCCCCATACAAGAAATTTGACTCAGCTGTTTCTATGGCAAACTGTTGGCACTGTTTTAAACTCTCATTAGCAGGTCCCTGAAGAGGATTCCTTAGAGACCCTAGTTTCTATCAGTGGAGAGTGAAATTGATATTATCTCTAAAAACTACTGCATTTGATATATTATAAGGAAAATCATTCACAAGACACAGACCTGTCAAGTCTCAGCGTGTGTAAATTGTAATTGCCATCCCTCATCTTTGAGACACGGGGCTGCCCACCCCGTGGCAGCACTCGACCCGACCACCGGACCTCTTTCCTTAGTGACACAGTCAAGCACTCTATGTCAAAAGCAAGACCGGATTATTTATTGGGTTCTGTGTGCAGGGATCCACTGTGAACCATCACGGCGATGGTACAACTGTGCCACCAAGTGCTGTGCCTCAACCACTGCTTGTCCCAACCCTGCTGTGCCTGACCCAGCATCAGCCCCATCTCCTGCACGGTGGCCGGGGCTGCTGGCACCCTCCAAACCCTCAGCCTCCAGCCCGGCGTTGCTTTGCCTCGCTCATGGTTTGTTGGATGCTAATGGGGTGATACACCGATGAACCAGTGCATCCAGGGCTTGAACCCCTCCTGCCGGGCCGGGCAAGCCATTGGGAGGGCAGAGGCACCTCAAAATCGGCTGCCCAGCGAGGGGCTGCGCTGTTGGGATGGGATCGTGTGCTGGTCTGGCAGCAAACCTGTGCTCGGGGTTGAATGGGGCAAGGCAGAAAGGTTTCCTGGCAGCTGGAGTAAGTGGGGCGGTGAGGAGCACAGGGCCATGCCCTGCCACAGACGAGGGTGCCATCATGTGGCCAAAGCCTTTTATTCGCTCCTTATTTGCTTTGCATATTTTTTGTACTGAAAACTTTCTGCCCTCTGCTCCCTTTCAATGCCTGGAAATCCGCAGCTCTCCTCGACAGCTCCTTCTGGCGGGTGCGTGTTTCACAAGAGTTTTGTCCAAGTAAATCCTGGGCATTCATCTCAAAATTGGTTTAATTGGATGAAGAATGCCAGGAAGAATCACCAGGTGACTTCAACATGGGTCTTAGGGCTTTAAGCCCAGGAGGGCACTGAACACACCGAACCTGCGCACTGTGAGGGCAGGATGATTCAGATACGCAGCTCATTGCAAACCTCATCAGTTTAATTAATTCATGGTCCATTTTACATAATGCAATCAGATAAGTATCACCATTTATTTGCACTAAACAAATGGTCTCCCCAAGAATTATCCCTGGAGACATAAGATGTTACGCATCTAGAGAACGTTTTACATATATGCATTAAAACAGGTAACATGGAAAGGATGAATCCTTAAATGCAGGCAGCAACAAATACTTGTGTGAAGGCTCATCAGTTTTATCCATATTGTTTACCAAAAACAGATCCCTGTGCTCTTGCCAAGCTCAAAGGCACTGTGAACCTCCTTGCCTGCAAGTCCTGAGATGAAGCAACACCAGCTGTTTCTCCAACTACTTTAAGGCTGGTTTTGGAGGAAGCCACACTTCTAGTTTTAATTTGGGCCAGAGCAAAGAGGAGACCAATGTTGGGGACCCCATTTCTGAGTCCTGCTCCAGACCCGAGGTTTTAGGCACTTTCTGCAGAGGTCTTCAAGTCTTGTCACCAATTCCTCCATTCATCCGGGGAAGAGGATTTAGGAGTTTCTCTTTCCTTCTCCTCCCTTCGTGGAGGAAAGCTGGACAGCTGCTCCAGGTTGTCTTCAGAAACCTTTATTGAGGGCACCTGCTAAAACTGCCATTGCTGGGCTTTTTCCCCAGAGCTCTTCTCCAGAGGAAGATGCAGGGAAGTGTACATTTCTTAGAGGACAGTGTTGTCCCAGACTGTTCCCCCATGTCCCTCTGCAAGCGAGGCTGTTCCCCTCAGCCTCTCCTGCCACTGCCACTGGAGTCTTCTTGTCCCAGCAGAGCTGGTTCTTCTTCGTTTTTGACATCAGAAGCTCCATGCTTAGAAAATAAAGCATGAAGATATTTAACAGCAATAATCATGATGTAAAAGATCTTGGAATAACTGAAAGTCTGAGGTAGGCCACAGAGAGATCTGGGTCTGCCCCAGTCATCTCAGTGGGATTGCAGCAAAGAGCTGGAAGTCTGAAGTTGGCTCATGTATTTTAGAGAATAGTTTGGGATAAACTCTGCATCCCTTGAAGGGACTTCCTTTGGTGGTGGTCTCTCAAGGCTGCAAAGCAATGTCTGCATGTTTTGGGAGTTGACAAGTTGGACTGTCACATCAGGGAAATCAGAAGGTCTGCCAAGATACCTCTAGCAGGTCCCTGGAGGGCTACACAAGGCGAGTTAGGTAGATCAGTAGGCACCTATCCATATGAAATGCGGACTTGTTCTATTGTTTTCTGAAGAAAAAGGGCAGCTTAGTCTCTGAATTTAACATCCTTCTTTTTCCCAATTTAATTTATGCCTTGGATAACTGAAGTTGTTGAAGCCCTTCACATTTTTTCATAGTAACGTGTTAAATTGTGTCAAACTGGAGAGTTCTGTGATGTAAAATATGAGTATCCGTTTATATGGGTGGAGTCATCCATTTCTCTGATCCTGAAAGCAAGCTAGGATTCGGTGGGAATCCAGAACTTCCAACACGAAAGGCACTTGTGCACCCATCACAGCTCCCCCTTCCCTTGTTCACATAAAAGATGAGTGTTAACGCAGTGTTGTACAAAAGGCGCTCCCTCAGCCAGTGTCGGGTGGGCTGGTTTGGGGTCTATCTCACTGTTGTGGGTAAGGGAAGTAAGTTGTTCTCTTGGCTCAATGGGGAAAATGTCATCAGTGAAAAAGCCCAACACCAGCATGGGAATTATTAAGGTGCTCTTAGACAACAGAGTGAAAGATTTGGTAAAAAAAGTGGTCTTAGGATTTGATTAAGCTGGTGCAGTTTTTGGAGTCCTCTAGGGACTAAGTCCATGGCAGAAGAGAATGGAGATGCCATAGGTGCAGGAGCAGGAGTCTTCAGTCAGAGCAGCTGAGCCCTCACCAACACCACACTGCTGATTTGGCTCAGGGAAGTAGGAGACTTTCAGGTCTTCTTGGCAAGACTTTTGAAATAAGAAAGAAGGAGGTTTATAACATACTGCAGAAAACAGCAAAGACTGTGAAGAATAATCTTGAGTATTTAACTGCTAAAAAAATTTCTGTAATCGGCTATTTTTAATGCTGCTCCTTAATGCAACCCTAGGTTTATGAGGGAAAGAGTAAAACTTGAGTTGATAGTCAAGACACTTTGAAAGGGCTTAATTTCAGGTCTGTGTGGATGGATCAAAGGAGGAAAGGGTATTGTGCAGGGACTTCGGTGAGAATGAGATTTCAAAACTTATAGAATGCTAGAGAATATTCTCCTTTCAGATTTTCTTTTCTGATTCACACTCATCAAAACAATCACAACAATCAGAATGGATTGTAATGAAACTCCAGGAGATCTGGAATGAAACCAAAATCCATCGGCCCACCTATTGTCTGCTCCAAATCCCACAGACCTGAATTTGAAAAGTGTTTGACTATTCAGATGTAGGTACACATGTAAGGTATCTGACTTTCAGAGGATCTATACAATTGCAACTCTGTTTCAAAGATTAATTCTCTAATTTTAACAAAGCTAGAGGGTCTTCATGCGCTGACCTGGAAGTTAAGGATTGCTCTCAGTTTGGTCTCTTTTCATTGCTTTGAGGGAAAGTTCATAGCCAAGAAACATGGCTGAACTCGTTGGGAATCCTCGCACTGCATTGACCGTGATGCCCCTAAAAAAGACCTGTTGGGGATGGAGAAAGGTTAGAGCATAGGAACATACCAGCTATTTTAAGAAGAAGAAGAAAACATTGAACGAAGTCATGGTGGGATTCTGAAGAACCAAATATTGGTTTGCTCAGGAGATAGGCCCTCACTGCCGGTCTTTGCTAAAGTCTGCACTGGAGAACAGAAACGCAACGGCAAAGGTCACTGGTTTGGTATCACTGGGCTCCAGTCTCCCGATGGACCTCCCCTCTGCATCTACCAGCAAGAGCTACAAGAGGTAGAGGGTAAAAAACGGCCTCATGCCACTGCTGTAGAGCAGAAAGCAAGAAATCTAGAACGTCTTCCAGTGTTGTTCTATCCAGCTACAGACCCTCCTTCCCTGTGCACACATAAGCATGCGGGGGTCATGCACACCCCAGGGTACAAGAAAGCTGTTGCTTTCATGCAGCAAATGCTCGGACTCCTGGGGTTGGGTCTATGGGTGCAGAAGACGTTTGGGAATCGGAGAGGGAGCGGTGTGGCTGTGAGCCAGCCCGGCCAACACGGGCGCTGTGCCATGCGGACTATTTTGCAGCTTTCACCTTTGAGCATAGAAACTATTTCTCAATCAGCAGAAAACTAGACTTGCTCCGTACCTTGCTGAGAGCTAGCTCTTGCCACCAACTTTGGTAAAAAAATACTTGATAGAAGCTGATGTTTTCACCTGTGGGTTCTTAAGGTCAAGCTTTGGTGCTCATACATATCCCAGTGTTTTCTTTCATCAAGATAATAAATATGAATATATATAATATATAATAATAAAGATGAATATATGTAATAAATAGGATTTCCCCTTCTGCTGAATATATATTTTTTTGAAAGATGCTGGCACTTACAAGACCCTGCGTTTTTTAAGTCCTTGAACAGTAAAGTGCTTTCTGGAAAGCAGAGAAGGCGCCCTTGTTGTTTCTTGCTCCTGGTGTTGGCTTGTCTCCCTTCGGAAAACCTCCTCGTTACAAACATTGTTGCCTGGTGATCGCAGGGAGTATCTCTGCCGGACTATTTCTCACAAAATCACCCCATTAACCACCCAGGCTAATCACTGTGGTCACTACTCGAAACACCAGAAGTTCAGAATAGACATGAAAAGTAACGTCAGCAAAGCAAGCCCATCCACGCCCTACAAAGGCAAAACTCTCACGACTGCTGTAAGAAAGCATGGAAGATCCTGGCTCTAAGACCAGAAGCCCATAGATTTAAGTATCTAACCAGTATTTCCCCTGAAATAGCTCTGCTAAACACAACCACGTTTTGTATCCAATAAATCCAGTGAATGGTACCGACTTTTGTACCAGGCAGAATCAAAACATCTTCCCATTGTTTAGGATAGAGTTTGCAATATGAAATTGCAATATTGGGATATTTAGGATATTACTTGATTTATTGGGCTCTTATTTTGTTAGGAAAGACAGAATTTTCTGGGAGGAAATTTATATTTTTGCAGTAGCCATAAAGGAACACGAGAGAGACAAATTAAATAATAATGAAGATATATGAAGAAAAGCCATAAACTTTTCTCATCAGAATGAACACACCTGACTACGGAGAAAGAAGAGGGCTATATTTACATTTTTTTATGTGCCAGGCAATTATTTTCAGCACTGTGAGTGCCATTCCTTTGTCCCAGACTGAAAACATCCAGAGCTGGGTTTGCCATTTATCATCTTTGTGTTTCCTAACGTATAAAGAGATTTTTGCTTATGAGAGAAGGATCTATCGCTCTTATCATCAACTGATACTTGACCCTATTGCCGGCTTTGGTCCGGGTGCCAGGCACGAGAGCAGAAAAACTGCAGGCAGTGCAGACCTCAAACAAAAAAATGTAAGTGCCTGGACTGAGGATAAGGATGGAGAGAGAAAGGAAAACACATAGAATTTCCCTTTTCACTCTTCCTGTGTTTTACTGTGTGCCAGACTGCCCGTGCGGGGCAGGTACCCTGCGTAGAGCCTGGGGCACCCTAAGCATCCTCCGACCATCCCAGCACAGTCTCTAGCGTCTCTCCCGGTGCCTGTGCGTCGTAGGAATGTGACTTTCTTCACTCAACGGCAAAAAACAAACCAGACTGCAGGCTGCTGTGACAGCTGCCGTAATATAGTGGCAATATGCTGGCAAATATTTAAATCACACTGACTTGTGATTTTGCAGGTTATTTTTTCTTTTTGTAACTTGTTACTTTCCCCACAGAATGTGAAAAATAACCCTTTGGAGCTAAAAGCCCACACGTTGTTTTGGTGACAACTTAAATACAGATTTATATCAATATCAGGAGATGTCACTTCTCATAACTGTGCATTGGCAGTACAATAAAGCTGCAAACCCTGGTTCTCTGCCATTCACATTCAGCAGAGGCAAAGTTTGCAGGTAGAACAAACAACTTTTATTACACTGATAGACAAAGTCAGAAAAAGAGATAAGTATTTTTTGGCACACAGCCCTTCTTCAGGTTTGAAGCCAAAGCAATTCTGATTTAAGAGCATTTTCAATCCACTCTATCTTGGTGGAAAATGAGGGTAAACACAGCATCAGTTCCACCAAAGCATTGCCCAAAGCGACCCAACGCACCTTGGGTGCCAGCACGGTCCCGCTGGAATCAATGCCCATTGACTTTGGTGTCAATGGGAACTATTTAACCTCTGCATTTTGTCAAAACAGTCACGGAGGCAAGAATTTCTACTTCTAATTTATGATAAATCACATCCACAATTAAATGCACTCACATGAAGTGTTATTTTAAGTTAATTACACCAGCAGACCGTAAACCCCAGCCGTTCATTTTTTCATTGCTGTAAGGTGCATTATTACTCTCGCTATTATGATTTAGAAAGAATCTGCACTATAATTACCTACTGTCATTATTATAATTTAGCAGTAACTGGCTTTAGCTGTCTCTCAACCCTGCAGGTAGGTTTGTAACAGCCATTGTATTTCCCAAGTGAAAATTAAATGCCTAATATCCAGATTTTACTTGAAATATCACTTACTTTTAGGCCCTCATTCCGGTAGCTCTGCAAGATACAGTCAAGAGTCCCTTTGTACTTGTTTAAATGAACTCCATCTGCCTGAAGTCGACTTTTCACAACATCCATTGGCGTAGCAGTCACCCAGGAAATGGCTCCTAGAAAAATGCAGAAGTGTTTGAACAATTTCTTCTCTCTATTTTCACAGCCGCACGTCAGTGACGTCAGAAATTCACCTCTCGTCTACTACATCATATTCATGGAATTTTTGTTTCAGTGCATTCACCCTGCTCAGGCACGGGAACGGTATTTCTGGGAGCAAAGTTCCCTGTTTCTGGAAGAAGCGGTGAGATTTTGGGGGATACGGTGGTAATCAAATGCAGAGAGCCCAGGAGGTGCTCCCCCAGGTGCAAATACATCTTCTGCTGTGCTTCTGGTGGAGCATGGAGATGCCACGAGAAGAGCCTGACCTGCAGGGAGCTGCTGCTTGGGGCAATTTAAAAAAACCCAAACACCTGGAGTCCTCAGATAATACTGTTGAAAAGCAAAGTTTGAGCTGAGAATGCAAATAAGAGGCTGGTCCATCTCACGCAACCGGGGATTAGGCTCCACACAGCTGAGACACATCGTTACTCCTATAAAGAAACCCTCTGTTTACATTGATTAGCCTGCAGCTGAGTGAGATATTTTGCCTCTCTGGAAAGGTCAACATACAACTGGAATACATGGCCCAGTTGGACAGACAAGAGCTACATGAGTGTGGGGGCATACTAGAGAAGCTGTTCAGATGGGCCAGGGCTTTTGTTTATTGGCAGAAGAAACAGAGAGGGCATTTCGTAATCATTACCTGAGCTAAGGATTGACCTGCATTTAGGGGTCTGCAATTGAGAAATGGCCAAGAAATGGGGAGTGGGTGTAGGGGTGACCTCACGGATGTAAGCATGGTGGGGAATGAGCTTGTTGGTCTCGCTGGCAGGTGTACGCAGGAAAAAAAGAAAGAGAAGATCAGTAAGAGTCAACTCTGCTGCGTGCGGGTAGGGTGCACACCCTCCTGGTGGGCAGCCAACAGGTTGAAGTCCTCTTCTGGAGGCATCTTGGCTGCCGTGTATCACTGGCAATGTGATACTCAGGCTGCTGTGAGACATCCAGGGAGGTGAAGGTGCCAGCTCTTTTCCATGTCGCTGACATTGAGCCTGATGACGATCTGATAACGTGACTTCCATAAAGTTTGTCAAGTCATAAAGCGCAGCTGTGGTGCCAGGGGACCTGGGGGGGGTGGAAGGTCATTCAGCCCCCTGTCTTCTCCTGGTGATCAGAAGGATGTGGTGGCCCCTGAGCCACCCCCCAGGGAACCTTCCTGTCCTTGTTTTGCCCAGTGTTGTGGGAAAAAAAAGGTGCTTACCTGCTACACCCCCCGCCAGCCAGATGGAGGAGGGACTAGGGGAAATGCATCCGTCAGGGTTAATCCAGCTACAGAAAAACGTGTAAGGGATGAAATAGAGGCAGTACCCAGGAACATCCCTCAGAAGCATTGCTCCCATGCCTCGGTATATTCCTGCTATCCCCTCTTTCTGTAGGACTGTCCTAAAGCAGTGAATTGGGCCTCGGTACACAGGAAATCCAGGAACTGTGGGCTTCGGTTTAATGTTTGCTGCAAAAAAAATATAACTGTTATAATAGCTATATTGCTACAAAACTCCTTGCAGAAGCCCACTGCCATCCAACAGAAATTGCTGCCATCCATTTTCTTTTCCTGGAATGAAGATGTACTGTGGGGAAAAAAGCCTTTTGGAAAGAAGACTTAGGTCCATTTTAAAAAGACATTTAGATGCTTCAGGACAGATTTTTCTTAGATCCTTTGCATGCCTCCTAGTATGTGTTGAGTGAGATTTCCAAATGAATTTAAGGCCATGCGCCCAAATTTCATGGATTTTAACCACATCTGGTGCCAAGCTGCATCTTTGAAAGCCTTGACATCTTCAGAGTCTGGCCCTTCTGATACAGAGGACTGAGCTGCTTTTGGAAAGGGCATTAGGTTGCTGAGCTGCATGGAGGTTTTTAAAAATGGACATAATAGTATTTTATCAAAGCAATACAAAAATGTCAATATTCCACAGTTAAACACCACAGCTGTAATAATGAGAAAGTGTTTGTGAAACTGCTGAAATCCAAGCTGTCAAGCTCTGAAGCTGTGCCGTCTCTTCCTTTGGCTGGGCATGGCCTTGGTGGGGTTTCATAGAATCACAGAATGATTTGTGTTGGAAGGGACCTTAAAGCTCATCCAGTTCCACCCCTGCCCTGGGCAGGGACACCTCCCACCACACCAGGTTGCTCCAAGCCCCGTCCAGCCTGGCCTTGAACCCCTCCAGGGATGGGGCAGCCACAGCTTCTCTGGGCAACCTGTTCCACTCGAGCAGAAGCAGCTCCTTCTACCTGCAGCTTCTGGAGAGGTTCCAGCTGCCAACTGCCATCCTGCCGGTGTCCCCTCCTGACCCGCCTTGCCCGTGCCTGGGCACCTGGAACCCTGCCCCAATAAACCAGCAGTTTTCCAATGTACCTGTGAAATTTTGGGGGTTTATGGGCAAATGTATGTGGGATTGAGAATATGCAGCAGTAAATGGGGAGCTGGCATTACCACTTGCAGCTGTGATGCTGCTTGTGGGATCTCCAGGGGACCTGACAGCCCGGGGACTTGATGTTCCTGCCCCATGGCTTGTGGGGAAGGCAGCTCCTGTGGCTCCTGGTCCTGAGCAGACCTGCCCATGTGTTCATTATAGATCCCAATCAGCAGGAAATGCCAGTGGAGATCAGATCAATGTCATTGATAAAAACCCTCCCCTCGAGCTGCGCAGGATGGGGTCCATCTTGAGGCTGGAGGAAGCACCTTCAGCTCATGGTGGTGGCACAAGGCAGCAGAGAGCTGGGCCTGGAAGCAAAATTGTCATAAAGCTCTCAGTAAACACTGAGGACTGGCAGAGAAAGGAAAAAGAAACTCTTGCTTCTTACCTTCGACGTACGGCTGCGTTTGCATCTGCAGCCTTATCTTTACCAGGTCCACAGGAGTGCCGATGCCCACAGAGATGAACCCTGCCACGATGCTGGCCAGAGCCACATCGGCAAGTGCTGGCGCCCGGGCCGGGTCTCCGTGGCGGAAATGGCTGAGGAGCCGCTGCGTGTTGCTGAAGACACCAAAGACCACGGAGCTGTAGACGGCAATGCTGGCCAGTGGGAAGGACATGCCTTTGAAGAAACCGGCCACCTACCCAGGGAAGGGAGCAGGAGTTAAGAGAGCGAACAGGACTGAGCAGTGTAAAAACCAACTTGTCTGTTGGGCCAGAAATGTAAATCAAAGTAGCAGGTGTCTCCTGAAAACAGCTGTTTGTACATGCTAATTAATTCATACTAAAGACTTGTAGAGATTGTGCAGAATATGGGATATGCTGAAAGCACAAGAACCCATGTAAAAGTCCCTCTTCTGGCCAGCTTCTGTGCTGGCATCACCAAAGTCAGCAAAATACCTGCGGCTGAGCTTTGCCAGCAGGTACGGGCAAACCATCCCCTGTGGAGGTAACACCCTGACCCACGCAGGAACATGGGCAGTGTCATTTATCACTCCTTGCCAGGGATCTGCCTTTTCCCTATAGGAGTAACCAAGAGAGTTACCTTTGAGTTAAGCAAGAGAAGGCTATAGGGATTTGCGGGCTCAGTTGCACCAGCTTTATTGATCTTCGTATAACTGCTGGTGTCAACAGTGATTTTGTGTAATTGCTTTATGTATTTATCTATTTGCATTTTCTACCAGTGCATTTTAAGTAAGATAAAGTACTTACAGACTCATTTCTGTACACGGTGAGAACACAGCTGAGTGTATTTCCGTACCCTTGTCCAGCTTGCAAACGAGTCTGCAAAAGACATTCATAAAATGCAATTAAAATCCGATGCTTCCATCCCAGTGAAAGCTCACGCTACGTAAACAATGTGTACTTTGCTTTGAGAACGAATCCTTCCTTAGTTGTAAAGAAAACAGAGCAATAAAACAAGATATACGTGCATCCACCCCCTTTGAACTTTGCCAGAAGCGGGGCTAAAGGGGATCTGAGAGGTTTGAAACTTTCTGCAACATCTGGAATCGATGACTGTCAAATTGCTCTCGAGTCCCGACCAGCTACTCTGGCCCAGCAGAGTGCTGGTGTGCAGAGCTGTCATTGGCAAGGTCCGGATTTTTGTGGAAATCGGAGAGCGATGTGGTCTCCTCCGTCTGGGGACTCTCGGGGGAGGTTGGGATGTGTTGCTGAAGGATGGAGAGGAGAGCTCCCCTGGGAGGCTTCCAGGGCCCTTCCCATCCTAGGTGGATTTTAAGACACAGAAATACTAAACGGAGCCAAAATAGTACGGAAATTCTCCATGCTTGACTCAAAAATACATTTTTACGTTATGTCCAACAAAGACATTTTGTTTCTGGAAAGCAATGGTTATATGCCTTCCAAAAAATGCCTACAACAGCTGTGAGAAATGGCGTGTAAATCACGACAAAGCCTGTGTGATTCAATATGCTTTCCCTGCTCACACACACACACACACACACATATATACACACATGCACACATATATTTAGATCATCTTTCATTCAAGCTGATGAAAAGTTTGCAATAAAAATATCCTAAGAAGTGATGCATTTTTGGGGCTTAGAGTTGTGTGAGGAAATGGAAACCCTGTTTGGGTCAGAGGACCTGGGGCTTCAGCAATTAATCTTGGCTGAGGCCGGAGCTCGTATTTTTATCGGAGGACACTCACGTGTGCTCTCTTGGGGGTGTTTATAGGGAATGGGGACAGCATTTCTGGTCACATCCATCAGCATTGCTGCTAGCAGGAATGACACAATGAAGCCCGGAGGGACAGTGCCGACCTGTGATGACAGTCCCTTCTGGCGGCTCAGCCCTGACTTACGCTGAGGGTGAAGCAGGAACGTTATCTGGGAATTTAAAGCCCAAAGGAGTGAGTGGCCTCCAGAGTTCATGCCTGGGGAGAGCTTTTGGACAGCAAAGAGTAGGTTGAATGACACAATGGCTTGGCCCAGAGCCCTGCAAGAGCCTCGCCGGTGGGGTGCCGCAGGGGGACCCTGGCGGGGGGAGAGAAAAGGACGGAAGCTCGGCCTCACCCCGGGGATGCTGCATCCATCCATCCATCTGCCCACACCGAGCCCCGAGCACTGCTCTGCACCTGGCCAGAGGCCACAGGGAAGGCGGCAGCGAAAGTAGAATATTTACCGAGCCCTTACAAACAAGCCGGTACAGGAAGATGCCGGCTGCGGCTCATGCGGGGCACGTTGTGCAACACAGAGGCGGTGGATGCAGACCTGTGTGTGCCGTGACTCATGCTGGGGGGAGTGGGGACGAGGGGGGCACCCCGGGCAGCTCGGCACAGGGCGACCATGGTGCACAGCCCTGCGTTCCCTCCTGGCTTCATTTGCACACTTAGCCAGACGTTTCCGTTCTGCCTCCGTGGGCTTGGGTTTTTTTCCTTTTACACAGTAACCAGGTATTTAGAGGTTCAAGTTAATACATTTTTTGACTAACTGAGTGTCCTCACAAGCTGCTTCTCGCACATATGCCCCTTAACGAAGCTGTTAACACGCAGCACTGAAATCCCTGCTGGCTTCTCTGTCGAAGTCAGCTGATGGCAGCACGGATATTCCTCAGGAAACTTTTCCTTTCTGTTATGTTTTAATTAGACAGGGCCCTTGGGTGACACCCAGCAACTGAAGAAAGTCCTGGGGAAATGAATGCAATGTGGAGGATAAAACGTGAGAAAATGTAAAACTATTTACAGTGGAAAAACAGCTGCTTGGGTTTGATGGAAGCTACGACGCTGGGAAGGGGCCAGCTGAAGGAGGAGGCCTGCTGGATGGGAACCGTGGTGCAGATACCACAGACCCCATCCAACCTGTCTTCCAGTCTTGACCTCTCCTCCAGGTGGGGAAGGACCCCCCATGCCCTGGAGGCCGCGAGTGCTGCTGAGCTGCCCCTTTCACAGAATCACAGAATGGTTTGGGTTGGAAGGGACCTTAAAGATCATCCAGTTCCAACCCCCTGCCCTGGGCAGGGACACCTCCCACCACACCAGGTTGCTCTAAGCCTCATCCAGCCTGGCCTTGAACCCCTCCAGGGATGGGGCATCAACAACTTCCCTGGGCAGCCTGGGCCAGGGGCTCACCACCCTCACACTAAAGAATTTCTTCCTGATATCCAATCTAAATGTCCCCTCTTTCAGTTTGAAGTCATTACCCCGTGTCCTATCATTACACTCCCTATCTTAGCACCGTGTAAAAACCCTCCTTTCCACTAAATTTGAAAAGATAACAATTCTGCCTACTTGGTATTCCCAGGCCATGCCCAAAGCCAAGGGCAGCAGAGGGGTCAGCCTGACAGTTGTCTTTATAAGCACTGAAGGATGGGCTCGCTCTTTCTTGGCAGCCAGAAACTCAATGCTTCCCAGCAGGATCCTCTCTCACTTGTTGCCAAACTCCCCCAAACCTGGCAGTGACGCCCTGATGGCTAGGCCAAGATGGGGATTGCCTTGGCAACCCTGGGCAGAGCCTGCCTGCGCTGCCCGTGTCCTGGCAGGCCATCTCCTGATCCCAGGAGAGCCGGCTGCCTGCAAGGGGGTGGCTGTGATGGCTGGAGGAGGGACATGGCAGGGGCTGCGCCGGACCCTGCCTCCTCCCCATCGCCCTCCGAGGCTCTCTAAGGTGCAACCAGGACCACTGGCTCTTGGGTTTGTCTCATCTGACGGCCCCACCTGGTGCCCGCCACGAGGCTTGAACTAGATGAGAGCACATGGGCAGAGCAGCTGAAGCAATGGAAGCCAGGCAGAGATGCCTATCACGCTGTACAAAAGGAGAAAGGAAAAAGAACAGGATCTTCCTCTACATCTCTGCATCACTAGGGATGGTCAACTCAGTTGGGTCAGGCTGTATTGATGTCCACAGGGGCTTGTCTGCATCATGCTAGCAAATATCTTCTTACATCTCTAATTCCTTCCCTCTGCAGAATAATTGTCTGGCAGGAATAATTGCATCTCATTGCCCTGGGATAACAATTTCAGCATTCTGCCCTTCCAGCATTGCCAACACTAGGAAAACACATAAAAATGTGCCTGCGGCAAAACAAATATAATTCCCCCATTGCCCTTTGAATACTTGTCTGTGGCAAAGTTTAATCAAACATTGGCAGAACCGTTTGGTAAAACACACATTAAGTAAGGCCAGGTTTAATTTTCAGCATTAATCCTCACCGGAGGAACTCGCACATATCAGCCAGTTCTTTTAGTTTCTCATTTGAAATGAGCACGGGAGAGGAACAAAGGCTAAAGTCTGTGAAAACCTTTCTCCCCGGGCTAAATTCCCCCTTGGGCTGGCAGGGGAAGTGAAGGTCTTTTGAAGCGTCATCTCGAGAGAAGCCACCTCCCCGTCGGTGGGGTTTTGGGTGGTGACATGAGAGCACGGTTCAAAGTGTTTTACCTTGATGGTGTCCAGGGGGTGGCCCACAACCACGCTGGCGGCTCCTGGGGATGGAAGCAAAGTATTACACAAACCATTGAAGAAGGTTTTGTGACGGGACAGGAAGCGATGGGTTTATAGGGGAGGAGGAAATTTCCACAGGAACAGCCATACTGGGCCAGTGCAGTCTCTAACAACAGGCAAAAGCTGGGCAGAAACACTTGTACCTCTTCTCCCCGCCCCCCCTACCCGATACTCTCCTGGACTGCATCAACATCTCAAAGGCATCCAGTCGAGAAGAGGAGGTGGTGGATTTCTATGTTCTGTCCATGAACGAACCCCCTCACACTCTTGTAAGCTCCTGCAAATATTTAGCCTCAAAAAGGTGAGATTCAGGTTAGACACAAGGAAATGCTTTCCCCTGGCTCGGGTAGCGATGCACTAGAGCCAGCTGCTGATGAGGACTGTGAACCGCCATCCTTCGCTGTTTTAAGAGCAGTTTATAGAGCTACCCGTCAAGGATGATTCAGATAAAGAGGATCCTGCTCCACATTGATCTCGATAGTTCCACCCAGCTTCATTCCCCATGGTTCTCCAGGAGAAACTGGCCCATTCCCCCACACTGTCCCCCCCATGCCACTCACTGCCAGGAGCCCCCATGGCAGGACAGAGCACAGTTTGGTTTTCCCCTTCTCCGGGAAGACAGAGCAACCCATTGCCACGGCCAGGATATGGTTTTGTGTGCTTGTAGCAAACACCACCGGCAGTTTTCAGGGTGTTTGTGGAGATGGTGGAAAGTTTATGCTGCTTCCACATCTGCAAGTCTCCGTGCAAACCAGTGTCCCCGAGTGCTTTGGAGACTACATTAAATTTCCCAGCTATAGTGGATTAGGACTGAAAAGAGCATCACGTCCTTGGTCAACATGTCATGACTTTACTCAAAAATGTGTTACAAAATCTCCCCTCTCCTCCTGGACCTTAACCTGACACCACCTGTGGTCCAGTGCTATGCATGAAGACTGGCCGCTGCCACCCACACCGGTGGCTGTTCACCCCCTGGGCATCCTGTCCCGCTCCTGGGGCTGTTCGGCAACAGCCCAGTTCAGCGGGGCAGACTGTGTGCTGCAGCCTCCACAGGCTGCAAACATCCCAAAATCTCATGTAACCTTTTGGCAGAGGTTCTGGGGCGTTTTTTTTGTTTGGTTGTTTTNTAACCTATTCACCTCAGCTGGCCGGTCAGAATCCGTAAGCCATCTCACATCCGTACCCCGAACCTGGTAGCCAGGGCAGAGCTCTGGTCTGCGGTGGCCAGTGCTGCGATTGCCCCCTTGCCCGGCCGCTCCTGCAGCCCGTCCCGGGAGCGGGGCAGCCCAGCCGAGCCTCCTACCACCTGGTAAACTCAAGGGGAACTTTCGCGTTTCCCTTTTCTTTCTGCTATCTGTTTTCCCGGTGTTTGCAATCAGCATTTTCAGCGGGCGGGATCGATACCGCATCTCTGCTGGCATCGCCGCTCTGTTTGCGGTACCGGAGTCAAAGCCTCCCCCCGGGGGTGTGTGCGGCTGGGCGACCCCGGGTTGGCT
>VXBH01001762.1:182653-222826 GCA_013400035.1 Rynchops niger
GCGTCCAGCCGGGAGAGCAAGGGAGGGAGAGCAAGGGAGGGAGAGCCGGGGGCGTGCGGAGTGGCTCCGGCAACCGGCCCCCCCACCACCACCGCAGCATCACCCGTACCGACCCTTCAATTTTAAGTATCCCACCCGTGGAAATGGGATTAAACTGCACTTCTGAGCTTTGGCAAAGCAACCCGCGCATCCACCGGTACGGGCACGCCGGTGGGAGGCACAGAGCGTAGGTGACACGAAGAATTTTATTCCCAATCACGCTCCTGTCCCTGTCCCCCCCTCCCTCCACCCNCGCTGGGGAGGGGTCCCGCCGGGTGGGGAGCCGCTCCGGACAGGGGTCCCCCCCCGTGCAGGGCCCCCGCCGCGCAGGGTCCCCTCCGGTCCGCGGTGCCCGCGGCAGCCCGGCGCGCGCCGCGGAGTGGCTCCCAGCCGCAGTGACATCACGCACCGGGCCTTAAAGGCGCCGCAGCGGGTCCGGCGGCGGGGAGGGTCTGGGGGGGCAGCGCGGGAGTTCCCCCCGCGGGACTGGTTCTGCCGCCTCTCAGGTAACCGGGGTCGGACTGAGCTTCTCTTCACCCTGCGTCTGGTGGCAGCGGGGAGATGGAAAAGCAGCATCGGGGAATTCCTTACGAAGGAGGAAAAACCAGGGACTACCGGGGAAGTATGCTATAAATTCTTAAATTAGAGGTGTAAGTCCAGAGATAAAAAGCATAACTCACACGGCCTCACTCAACTGAAAAACATTGCTGTTTGCTTCACTGAAATCACACTGCCCCATCTTTTCAGGAGATACCCCCAATTTCTATGTTATCTTTTCAGGACATATCTCAGTTTTCTCTATTTCGGCAAGCAATGAACAATCACTCTCTACCCCCTTCCTTCTCCATAGCAGTCACAATTTTCTTGTACAACTCTTACTTGCTTCTCCCTCCTGTCTTTCCCAGAGCCAAGAGCCCAGCTCTGTTTAGTTCCCCTTTCATGCAAGATACTCCTTTTCACCCTCCTCTGTCATTTATTTTTTTTTTTTTTTAAAGTCTCTGAACTGGGCAGACAGAACCACAAGTAATAGGAACAAACCAGGCATTCAGCAGCGTAAAGGTATTTTCTGTTTTGATCTCAAACCCTTCTCTGGTAATTCCTAACATGCCTTTCTGATTGAGACTGAAGACTGGGCTCTCTTTCCTGAAGAGTAAATACCTGATTTTGAGCCCAGCCTGGCCTGTGTAGCACTTTCAATTAGTAAAATCTAACATCTTACACCTGAATAGCATGAAGCTACTCAACAGCAGGACATCCTTCTGGTCCTTAACCAGCTCACTGATATGCCTGTGCTCACCGACTCCACCACGAAGCTCCTCTTGGACTCCAGGGGCACGACTTTCCTCCGCAAAAGATGCATTTGCCCTTCAACACCGAGCACGTACATCTGTCTCATCTGGCTGTGGTTTACTACAGCCCAAAGTGAATTTTGTTGCACAGAGGTCGGATTGCTGCAGACAGCAGTTCCTTGGATCAGGTTTGGAGGCTTTCTGAAAAGACTGGCATCAGGTTTGCTGCGCTGCCCTCCTGGAATACCAGATTGGGTTTTGTTGAAATGTATTTTGTCTACACATTCTGGTAACTACGAAAAATTTTGAGAGTTTATAAACAAGAAATTCTGAACACCAAAATACTGGCTGAAAAGATATTTTTTTTTTTTCTGAAATAATTAGTATTTTAATTTCTATTGATAAATAAATATTTTCCACAAAAAGAGATATAATTATTCAAGCAGACCTTAAAACAATGTCCCCTATGTGGGTGCACATATAGAGAAGAAACCTTACCACCGAGTTGGCTGAAGGGAGCTTTTGTCTCAAAATTGATGATAGAAATTCGATATTAGGTGCGTAGTTATCAGCTCAGATAATCTACACCTGAAACTTTAGATTTTTCAATGTATGTAACAATGCATGTTCTGCATGAGGAGGGTTTTCCTCAAGCACCAGGTCCCAAATGGTGCAGAGCAGGTTCCAGGGGTCTGTGGTCCTGGATAAATGTTGGAGACAACGTGTGTGCACAAGCACCGTGGAAACTTGACGGTTATTTGTCTTCTCAAATAAATCTGGTTTTGTCTTTTTAGAAGAAACGTGGTTCCATATAAACAGTAATGCAGAAAGAGGATATTGTCCTCATTTTTCACACATATTTTCTTGCGAAGTCAGGAGAAAAGCTGGCTGAATGAGGTAATTATTCAGATAGCAGCATTAATCATTAATCGTATGAATTCTCTTTAACTGTGAGCAACACATTTCCATGCCAAAATCAGAACATCTACTAACTGATTGCACAAAAACCACTTCCAATAGTCTCCAGTATTTCCAGGAATACTGGAAATGGTCTTTGTGCAATGTTGAACCCAGAGTTGAAACCAAATATTACAGAGACTTTATTGTAAACAACTCCCAGCCTGGAAGAAGAGGGTGGAGAAGCTGGGAGGGATGCAGAAGGTGAACTGGGACGCTCTTGCAGCGGTACCCGTGGACGTACTCACCCAGCAGCATGCAGGGGGGCAGGACACTTACAGCTCTTGCCCTTGCCTGCTGTCAGTAATACCCAAAAACCCAGAAATCAGCCCCAGAGCGGGCAGAAACCAGTGCACAAGCTCATGGTGGTTAATATTCACTTGGCGCCTCGGTGCCCTGCGGTTTGTGCGGGTGCATTTGGCCCTAAGGAGAAGTGGTTGCAACTCAGAGAGTTTATCGCGACCGTCGGCTGCAGATTGCAAGCAGGCGAGCCGTTCCCATGCCGACTGCGGCACCTCTCAGCGGTTGTGCACAAATAATCCTGTGCTGCTGCCGGTCCATCTGCAGGCGTTTTGCTGTTATACTGGAGTGAAATGGGACCCATTAAAGCATAGCAGACCTCCCTTGCTCTGGACAGTGGCACTAGCCAGGGCATCTTTGCACTCAAATAGGCTTTCCAGCGTGCTGCCAAGTCCTGCCAACGGACAGGACTCCAGCCGACAGCGTGAGATACACTACTGCTTGTTGAGACCCGCATGAACACCTCCGTCTCCCAGCTGGTGGAGGATCTCCTTTTGCTGATAACAGGCAGCAGTGCTGCATGGAGAACCGGGAAGGGATCCATCCTTTCTGCTGCTCTGAATCCCACCCTGGGCTTGTAGCCACTGACAACAAGCACTGGTCATAGGGAGATGAGCGTGGTTTCCATTAGGGATGAGGAATCCTCTTCCTCCTGCCAAGAGGGGCAACGGGGAGATTGTCTCATTCTCAGCACTGCTGATTCTAACTCCTCCTCAATCACAAACCCATTATTTTTCACTGTACCACACTCTTTTCACCAGCTTACCTTCTTTCCACAACAGGTTTTAACCCTACTGATAGAAGAGAAGAAGTTTCCCATCATCTTACCAGGGGCTGTATATTTTCTCTGTGCGAGCACTGCAGTGCAGGGACTGGGGCAGACTCAGTAACTCGTGGTAGATTCACACTAAACCGCTCTGGGAATTAAAGAACCGATGCAGCAGGGACAGAGTATGTTAGAGATGAAAGGGGATTATACATTTCTAGTCCAACTGTAAAAGATTTCTAGGCTATGATGCATTTCACTGGAAATACAGCTGACCCAGGGATAAATGCCCTTTAAATATTAACCTCTTAATAACATATAATGGCTTAAACTGCTGGGCAAGATACAAGTAAAACAACATTAAACCTCACCACTGCGTCCAGAGTCACTGGTCATCAGTGTCCAATGCTTGGTGCCTCTTTGAGAGGCCGAGTCCCATGAGCGGAGGCCAGTAAATTGCAAAGCAATGCACAGAAACACCCTGAAGCAATGTGTGGACAGTGATAAGAAGAGAACTTCATGGTCTGAAGCAATCAGACGGATCCAGGCAGCGGGAAGACATGTCAGGGGCCACATAGCAGAAATAGTTATACCCTCCAGGAGCTACCGAGCAAGCTCGGTTCTGTGGGCAGCAAAACATGAGTGATTTCTCTGCAGAAATGTGCGTGGAAGATGGATTAGGGACTATGAAGACACCAGAAACAGGCATGGAGGGCCCCACTATCAATGGCTGCAAAGCTCTCCTCTGCCCTTCCTTGCCTGGGACCTGGGGAGGTTTTACTGGAGAAACAGTGTCCCAGGAAGTATTAGGCAGTAAGGGGAATCCTATGGTCTTTTAATCAGCCATTTGTTTATGCTATTATATAGGGAACACCTCTGACAAATGCCTGAAGTAGCTGATGTCCCATGAGAAGATATGTCTCCAAACCTACGGGCAAGACTCAGCTGATGAAATTGCATAATGCTGGAGCAGATCTCCTGGGACAGGCTGCCCTCAGCCTAGAGGGACCAGGAGATTTCCCAGTTACATCTAACATATCCTTCCAGATCACTGCCTGGCTGAGCACCAGCCAGCAGTCAGGGCAAGTGTCCCACAAGCAGCCCCCTGGCACCACCCAGCATTTTCACTTGAGGGCCACAGCCAGCCTTCTCCAGCGTACCGAGGTCTCCCTCTGCCACAATTTCGGGAGAGCAAGAGAAGCAGCAGCATCTGGAGCCTGTCGAGCTGGAGCCACGGTCCCACCCAGGCAAGGCTGACCCTCCCACATGCCGAGGAGGTTTTGGCTGAGATGAGGCATCTCACAATAAGGACATGCTTGAAGCCGAGAGCAGTGCAATGCTGCAACAGGCGGCTACAGGATGGAAGAAAAGGGATTTTTCTCTGTCCTGTCAGGAGGAGGCAGCCAGCCGTGACTCACGCGCCCTGCTCCCATCCCCCAGGTTCATTTTTGACACAGCAGCTATTGATAAGACCTTGAAAGAGCAGGAAGTTTCCCTGGCAGAAGTGGCTGGACAGGCAACGTGTGGTTATACTGCTAATGAGCCTAAGTGGAGCACTTTGCTCAAAGGCATGAACAAGTTCCCAAGCTTTGACTGTATCATCAACAGCCGCCTGCTTGCGGTGCTCAACCCAGCCCCACCACACTTCATGGTCAAAGGGACACTTTTACCAGCACCCCCATTATATTGGTTTTATTATAGGCAGAGAAGAGAGGGAGCTGCCAGAGAGGAGGTCAAGGGAGGGCTGATGTTCAACCAGAGGAAAATTCAACAACACAGGTCATGCTGCCTGCAATAGCAATGTGACGGTGTGATGGTGCAACCCCCACCCTGCCCTTTAGGTCTGTCAGTACCTGGTGTGATTTCCTCCCCACCTGGGTGAGGAATTGTAATAGTACAATGGACCAAAATGATACCTAATGGTCTACCATGAAAGAAAGGAAGGTGGAGAGCAATAGACTAAAACACTACAGCAACCCCTTAATAGACCTGGTCCCCATGGCTCCTACCATTGAACATAATCACTCCTGACAACATACGGATCGTGGCCACAGTGAGGGGGATGCCAGGACGCCAAGATCTAGCAAGTTCTGGGCTTGTGTAGCTGGTGGGAAGTACCAGAATATTGCATTATCCATGCTGGGCCAGCGTGGAAAAGTACCCAACAAAAGTCAATTATCTCAGATCCTATAAGTAACGATTCTAGTAAAGACCCTTTGAGCTCTTCTGGATCTCAGTGGGCTGTGGCCAGTATCTCCCCTGAGCTGGGACGCCGCTCTGGCTGACATCTGGAGAATTAGAAGACCAGGGCAAGTCAACCCTCCTTGAGTCTCAATTATTGCCCGTTGAGGAATACTCACATATTGTGAATATCTACTCTAAACTCGGGAAAAGAGAAATTTTTAACTATACCTCTCTTTCATCCACCTCTCCACTTGTGTATTTATGATATACACGTGAGCTTTACGGATGTGGATGTTCTTCCATTTGTCCATGCACGCGCAGGACCTAAAAGGGGTACCCACCAACTCGTTAGAGTCGTGCGATACTAAGGGCTCTTTGGTCTCAGCAGTCACACACCGCAGTGTCTGTGTGCTTATATACTTTGCTTATATGTATATGCGTGAGTTTGAGATCCGTGCTTTCGCTCATATGTATATGTGTTGGTTTGGAATACCTCATAGTAAGTCAGTGTGAATCTTTCCATCTTCGAATCTGTAGTTAAGTCACTGTTCAACTTTAGTTAAATCACTTTGTAAACCTTTAAATTGGTTAATGATTAAGTGCTGCTAAAATTCAACCTCTTGATCTACCTCAAATCATTAATAAATTTCGAATCGCTGCTAAATCATAACAGTGTCAAATATTTCCATCCACAACAGGCAGTCATGGAAAAAATACTTTCCAGATCCCTCTTGGAAATGTTGACTCCCGCGACCTGCTCTCCTACACGTCAGGCCCTCCGCACTCTCAGAGGGAACTGGAGCCTGTAGAAAGAGGGGTTGAGCAGGGAGGAGGCTTTCTCCGAGGTTAGAGACAGGAGTGTCTCTGGAGGTTACAAACAAGTTGCAAACTCAGGGAACTAAATGCTTCATCAGACAAGAATCTGCAACAGCCACCCCAAAGCACTGACACGGCAAATAGCTGCAGGAGAGATCGTGCATTTGCTGCCCTGCAACCTGCCGAGAGCCAAAGTCCTGCTCA
The DNA here is from genome assembly GCA_013400035.1 of Rynchops niger. Taxonomy (NCBI): domain Eukaryota; kingdom Metazoa; phylum Chordata; class Aves; order Charadriiformes; family Laridae; genus Rynchops; species Rynchops niger. Next base: position 189,209 of record VXBH01001762.1, read on the forward strand.
AACTCTCTTTTGAAACCCCAGAATACTTCAAATATGACCATCACATGTTATCCCCCCAACAGTGATGTCCTGACAGACAAAAGTCCTTATAAAATGCCCTTGGAAGTTCACCAGGCTCTCTATCTTTTCATTTCTTGGACAATGGTTAACATTTCAAGTAGAAAACCCAGTAATTTTGCTTAAACACATGAATGAGAATACCTGAGCCTCAGCCAGTTTGTATTGGAAAACAACAGCAGAAACATGGAAAGAAAGCTTTGAAAAGAGCATCTAGACCTAAGAGGTGTTTGTCAGCTGAGACGGGTTGTCCTGCCCTCTCTGAGGGTGGAGGGGAGCTGAGAGGACCGGAGCCAAAGCAGGAGCAGAAGCAAAGGGGAACAGAAAAGGAGGAGGAGGCAGGCACAGGGCTGAGACATGAGAAGGTCCTGGAGAAAAGGATGGTGGTGGAGAGGAATCTTCTCAACATTTGGGACAGGATTTGTCCCTTTGAACTTTACATTTCCCTTCTGCAGTTGTCTGCCTGAGCTGGGCATCTCAGCAGCCTTTAGGCATCTAAGATGAGCTGTGGCTTGTGGTCCAGTGGGAACCTAAGCTGAGACATACACATTTCCACTACAGAAATCCACGTTTAGGTAAAATAATTCCCACTCTTGGCTTTCAGGTCTTGTGTCAAGTCAGACACCAGAGACTCCCCGGGGTGAGATGAGCTCCGTTTGAGCTCCAGCTTCATGCAGTCAAACCCCTCCTGCTTAGATGCACGTGCTAAATACCACGTCTGCAATAGCAGCACGTGAACGCGCAGTTCCTCACGCAAACCCCACTGGCAATTGAAAATTTGAAAAAGCCACTCTTTTCAGCTTGTGGAAGGTGGATATCTAACTCTCCGGAAACGTAAATGGCAATTTGGAGCTTGGCTGTTGCAAATTGCCTTGAAAAATCTCAGTAACTGCGAGTAATTAAAGTATTTAGTTCTAAAATTTAGTTTAAATGGGTTTTTATGTGTGCATGTATGATTGTCTTCAGCCAGTTCTCTCTGTGTTTACCCCTTCAAACATCTTTCAACCCTTTTTTCTCTTATTCTCTTGTAGGAAAGGGATTTTGTGAGGCTGCCAGGTCCAGCTGGGCTTGGGTAGAAGCTCATCATGGGGGAATGAGGAGCAGGCTAATTTTTCAAGGTGAACACTCCTATTCAAATGGAAACATCTCTGTGATCAATACCAGGATGAAGAATGGCAAACAAGACAGTTCAATTGAGATCTTTGAAGGTGCATATACTGATCAGAGTGCTTGAAAGCTGCAGGAAAATTTACGTGAGAGAAGCAAACACCACTTCTTTGTGGGCACCGATTTGATTAAACGAGCGCAGTGAGACAGTTTCTCATTTGTGTTAATGGAGAAGCATCCTTTGTTCGTGTTCAGTCCCACTGATTCCCAGCTCACAATGTCCTATTTAAGCTCCATTAATTCACTGTGGAATCTATAGGAAGAATTTGTGTTCATCCTTGCTGGAAGGACTCACAGCATCACTGCTAGTGAAAGGAGAAATCAAGACAGCAGCTGAGAAGGGCTCGGATATGAGAAAATCAGCAGAGTGAAAATTGGAAAATGAGGAACAGAGCCTCTGGTTTGATGAAGAAATCCTGGTGGTTGTGCCTGAGCCAGGAACTCACCCTTTGTGAACCTCTTCATGACAATGATCTGACCTCATAAGTCAGGACTCCTAGAAGGTCCCTCTGGAGGCTGGCCAAAGGCCATAAGGCAGGGAAGAATGCTACACCTTCAGCTGGGGCTGGATGGATCCTTGTGCATTTTGGCTCCACGAGCTATTAAAGATGAGAAACACCTCAACCACTAACACCTGCAGATGAACCCTTCCCCATGGCCACTTGTGGGACCTGCCCCAGTGCTCAGGGAGACACTGTGGGGCTAAGCAAGAGCTGCCCAACTCCGGCCCCCTGTAGAAACAGGGAAAGCAAATACACCGGAGCAAAGAGCCAGGCCTTCTGCTGAGGTTTTAACAAAGCAAAGCTACAACAAGTATTTCAAAGGAAAAAAAAACAAAGTCAAGGTAATGCTGGCAAATCCAATTGCTCATTGCATGTGGTCACGTTGGCATCCAGGCAGTTGGGTCTCAGCCGCCTGGGGACCATGAAGGGTCACCTCCCCGCATGACGGCTTCTCGCGCTGGATTTTGGTGCTGCCATGGGACACGGGGCCATCTCAGCACTCGTGTCCCCACGCTGGGCTCCATGTATGTGAGGCCGATGGGCCTTACAGCAGGGGCTAGGTCTTTGTGTGGGTGCTTTTCGCTCTAGAAGTGCATGGTTCAGAGCCCAGATGTGGTCCAAATGGTGCCTTTGCGGCACCTATCCAAAGCTCAAAGAACGCTTATTCTTCAAAATGCATTATTTTGGCAAATGGCTCATTAGTGTGCATCCTTGCTGTCACTCCAGAGTCCCTATTGGTGTGACCACTACCAAAAGTCATGCACAAAAACTTCAGGTCCAGCCTGGACCAGCATTAGGATCTGCTCTCTGGTTTGCCCAGCGGATATTTATCGCTGTTGCAATGCTGACTAATTACCTAATTGTGTGGATCGACACCTTTCCTACAAAACCTGCCGCGATGTATTTCCCCCAGCAGCAAGAGCTGTGGGTTTGCACCTGGAAGGAGCCAGACCCAAAGGAGGGGCTTCCACCCCAAACAGCAGCTGATGATTTCATAATATTTGGGCAGACAGTGCCACCAAAAGGAAACGTGATAAATTACCCAGCCAAAAAAAAAATGCCTTTTGCCAGTGCTTTTTGAGCAGTTGCTATGACTACCCTCCCTCCCCAGACCCCTCCTTTGTTCCCCCAAAGCTCCTCAGACGGTGCTTTGGTGCATCCATCACACACACAGCCCTCCTAAGGCTCCGGGCTTGAGAAATTAATGGTTCTAGTCATTCAGCCAAGGGAGAGGCTCTTGTCAGCCTTGCAGCTAAAGATTTTTCCAGCCCTATACAGCACAATCTTATAAAATTCCTTGAATACTAAATTGCAACACATGGAGAAAACTTATTGGTAGTTTTTAGACAACATATTCCCCTATATATCCTGCAAAACAATGCTTCATTCGCTCCTGATTAACTGGAATAATTTTATCTTCTTTATTTTTTTTTTTTTTTCTAAGCAGGCACTACCAATAAAAGATTAAACTTATTAGAGCTTGCCTAGACCTTTAAAGTACCCATTGCTGTACCTGACTTTGCTCCAGGATGCGGCTGAGCCGGGTCCCGGTCCATGGCCTGACTCCGGCCACAGCCGCTGGAGCATCCCAGTCTCATTGCAGATGAAACCCAGCCTGGAGCGGCCAGACAGGGATGAAGGACTCCCCATCTGATGTGCTTTGCATCAAGCTGATATCCCAATGGCAAGTTTCTCCTAAATTAAAGAGAAGCTGAAATAACGGTCTCCATTTATACGGGAAGATGGATTAAAATGCTTCTCCCAGGCTGGATTCTCCCAGCTTTCGCTGCTGGGGTGGCTGCAGAGGGTGCTGTTAACCTGCGTACACCATCATGGAGCGGGACAGACCCTGCGGATGCTGTCTGCATTCAGCAGGGATAGTAAAGAATTTTACTGTTAGGATGAAAATTCGGGCTCTGCACAGACCTGTCTGCTACAATCCCGCCCGAAGACTTTAATTGAAGATGACAGAGAAAGGCTGGGTCCTGTTGGCACGTCCCACCCAGCTGCCTTGAGTTTGTATCTTGGAAAAAACATTGTCCTCTGCTTTGGTAAAATGAGCACAGCAGGGTCTTGCAGCTCCCTGCTGGGTCTTGGCACACCCTGGGTGTCCCCGGAGCGAGCAGCAGCGGTGCGTTTGAGGGTGGCAAAGGGGGGCGTCGGGGAGTCCAGGCTAAATGCTCGGAGCTGAGCAGAAAGGAACCACGAGCTTCACGCAAGCTGTGTTCTCTTTGCTGGTGGGGGAGGATGTATATCCCCATTTCTTTTTAACTTGACGATGAGGAAACTACGGCTTGGCCTCCCAGCACTGCTGAAGTCTAAAAATAGTCCTTTATCACCGTCCGAAGGATCCTTGTCCCTTCCTAATATTTGAATTTCATTACTAATAACAACGCAGTTGTTATCTATTTTACCAATCTGGAAATGCCCTGTTTGTTCATGGGGAACGGGCTGGGCACAGTCAGGCTGCGTCAGTCCCGTCCTCGGGGCTGGGAGATGGAGCTTTCCTGCAGCATCATGTCTCAGGAGACAGTAAAGATTATTTCACTCCTTTGGTATGATTCAAGCTTTCATTTTCTGTTTTCGAAAGCAGCTTCTTGCCCTAACTAATGATAAAACCAGGCTGTGCTCCCACTACCAAACACTGCCCTTTCCTCTGAGATCCGCTAATTCGGAGGAGACGGCTGTCGGGCTGAGAGCATGCAGCAGGTTTCACTGCCATGATCGCAGGGTGGGCACCAGGATGGGGGAGGCGGTGGGGACACGGGTGAGGGTGGCAGGTGATGGTGGGGGCCATGAGCCCTCTCCTGCCACCAAACATCCTGGAGAAGCTTTCAGAGGACTCGGCAGCTGAAATCATTTTTTCATGATGGCTTTTAAATCCATTTCATTTCAGCATTAAATGCATATGCCTTCCTCATCATCAGCTATGCAATGGTTTAAAAAGCTGTTTTCTTCCCTTAAAAATCCTGCCATGGTTTTGCTCCCAGTTGCTCTTGGGTTTCCTCTAATCCCGCCGCTCTAGCAAAGGTGGCTTTAGTTCTCCCACCCTCCGCTCTGATGCGGACCACCTTGAGGACCATGATTTTCAACATTTGGCTTGCCACATATGCGATTATTTTCCATTCAGCGAGAACACACAGGTGCCAGCGAGCAGATGCATCCGACAGACTGGTCTGAACGGGCCAAGGGTGGCAAGCGCCTTTTCGAGTTGGGACTGTGACATCTTTACATATGGAATATTGTTACCCTCTCAGGTTTTCTGTTTTATTTGGTTGGGTTTTTAAAAAAAAATAAATAACAGTTTCAGTATAATTTCTCTGGCTTTCTGCCTATCTCTGTAAGGAATAGTAATGCTAGAGAAGGCAGTCCAAAGCTAACTGAGTTTTTGTTACTGCCGCTGCGTGAGGACGGGGGTAGGAACAGACACTGGAGAGCGAGGATACTGCTAGGGCAGGTTGGGGCTGTGCCATTTCCAGCCTCAGCATCCCTCAGACAGGGCAGGTGGTACCCAGCCCGCTCAGCCCTGCCTCTCAAACCACAGGCATTTTGATTATAAAAACACAGAGAAGACAGACAAGAGGGAAAAAAATGCTCTCAGTGAGATGCTTACAGGAAACATCAGAAGACTAGTTCCCAAATTATCCCACGATCATCCCACTCCATCCACTGTTGCTGCTCAGTGGAAAAACAGTGAAGAATCATATAAAAACTGGTCCAGAACTGCCGTACGTGAAGGCAAACAGAAACTTTCAGATTGTTTTATTACCTTGTAGCCGCCTGCTGCTGTATGGCAGTTTCTTCAGTTGAGGTGACACAAACCTCCAAGCCGCGCCTGCAGGCACCGTGTCTGGATGTGCTTTGACCTCATCCCCATCACTCCATGGGTGTCCCAGCTCCATCAGCAGAGCTGCTCCAGCAGCCAAGGTCCCAGAGAACGTGGAGGGAAATAGCTGCAGCAGGTAGTGCTGTGGCTGCTTTGCTGCAAGCCCCAGAGTTAGTGCAATTAGCCATGTTAGTGTCATTAGCACACACACATGCTGAGGCCTAGATTGAGCCCCCCAAGCTGCTGCTGCTCCCCACCAGCTCATCTCCAGTGGGGACCTGCGGCCAGGCTCCCCGCCTGTGTTGTCTCCTTTCCTTGTATGCGTTTTTATGTTTTATTAAATTTTAGAGTTCCTTGATGGTCCCTAAGAAGCATCATCTAAGTTTCTGTCCCTTCATCCTCCCATGAGACAGCAGCAGTGATTGCTGAAAAAAAAAAAAGAAAAAAAAAAAAACCAACAAAAAAAAAAGCCATTTGTGTTTTTCTACCCAACTACTTCCTTACCGGTGATTCAAGAGTGCCGTGATTTCCCTTCAACTCCTCTGGAGTTTCCAGTAGTTCCTTCTCCTGTCCGTTTGCTGTGATAACTCAGTCTGAGAAACATCTGCACCCCATTAGGAGCAGCTTTGGGCACATAAAGCTGAATACAAAGGGTAAAAAAGTGTTTGATGGCCGAGTCACACTCTCATCCAGGAAGCAATCTGGCAATCAGCACAGGGTCCCTGGGGTGTCCAAGCTGAGAAACAGGCTCGACCCTTATTTCTAGCACATCACTGAAACCACTCACTCCATTAAAATACTAAATCTGCTATGAATCATACCTAGAGCATGGAGAAGCTGACATCTTCTGTGTCACCTTGCAGCGTCAGCTTCCTTTTTAGTAAAAATTACCAGATGTAGTGCTATCATAGTGTCACCACCCAGAGAGAGGGGCTTGGTACCCACTTTCTGGCTGTTTACAGCCTTTGGCTTCACTTGATTTTTTTCTCAAAAGCTGGAACAAGGAGATGCTGGAAATCTGACTCACTGTCAAGGGGCTTCAGGTAGATCTGATTTTGGTAAATTGGGGGCTATTTGGCAAATTACCCATCACACAGCAGTAATTTGCCAGCTGTGCTTTGTGGTTAATCTCAGTTGTATATCTGAAGCCAGTGTGGTGCTTTTCAGGGACCACAAGCTCATTGTGGGACTGGCAGGATAGGTCTCCATTGAGCTTGGGTCCTGAGTTCCCCTTAAGCCAACGACCTCCCATGGGTGACTTTACATCACATCTGCCCGCTCTGGTCATTTAAGCGTGTTGTTTGCAATCTTTCCTCAGGAAATTCAGTGTACCCTGCAGTTTTGGTGGACTTCAAGTTTTCTTGTGTTACCTGCAGATGCCTCGTGGCCCTGTTCTTCTCCAGATGACCAGCATGCTCCCCGAGAGCTCACCTCCCCTTTCTGCCATCCTGTTTTCTCTTAAAGCATTTCTGATTTCCCTTATCTCTCTGGGACAAGCAGAGATAAAAGGGTTTAACGGCCATTTGAAGAATTATTTTTCCATTTGCGGTGTTCTCTTTCGAGGCTGTTCTGACTGTGAAGCTCCTTCCATGCCCATTGCTGTCTGCAGCAGACTTGTTGCTGGCTACTGCAGACCCTGCTGGTGGATGAACTCAAGTGTCCTTCTCACCGTTTCCCTGGCTGGATGTGGTTTTCCATGTTTTCCCAGATGCTGGGACATTTCCATCAATTCCTGAAGAACACTCACAACTGTGCACGCAGCTATTTTAATTTTTTTTTTTTTTTACATACAACCTGTGCCCACATGGTTTAACAACTTATTTTGGAAAGTCTGACTCTAAGGTTGAAGTCTTTGCAGGCTGAGGAATGCTTCAGGCACAAAGGCTGACCATATTTTCCATCCTCATCTGCTGATTTTCTTAGTCTATACACGAACGTAATCGCAAGATTCATGTTCCTATTTTCAAGTGAGAGCCCGATCAAAGAAATCATATCCATCCATCCATAATTCAGGCATGTCTGGGGAGGGTAATAAAATATTTTAAGAAAAATGGAAAACGTTTTTTGGTGCTGCCTATTGCTGCAGCTGACAGTGCATTGCTGAGAGCCGGGAGGAGATTCCTGCAAACTTAATAGCCAGGACTTAGATGGATAACTAGAAATAAATCAAGACAAGCATAGACCAGAGCCAAATGGTTCACTACAGTGTGTAGAGAGAGGACCGTGGTTTGGGAAGCACAGTGATTAATTTGTTTTCATAGAGTAATTACCAATTAATCATTTGGCTAATGAGGCTGTATTATGAATTAGTTATAAACAGATTTCAGCCCAATTATAAGGGCTCAACTAGATCATTTAATTGAATGTTTATTCTTTTAAAAGTGCTGCAGCAGACTTTTTTTTTTAGCAGCTGAACACATACATCTAACTGGAAAATGGCACACATTTAAAATCACTGGCTGCTAAAGATGCCTTAAATTACACCCTGTTGTAATTAGGAGGCTCAGTGGTGTATCCATAGCTGGGCTTGACCTCTATGATAATGCCAGTTGTTTAAGCGCGTAATCATTCCTTTACATCAGATCCTTTTTCCTCAAAATGTTGGTATTTAAGGGGTTTTTTTACTTCATCAGATGAGGGGGCCTAAAATAAACATTATTCTCTAGGCTGACACATGACAGCATTAACAATGAGTTGAAAATAAAATTGCACATGATGTGCTGTTTAGAAGAATGTCCTCGAAGTTGCTGCAGAAAATACCAGCTGTACATAGCAGACTAATACTTAGCAATTCGAGTTCCCCCTTGGGGGTACATCTGCCAGATATAAATATTAATGAAAGGGAATTGTGACAGGAAGATTAAGATTCATTAATCATTATTATTATCCAGCATCAGGTGCTAACGGGGCAGCTGCTCGGAGGGAAACGCCGTCACCTTGACCTAGCCTGCGTATTTGTGAGGATGCCGTAAGAAAACAAGGTCTTCAAAGGGAGCAATAAGCACATTGCTGCAAGATGAGGCGTATTTCAGGAGCAAATCCAAGGCTCGGTAGGTGTGGGTGGGCGCCAGGTCCCTGGGAGGATATGGTGGGACAGAGGAGGACCTGGGGCACAACCTCTGGTCTAAGCAAGCGTCACTTCAGCTGCTGTCCTCGCATTGCCAGGGTGATTCCCTCTGCTGTCCCCTCTGCTCACCCCACACACTGACGGCGACTCCACTGTCCAGGGAAAAGACAGTCAGAGGAACCAGGAAAAGCTGCAGCTACCCTGCTCCGGTGGGACAGAGAAGATTTCACAAACTTTCCCATCTGACACATTGTTCAAACACTCTGCAGCTGTCAGACCCCTATTGTTCGGGTTTATATTGCGTTGGGGTTTTTGATGTCTCAGCCATCGAAGAGCGGATCAGCCATCGAAGAGTGGGAATGAGAGGTTGCATCCTCCGGGCTGATCCTCCCTTCCCTGCCAGGTTGGTGTCTATTTTCACAGCCTTCCATGTCCAGCCAGGCAAGCTTAACTCCTCGCTCCCCGCCACAATCCCTTTACATTGCACATATTGCCAGTTGCCTTCAAATCTTGTGTCAGCAAGAGTTTCCTTTTTAGCATTCTGATAATTTTGCTCCGTACTAGCCATCACACAGCGTGCTTGCTCCTTGGCGCAACTGCAACAGAAGCAACTGCAGAGTTTTGTGCCACCTCTGGTCTTTGGCATGATTTTTTTTCTCAGCTAATAACAGGGGAAGGCGCCCCAGTTTCACCCCGGACCGCAGGCGATTGCCGTGCGGGTTGCTGTGCCCCGTGCATAACTGAGGCATGACAACCCCATGCGCAGGAGGGAAGTGCTCAGGAAAGCAGAAAGACAGTCACTCGTTCCCCTGCACGATGTATACATTTCATTCATTTGCTTGGAGGAGCCCCACAGCCCAGGTGACCCTGCTGTAAGGCTGTCCTGGGGCATTCATTTCTCCATTTATATTTACCAGTAGCAGAAACTATCCCAAGGACACCAGCCTCGATAAAAGACCGCTAACTAAAATACACAGCACGTGCGTTTTTTCCACATGTGAGACTAATGATTGCTGCAGAAGTCAAAATAAAGACTGCATAACTTGGATCAGGTGCTGGCATTTCTTCCTTACCCCCACCTGCAAATCCCATCAGCTTGTGTTCCTGGGAAAGGCGAAAGTGCCCCCGGCAGCCTGGGAGCCTGGAGGGAGTTAATGAGAACTGGTAGCGCTGGGGCAGGGACAGATAGATTTAGGTGGGATTAGGTAGGTCAGTGGGCTGTTTGCTCTTTTGTCATCTGTTCCCACCTGTATCATTAACCGAGAAAGGATAACAGACAGGTCCAGCCTTCGCCTTCATCCCAGCCCAGCTTTTCTCTTCATGTTTTGGGGAACAATTGCTCTGGGCAGAGTCCTCACCTGGATTACACACACATTTGTTTTGGTGAGAATAAAGATACAGCTCTAGATTGATATAGGCATGGATATAGATGTGAGGATAGATCTCCTCCCAGTACCTGAAGGGGGCCTAGAAGAAAGCTGGAGAGGGGCTGTTTGCAAGGGCACAGAGCGCTAGGACAAGGGGCAATGGTTTTAAAATAGAGCAGGGTAGGTTTAGATTAGACATTAGGAAGAAGTTCTTTACAATGAGGGTGGTGAGACACTGGCCCAGGTTGCCCAGAGAGGTGGAGGAGGCCCCATCCCTGGAGACATTCAAGGCCAAGCTTGAGGCTCTCAGCAACCTGATCTAGTTAAAGATGTCCCTGCTGACTGCAGGGGGGTTGGACTAGATGGCCTTTAGAGGTCCCTTCCAACCCAACATATTCCATGATTCTATGATAGACTAATCAAATCTATTTGAGGGTCCAGGTGTGACGGGGAGTGCAGCTGCTTCCCCTCCTGATGGCCCAGCTTCCATGTGGACCACTGGAGCTTGCACCCCTCACTTCTTCATTCCTTTGTGTTTCCATTTATTCCTGCTGATGATTAGTGACCTCAGGCACTACCACCAACCTATTCCTGTTCAGCAAAACACAGCTCCCAACGTCTGATGTGGTTCCTAAATTGCATTGGCAAAACAAAGAAGCCTGGGTTGGAGCATCTCAGCAGGAGGGCTCTGTGGTTCCCCCAACCGATGTGCTGGTGTTGGCACGGGAGGTCTACATTCAAGGTATTCTCTCATCACTCACCGCAAATATGGTTCCGAATAGAAGCCAGACTGTTTCGTATTAATGAATTGCTTCCATTCCTCCCTGTCACGTTGTGGGGAAGGGACCTGTTTAAGCTTCTTTGTTTAATGCTGGGTTCTGCTCCTCTGTGATAAGTGCTACTTGCCAAAAGCTTCGTTTCTAACAGAGTTCAAAGTAAAGTTATTAAGTCACATACATCGACGTAATCAGGATTTGGGAGAGGAAGGAGAGCTTAGCTAATCACGGTCCCTGCGGCAGGCTGCACACTGATACAGTTGAGCGTTGCCGAGCTAATTTTCTCCCTAAAGCAGCATTTGGTGGGTTTACAAAGGGACCGTTTCGGCTTGCTGCTCTACGCCGCAGGGGGAGACTGGAGGCCCAAGCCCCACCTCGCTGAGGCTGAGGGAGGTTTCTTACTGATTTTAGGATGCTTTGTGTCTAGGTCTTAAGGCCTGGAGTACTTTACTAAAGAAGGCCTCTCGTACCGAATTTCAGAGACAAATTCCATGCCCTGCAATGTCTGTGCGAACCTTTTTATCGGCTCTGAAGGAGGTTTTTCCCTAGGGGTACGCAGATTAACAAATATTGTGACTAAGTCTTTTTCCCCCTTTCCAAATGAAATCTAACATCAGCTCTTGAGAAAGAAGAACCCGCGTTATAAGAAATCCCCAAAGACAGTGATGGTCATGACCACTTTTGTTATTAAAGGGCATATTTTGCCACGGTTTGTTTGGTTTGTTTTATGAATTAAGTTTGTGAATTCATGAGATTAAAAGCTTAAATGGGATCAATGAAGACTACACAGCATGCATCAAAGTAATTGCGGATTGTTTTTCCAACTCCACAGAACCACTAGTATTGAAGTACTGAGGGTTTAGAGCAATAGTTATGAATTTTTCAAATAGAGAGATGAAAGGAAATATGTCATCAGTACACGAGGCTGAACTGAACTGTTATTTCCAGCTGACTAGGACCTCTCTTGGGACAAAGGTACACGATGTCCTCTCTGAGGTAGCAATCTGATCCACGGGGCAGTCTGAGGAAAATCATTTGCTCTCTGTGTACAGGATGTTAAATATGTGGAAAAGTAATAAAGCAGCATAAGCCTTCGAGAGAAACACAGAAGCTTCCAACTCCATCCTTTCCTTTCTACCTCTAAATGAGACTGTATGGAAAATATATTAAAATCCAGAGATTCGTTCAGCTCCAGTTTCCAGATGGCAACAAATGATATTTGCCGGCTTTTGATTAAAATTAGGCTTTTCTGATCCAGAAGGGTAAAGCTTGTAATATTCTCATCTCCCAAATCCTTGATTTCTGATGTTCGTTGTTCCCATAAATTATCAAGTACAGCCAATAGAAAGCAGCTAATTTCTATGTAGTGGAAGTCAGGAAGATTTGTAGATTTGATATTACACAGTTTGAACTATTTTAATATGCCAAATTTGTGGAAACGCTGAATTTAATACTCTCAGAATAAATCACACCCAATTTTCAGACAGATTTCCCTCCCTCCTCTGCCCCATCTCTTGAGTTTAGATAATCCCGCTATATTTTCCATGGCTTGCTTTCAACATACCCAAGGCATAGGCCTTCTTCACGCTTAAAACCAGAAACTATTTCATACAGCCTGGCTCGGATCAACCGGAGTCTGATTCATCTTGTTTTTCAGGGAGGAGGTGTCAGAATGAAACTGAGGTGCCCACGGGGGTGCAGGGATATGGGGCAGGGAAGGCAACGCCGGCTGCTCTGGTTGCCTTCATGTTTCCAGCCAGGACAGCTGTGCGTGGATATTGGGATGAAATTTCACCAGTTTGACCAAGCCCAGGTTTCCTGAAACAGCACCAAGCTCTCATCCGCAGGGGGACACAGGCTTCAGGGTGGTGCATCACCTCATCCTGAGCAGTCCAGAAAGACCAGGGTTGAAGCTCCTATCCTCTGCTGGTCCCAGCATCCAGCCAAAAACCATTCCCTGCCTGTCAAAAACACTTAAGTGCAGCGTGGGTAGAAGTTATTATCCAAATCCTCGTGTACCTTACAAGGCTGTCGCCTTCCTGGCCTTAGTGTCATAGTTATCCACAAGGAAAACTTGTCTAACTAGGGAGATGTAGCTAAATGTGACGCATTTTGCATCTTCAATCGCTTAGAGAAACTGGGTAACACTGATACATTTAGCTGCAGGTTGTCAATACCAATGTGTCATCATTACAGAAGCAGTCAAAGATTGACTAAATGGTTGGAGTAAACACCTCTATTTTGAACAGCAAGAGTCTACGCACGTAGCAGGGATGGGAAAGAGCTTCATCAACTTGTGTGGGGTCCCAAAGAGGTGACATAGCTGGCAGTAAGGAGAGTATGTTGCAAGATTTCACAACTGCAAAGGAAACACCGCCCTGACCTTTTTTTGGTCAGATCCTCATCTGGTATAAATCGGCCAAGATTCACCAAAGCCAAGTTGTTCCTGGGTGCTCTTGCCTGGTTTCCCAGAGTCAAAACTGATGTTTTATAGAAGCTCATAATTGCACATATTAAAGTAATCAGGAATATTTTCATTACTGACTGTGCAAGTGAAATGAAGACAGACATAATGGAAATGTGTTCAAAAAATTATACTGACAAAGAATTTAAATAATTTTTATTTTTTTTTCTCCTGTGTATGACTTGTGCACAGTAACCAGGTCTAACAGATGCCATTAATACAATGGAAGGATTGTAGTGGAGGAGAGAGGAAATGTATTTCCCAATCCCTACTGGAAATTAGGTCTCTGCTTAATTCCTCCAAGCAGCTTAGATTTAAATAATTCTTTTTTTTTTTTTCCCATTGGCCATTTCCTATAGCTGCACATCCCTCAAGTGACCATCTAGCCTTTGGGATTAGCCACAGAAAAACACAGCTCTCTTCCTCACCCTCTTCCTTTGGGATGTTTTCTAGAGCAAGTTCATCTGGATTCCCCCAAATCAGTCATTTCCCTCACTGCTGCTTTCTGCTGTCATTACACAGGCCAGGTTATCGCTTGTTTTGTTTGAGGGCAGGAGCATTTCTACTCCATATTCATGCAGATTTTCACATTATTGTAGGTTTCAAGAGCTTCTCATTCTTGCCTGTGTCGACTCAATCTTTTGCTGACAAAGAACCCCCCCCCCCTCCCCGCTTTGTTGTCAGCACACCACACAGCTGGCACAAAGATCCCAAATACCTGTTTCTCCCCCTTGACCTCCCTCTTTGTTCTCCAAACCTCCTGTCCCTGTGAGGAACCCGTCACCCAGAGCTGGGTCAGGACAGAGCTCTCCCTCTGTCCTGTAGTAAGGAAAGAACCCGCTGGAGGGAAAGGTCTGATTCAGACCTGGCAGCCCGCTGGGGAAGGGGATGGTTGATGGGCAGCGTTCAGAGGTGCTGTCTCCTAGGAGTTGGGGGGCTGGTGGCTCTTCATCAGCCATAGAGGAAAGTGCCCTCTTGTCCAACTCCAAACTTGGTGGGATGGTCTGAAAGAAACAGGAACAAGACCAAAAACTAAGGTCTTCAAATGCATTTAAAAGCAGGGATGACACATTGGAAACTGTGCTGTCTTTGGGGACGCAGCAGTCCCCTGCAGCAATGGGACAAGTCTCATCTGGAGCCAAGTGTCCCCACATAGCAGGAATGAGGGTCCACGGGGTTGTTTCAAGGGACAGGGACTTTCTTGGCTGTCTCAGGTACCTCCTCCTTGCAGATAGCTCTACCCCTGCATTGTGTTTTCAGAGCACCATCCATTATTGTGTTAAGGGTCTAATTTTGGGGAACAGTATGTTGTGAGACGTGCCCACCTCTCTTTCTCCCTTCCTACCGCTTGCAGAAACATTATAGGTGAGTTTCACATCACCTAAGTGAACCCCATTTAAGCACGTAGACTTTGAAACAGTCTGGGCAGGGTGACAAAAATTCCTAAGGGGCTGCTCGTGTGATAGAGGGAGCTGAGGGGCCTTGCTCAGACCCAGGGTGCAGGGACATGTCCCCACCGCACACACCTCAGGCAGCCTCAGGGGCTCCCACTCTCGTCTTTGATTTTGTTTGGTTTTTTTTCCCAGTTTTGTCTCTTCCTGCCCTGAAAGTATGTGTTCATGCAAAGACCCTGCCTGCACAAATTCTGCATTTCTTTGTGCATGACCTCGACTAAAGGGAAGTGCAGTAGCAATACGCAAGCAAAGCACGTCTCCACCTCTGATGCAGCTACGACACCAGGGCTGTTGGAAAGGCCAGCGTGGCCCTGGGGCTGGTGGGGTCAGTGCTCCCACTTGTGGAGGACAGAGCATTCCCTGGTTCTGTGCAATCTCAGGGAGCAATTTAGCAATTACCCTTGCAGCTTACTTTCTCAGCATCTCCAACATCCTCTGCACATCCGCCTTCACTTTCATCTTTCCCATCGTTATCAGGGTTTTTTTCCTCTGTATTTAATCCATCTGTGAGTGGCTGGCCAAGAAGCTCTTCAGATGTTCTGTAACATGGAAAATATCCTGTGGAAGCAGCTGAATAACTCACTTTCTCATCGTGCTTAGCGTTAACCTCGCCATCGTTGAAGCTTTCTGCTGTTTCTGTGCTGATGTGCGATGCAGCAAGGGAAGATGGGCTGATAAAGATGTAAGAGGTTCTATAGTAGGGCAGGTACTCAAGAGTAAACGCCAGGCGCTCTTGGACTGAATGGTCATTGCCATGTGAGATTTTGGTATTCAAGTCTTCAGAACTGTCCCTGGTCAGCGGGACGTGCTCCAAGACTCCTGGGCTGGATGGTGGGGGAGTGGTTTCATCCCTTGTCTCCAGATCTCCTGGAAGCTCCTGAAATAAATTTGTATTTGATCAAATACAACAAAATTATGCTATCAATGGGCATGAGTCATTAGCAAAACCAATCACCAATGTTAATCTGTTCCACTGTCAACCCAGGGCATGCCACATTGGCCACTGCAAAGAGATAATGAGGTCAATCAGAAGACTAAGGATTGTAAGGGTTTGGCTGGTTTATCTTTCATCTCTTTCTTTTTGAGTCTTGAAATGGTTTCTCATACAGGGTTTTCAATTAAATTTAAATACCATCTTAGCTCCTATACTCTCAAGCAGCCTTTAGTAGTTCACACAGGAAAAATATGAAATTTCCTGTTTTCCCTATCTTGAAATAGCAATAACCAGGCTTCAGAAATACAACCCCACTCTCCATCCCCTGCTACCTGATTTTTTACAGACTACTGTTTGGCACTGTATGAAACCATGGCCCACAGAGACAGTGTTTGTACCTGATTTGAGGTTAAACTTACATCTGATTTCATGAGCTGCCTTGGCAGACTCCACGCCAACAAAATGGGACTCCCACGGGCTTGGGCTATTTAGGATGATTTATGGTCTCCTGAAAAATCTCCGTAGATCAGCAGTGCTTGTGAGCATTCTGGAAATGAAAGAACATTAAAATTTGGGTAGAGCCTGAAAATAAGAAAAAAAACAAACCCTGTACAACACTCTTCTCCTCCAGATATTTCCTTTTGAATTTTCAATGCAACCAAAACTGGCATATGCAATTCAAAGCTTTGAAAGAGCTTGGACTTGATGTTGAATTCAACTCCAGCTCTATCTTTCTTTGTTTGAGAAGCCTATTTAAACCACTGTTGTGAGACACTATTTAATTGTAAAAAAAAAAAAAGTAAGGGGTCATCTTACTGTTATAGATAAACACACAGAAATACTTGGCTACTAGAAAAATTGTCTACCCTTAGCTGTTTGCTGCCCTGGTGCTGTTAATTCCCCATCCACATTGACTTTCTTCCGCTTCTTTCTTGTCAAGAGATCTGTCTCTAAAGCTTTTTATTTTAAGGATATCTTACAAATATCGCATTCAAATGGGCCCACATCTATACATTTGGGTAACATAACTGCAACCTATCTGTTCACAAGGGTGAGAGAAAGGATATTTTTATAGTTACCACAGACTCAGGAAGCGCCCAAGAAGGGAAACCCAGCGGGGAGAGCATCATCCCACGTCTGCCTGGCTGCCTTGGTGACAGGGTTCCAAGGCAGCATCACAAATGGGGGGGAATATCCCACACCCCCTTCCCTCAGCTCCCTGAGCTTTCCCCTTCCTCCTTCCCAGTACCGTCTTGTTGGACACCCTGGTTTTACTGGGATGCTCATAGGTGGCCTGGCTTCCTCCTAAAGAAGCATCAGTTGCTTTTATCCCTGTCAGTGGGATAATGAACTACTGAGATAAGCCCTAACAAACCAACTGGTCCCAGCTGGGGGGTTGGTCCTTGCTGGGGTGTTTCAGCAAAGCCCGGAGGGGACGGGCCCCTCCACCTTGTTCTTCACTGGTGCAGGAGAGCTTGGTTGATGGACCCCCAACCAAACAACCAGCAGCCCAAGTGACACATTCAAAAGGATAAATTTCAACAGAAATAGCATCAAATAAATGCAGTTTTTCATTTTCATACTAATCGCTGCAAAGCCAGTGGTAAGTATAAATTTCATTTTACCGTGACAGAATAATGCAACTCTCTGATTTATAAACATAGAAGAAAGCACAGGAATGCCTCAGTTGTGCCTTTTAAGGCATTTTCAAAGCCATATATTTCCATACTTTAAAAACAAATATATCCTGTAAACATATAGAAACAGACAAAGACTTCCTGATATTTCACATTGAAATAGTTATCATCTATTTTCCTCCATTCAGGTTTAAAATATTTTTTGCTAAATGACAGATGGTTTTTCTTATTACTGCATCAACATGTATGTATTTCAGTGTTTAACTGGCAAGGATAATAGAGTGGAGCAGCTCCTCTGAAAATATATTAAAAATGCTCATAAGTACCCGAGTAACAGAGAAATTCAGAATAAGATTCATTCCCGCACACTATTTGATGTATTTACTGAAATTCCAGAGCTTTAAAGCACAGGAATGATTTTGAATGGACTATATTATTATTCATCCCCTTTATTATCCGGGTTGCTGCCTGCAGTAAAAAGTGGTTTATTATAATGTGATTTCTCAACTGCATCAGTATGATGTACCGACAGCTAATGAAGTGTTCAGGCACCCAAAACCCCAGCTTCATTGAAATTCATTACCACAAAAAATCTGCCAGAACTAATTGCTGTCAAGGCTGCTTATGCATATGTCTTAGTTTCATTTCACAAAATGACAGAGCTAATGCTGGTACAAACCAACCTGAAAAAAAAATGCCTTCCAGTCTGCAACAGGCACAATGCAGGAGGCTTCTCCAGTGAACTGACACTCCTGCAGGGCCAAGAAAAGTCTGAGGATTTGGATATTTATTTTTTTTTTTAATTGAATCGAAATATAGAATTATAGAATCGTTAGAGTTGGAAGGAACCTTAAAGCCCATCCAGTCCCACCCCCTGCCCTGGTCAGGGACACCTCCCACCACACCAGGTTGCTCCAAGCCCCGTCCAACCTGGCCTTGAACCCCTCCAGGGATGGGGCAGCCACAGCTTCTCTGGGCAACCTGGGCCAGGGGCTCACCGCCCTCACAGCAAACAGTTTCTTCCTAATATCTAATGTAAATCTCCCCTCTTTCAGTTTGAAGCCATTACCCCTCATCTTTATGTGCAGAGGAAATAATGATTGAGTGTGGGTGGGTCTTAAGGAAAAGACAGGGAGGTCTCCACAGCCTCCAGCGCACCGCGAATCACCGGGCTTTGGGCAAGGCATGGGGTTTGGACCGGAGAAGGAGTCAAAGATCTGGGATCTGAAGACAGGAGAAGGCAGAGGTGAGCAGGAGCCTGTGGCTGCTGAGGTGTCCCAGCCCTCCCTGCACCCCTGGGTGCTGAGCCCCCACCTCCAGCTCCCGCTGCCCCCGCAGCCTTTCCTGGCCAAGGCGTGGGTCCTCCCTATGCCCTCAAATTCAGACCCACACCCAGGAGACCAGACCCTCTTTCCAAGCTGCAAATGCTCTTTTGCAAGCCCAGGGTTGCTTTAAAGATGCTTTTGTGGGGAAAAGCAATAAATGCAATTTACCAGGAAGGCAGGGAGAGGAATTTGTGAGCGCAGATGAAGTTTGTGAACCCCGGGACTGACTTGAGCAGCTTTGCTGAACAACTCCGTTTACATGATGTTTGTTCATTCCTGTTTCAAAAGTCAGCCTATGCGGAGCGCTCCAGATACGCCTTGCCAAAATACTTGGGCCTGACCCAAGGGAATGATCTTGACTGTTGCAGGTGGGTTATGGAACCCCCGAGAGGTGCCGGAGGTGTCAGGGAGTTCACTAATTACAGCTCATTACGGCTTGTAGAGGAAGGATGCTCTCAGCGCAGTGAGTCCGGGTGCTGTAGCAGGACACCTTCTCAGACACCTCCTGACCTGGACAAGGTGAACAAGGATGTGGGTTTTTTCATTTCAGCCTTCTGGAGTTACGGTGGGAGCAAAGCTGTCCTTTTGCAGAGCTTTTCAGTGTTTTCCGTAAGGATTTCTCTGTGACTTCAGAACCCTGCGACTTGGCCAGTTAGTTTCAACAAAGACAACTTTTATGATCCTACTGAAACGCCTGGATGTGCTGGTATGTTGTGCTTGCTACATACACATTTTCAAGCCTTAGTCATGCCATAACATCTGCTTTTTATTGGTAATTACACTATCCCCATTTTAATAAGAGGTAATTCTTAAATTTCTCATAAAATATATATGACTCCAGGGAAAGAAGGTGAAAGGTTTTGCAAGCCTCTCACAGCCACAAGACCAAAATGAGTGGAAATAAATCCTTTCTGAGCACAACTTGTCCAGCCACTCATGACAGCGCGTCCAGGGATGCCTGTGAGACTCGTCGTCCCTATTTCTAATTGTTCATGCTCTGCAGAACAGACCTGCGAAGTCTGTGTGCCGTGGCCCTTCTGGGTGCTGTTAATGTGTTCAAAAAGGGGGACCTGCTCCTAAAACTGCACATACAGGGATACCCCCTCCTGGGTGTAACTTGACTGGAATTAGCATGAAGAGGGTTCTGCGAGATCAGGTCCGAACAGGGGAACAGTAAAAGTTTGTAGGTTGTTTCCAAGTGTTTTAGACACTTTAGGATTGCAAATAGGTGTCCAGATTAATGGATCGTATCTTGTTTGCATTCATATTTATGGTAGACTCAGTATAAAGCGAGTTGAAATAGTGTGCCTGAAAAACGAGTAACATCTGAAGTGGAAGACCAATATCCAGATAAAACATCAAGAAAAAAAATCTTTTGGGGCTCCATTAAAAGCTTCCAGTTTCTCATTTCCCATTGTCTCTCTGTGGGTAAGTGCTGCTGCGCTGCTTTGGCAATGCAAGAGTTGGGCTCCGTGATTCCATAGCACATTTCCAGGGATTTTTCTAGTGCTTCTGGACAAGGCAGTGACAAATGACACTTTTGCAAGGTCATCCCGAAACCTTTGAAAACCAGGGAGCTTTTTCAGTGGCTCCTGCCATTCGGTGAATGCCAGCAGCCAAGCCCATATGGAGCATTGTGTGCTGAGCTCACTGTTGATGCAAATGCACACAACTAGTTTTGATTAAGAACAAAATGCAGAGTTGACTCGAACTGCTTTTTTTTTGTTTGAAAAGCTTCAAGCCTCTCATTATCATCAGGGTTTCTTTCAGGGCAGGAAATTGGAATTTCCATAAAATAATGCTGAAAGGCACAGGGCGAAGTCAAGCAACATTTACGTTCCTAACGAATGGAAGGATAAGCACGCAAAACAAATTTGGGGACACTCAGCTAAACATTTGGGGGCATGTTATGGCATGTGGATTGTTTAAATTATTCACTATATATTAAGCAGTTGCATACACAAGTGGTAAAAGGACAAAGCAGTGGGTTTAAGGGAGGACTTTTCCCCGCAGGGTAACTCATAGCTGGTCAGGAGGTGATTGTTGCGTTCGATAGCCGAGGAGGGGCTGTGCTGGAGCACGGTTTTCCTGTGAACGAGGAGCTGGTTCCAGTGCAGAAGGTGGTCCCACGGCAGCATCTGTAGCCCTGAGGTCACTGAGGTGGGAGCAAAAAGACTTTCTGTAACCGCGGGGCTGCTCTGCTGAGTTTGGAAATGCTTGGAGGGACTGGCCAGCTGCTGAGCGCAGCCAGCACGCAGGTGGTCCGGCACGGTTTCTCATCCTTGGGATGTCCTGGCTGATCGGAAAATCCTTGTGCCAAGGGAAACCGGGAAGTGGCAACGACAGGCTTCTCTCTTTCAACACCCGGATGAATCTGGCGAGAGAGTTCCTTCAGTTTTATGGGGGTTTAATCGTAGCCAGGGCTGGCAGCGTTCCTTACAAATAAGCGGGTTTGGTATTTCCCAGTGCAAGACCAGGCGGCTCTGCCTATGGTACTGCAGGGCGGGTTTGTGCTTTCTGGGAGGAGGGAAATAAAAGGAAGGACATTTTTGCCAAGGATGACATTAAAAAGCTATATTGCAAAGATGAGATCTCCAAAATTAGAAACCTGGGGAACTGAAGCTGCTTTCTCCCTATTTCTCTGCCTGCATCATCGTGCAGATTTCAATAACAAAACCAGCTCCCGTTTCCTTGCGTTGTCTGCCTGCCTTCCCAGGTCTGCAGCGAGCCGCGGCACGCAGAGTTCAGGTTCATTCCATGTGTCTGGAGAGAAGCAGAACTGTTTTCAAGGCACTGTTTTGCAGAGGATAAACTACCTGTGAGCAGGTGAGGGTCTGGCAAGCGGGTGGCCATTGCTTTACTCTGCTCCCAGGTGATATTACTGAGAAATAAATTGTTTTTGAGACAGATACTTACAAACGTGGTTGTTGTTTCCAGCAACATCTTATAAAAAAGGAAACAACAACAAAAAAAAATCTTAAAATCTATTAAAAACCTAGAAGCAATTAATGTGAGGGAGATTAACTGTCCAACTGTTGGTGAAGTTGGGGATTACAGTGTGCTGTCTTCACAGCAAATGTTCCCAGTGTAATACGTTTGCTCGCACCACCTCAAAAACCCAGTAAAACCATTGTCCTAAACAACACACAAACTTTTTCTTTCTTTTGGTTGGAAGATTCAAAGAGCAGCTCCCAGTCTGTCGAGTTGTGGACTCCTGGAGTAACAGTGGTGGACAGAGAGTGGGGATAATCCTAGAGACACAGGAATTTTCTTATGGGGAATATTCCCACCATTTGCGAGTTGGTGGCATGGTGTTGGGGAAGCCCTGCAGAGGAAGGAGAAAAGAACAGGACAGGAAAAAATAAGCCAGATTTCACAGTGAATTGGAAAAAAAAGTCATGCTGGATTGGAAAAATACTGGGAAATTTCTTTTCTTTTGGTTGTTCCACCTCAGGTAAAATATCACCGTATCTGTGCAGGGCAAGCCCAAATTGGGGGAAAGTATTACAGCTAGAAACATCTAAGAACCAGGAGAAGCCCAAAGCAGAGAGAAGAGAGGGAGGATGTGTTGGGAATTGGCACCATAAGATTTTCTTAAAACAAATCTATCTCTGCCTGCACGCTGGTAGGTGGCAGTGGAAAGAAAACTCATTTTTTGTTAAAAAACCAGGTCATCTTCAAGAAACATCACGTAAACCTTGAGTAGACATGAGCAAACAGCCCTGGGGGAGTCATTTGTCTTGGCTGTCAAGAGGAAAATTAAGACTCCAGGGGACAGAGAGGCTGGGTTTGATGGATGCTTGCAGCACAAGGCAAGTGGGTCAGCATTCCTGTCCACCACGAAATCGGGTTCTTTCCCTGGAGAAAAGCGACTGTATCAAGTGTACACCTGTGGGGAGGAGAGAGGGGATGGCAAGATAAATGGTGGAAAGTCCCTAAAATGATAAGTGTCTCTTCTTGTTTGGTATTGATGAGAATAACCTTGCTTTAGAAAGATGAACTGGATGACCATGAGCTGGGGGCTGGTTATTGCGGCGTGAGCGTATTTGTGGGCAGAGCGCGGTTAGTGGCTACGTCTGCATTAGCTTTAGCAAGCAGACCTGAGAAGCGGGTGTCCATACTGGAAGTTTTCAGGGGGGATTGGTCCTGACACTGCGTCATCATTAGTGGCCCGTGTGTTTAGGTGAGCTGGAACACATCATCTGGTCTCATGTCCTCCAAAAGCCACCCAGTTCGTGTGCTGCAGCACCACTCCACAGTGCAAACCGAATTGCCGTAAGTGGGGATGATTGGGATATTTGCTTCAAAACTTCTGATCCTGATGACAACCCTTATGTAAAAATACATGTATACAGTACCTGTTGGTTAGGAGAACATTCATGTGATGGATGAAGCCATGCAGCTCTGCAACCAACACAAACTGTATGAGATCCAGCCCTGAAAAAGGAAGAGAAAATGCAGTTTCTGTTACAGTCAAAATCCAAGAAAACCTTTCCCCTTGTACATCCTTGGAGGTCTTTTAGGTCAAGTACCTCGTCATCCTCTTAAAACACATGCACAGAGCAGATATCTGCTGATTAATTTAGCCTGGATCCAATTTAGTGGACAGACACACCCCAGTCAGCTGTGCAATATATATTTCTACTTGAAAACCAAATTTGACTCCTATAAGCAACCTATTTCAGTCAGCCGGGGTATGGCGAGTCATGCCACTAGTTTACTGATTTTTTTGCTGCTTTCTAATCAGATTTATTTCAGCCATAAAACACAGAATCTGGTGATTAATGTTCAGCAGATTTCAGCTGAGCAATATGTGCTCTTGGGTTACTAATATATAAAAAAAAAAAAAAAAGGAAAAAACCTTTTCTTATAACATTTCAATATTGATAACTGCCAATGCTGGAAAAAGCTGCAGACAGGCTTCAAGTCTTGAGGTCATCTTAAATACTATTTCAACTTTTTAATGAAATTGAAGTTTCTGCATGTACTTTTTCAGTTTAGGCATTGAGGATGCACTGAAGTCTTTAAACTTACTTTTTCTGCAGTTCTCACATAATCATGGGCTGCAGAAGGGGGGAAAGCACCACATATAATGAGACATACTAGTAAACTGCGGAGTTTGGCAAGCACAGTGGTCTCTAAAGAGACTCAAGGTGTTTATAGACATTTCAGCCACAATAGATCTTAAGGACTAGGCTTTAAATTCTCAGCATCTGCAGCCGTTTCTGAGCAGGTAGAGAAGAAAAGGTACCGGTAACACAGGGGTAAGACTGGAAAGAATTGCCTGGACCTTGAGAGCAGTCCCTGGACACACGGCAGTCATAGAATCATAGAATGGTTTGGGTTGGAAGGGACCTTAAAGATCATCCAGTTCCAACCCCCTGCCCTGGGCAGGGACACCTCCCACTAGACCAGGTTGCTCCAAGCCCCATCCAACCTGGTCTGGAAGCCCCATCCAGTCATCTCCATCAGTTAGACTCCAGGAAGGGATGAGCCCCTGCTTGGCAGTAAACCTCCTTGTTATAGTGTCCTCTTAGAAACATATTAAATTTCCCTTGTATCCTGTGACATGCAGCCCTGAAGGGTGAGGAAGAAAGGAAAATGCTCTTTGGGTTGTCAGCGCCACCGCCATCTCCATGCACATATTGCAGTGGCTGGTGGTTCATACTTGATGGTCTGGATAACCATGCAATTTATTTTAGGCAATATATTCTGCATTTGGCATCTGTGTTTCCTACCAGGGAATGATTCATGGGTGCAGTAGCTCTCCAGCTCTGCATTCGCTCAAGCTCCAGCTCAGTTGCCTCTGGCACACTTTTGATGGTGCAGCTGGAAAACAAGTCCACAACTGCCCTTGGTGCAGTCTGAGATAGTTTCACGCTGTGGGTTTTAGCACGGGTGTCTGGTCCATAATCACTCTTTACTGCGGCAGCAGCTGGAGGCAGCTGTGCTCCTCCAAAAACCGGATGGAAAGAAGGTCTTTGCCCTTTGGTGCTGGTCCTTCTGTGAGTGCCCCAGAGCCCAACACCAGGCTGTGCCTCCCCGCAGCGCAGGCTTGGCCAGAGGATGGAGGGAGGCTGGTCCTGGCAGGACGGGCAAGCGGAGGGAGGTGGATGCAGCGCCTCCAGAAAGCACATTCCCAGAACATGACGGCACATCCCGGGGGCCCGGGGGCTGCACTTGTGCTGGGAAGGAAGGACTGGCCTTGCTTTCAGGCTCCCCTTCTCGCTCGGGAGCAGAACTCCGAACACATTTTCTAAAGCCACTTCTGTGTTTTTCCCAAATTCCCTCCTCAATACTTCCACTATGATTCTGAAGGAAAAACAACCGCTAAGCAAGGGTTAGCCTGCAAACTGCTGGGAGCTCGTGGCACGGCCAGGACCCCCGCCTGCCTCACTCCTTCCACGTGTGTGTGCCCACACCTCCCCGTGCCAGGGGAAAACTTCCATGGAGAAGGGACGTTTTGTCCCACAGCAGCTAACATGGGGTCCCCAGTGAGCCACGGCGTTCCTGGACACCAGACTAACACATTAAAGAAAACTCCAGTAACTAAGGAGGACGTGCCCAGCTGCAGCCTCGCCACGGTCCCAGCCCACGGGAGATGGAAAGGAGATGATGTGGATCAGCCGGACACGTGCTGGGCTGTGTCCTCACCTTCTTGGCAGTTTCCTGGTCACTACTGCAAGGAGGGCAGGTACAGCAAGACCTGGATATCCAGCCGCATTTCAGCTGGATATGCTCTGTCCGAAGTTGTGCCCACTTTTGCCCAAAGAGGTGCTTTACAGGAAGGAATTGAGTTCACTCACACAACGCTCAGGGGAAAACTGAATTCACCTTCCATGGTCTCCTTGCACTAGAAACCTGATTTCAGCATTCACACTTAAACAATCCAAGACTAAGAACATCTGCCGTTTGCTCTTCTCCACTGAGGTGTACTGGGCAGCGCAACCGAACTCTTGACAATTATGAAAATGACATTCATTATGTTCAAGTCACAGATACATCTGAATAGGTATTAAAAGAAAACGACAACTGACGGAGGGAGCCAAGGCAGAGCATGATCACACCAGAAATGAGATTTGGAAATATACCTTCTAAGTCGATGCAGGCTCCCCTGTGATGATGGGCTCGCAAGCTTGCAGTGG
The DNA here is from genome assembly GCA_013400035.1 of Rynchops niger. Lineage (NCBI taxonomy): Eukaryota > Metazoa > Chordata > Aves > Charadriiformes > Laridae > Rynchops > Rynchops niger. Next base: position 214,931 of record VXBH01001762.1, read on the forward strand.
AGCTCTGAGCCTGGAATTTGCTCTGAGGGAGCTGTGGTTGAATTTCTTTTTGTCGCCGTTGTTTTGCAATGCCATAATAAGTGTTGGTGAATTTGCAAATCGTAAAAGCATGGACCATGGGTGGGTGCTTTCATCCAAGGGCTAGAACAAACATTTTTGGTGTCAGCCCATTCCAGAGAGATTTTCAGTGTTATAAATAAAAAAACGCAACAAACCAAAAATTAGAAAAAGCTAAACAAGCAACAGCTGTTTGGAACCGGGACCTAAACCCCAAGTATATAAATGGTGTTCACACAAATGCTTAGAGACAGTGACAAGAAAATGCTCTAGCACAAGAAATGCAGGGTGATTTCCAGCTACTCTGCTCACAGGAAGCTGTTTTTTGTCCAGCCACAAGAAATTAGCTGTTCTCAGTGGTGAGAGACACTTCAGTGACACAGCCATTGCCACATCTACCTGGTGGGCTGAACCAATGGAGCCCCGGGTGACAACGGGTGGCAGCTTCAGGACATGTCCCCGGGATGGGGCCCGGCCTTGGAAACATTTAAAGCAGCTGAACTAGGAAGCCGTCCATAGAAATTTTAAGGCTGGGGATAACAAACCAGAGATAATAAGAGAATAAATATCAAAAGAAAAGAGCAGTGCTGGACAGCCATCGATAGCCTCCCATCAGGGGACCGTAGACATACATACTCTCCAAGTTGAATTATGAGTATTAGCTTGTTTGGAACGGTATTTGCCCTTTGGACAGCCATATTTGTGTTTTGAGCCTCAAAAACATAAATTACAGTCATTTAAACCCCAGGCTTACATTTTACTTCAATGACGTAAATGAGTTCCCAACTTTCAAAGGCCAGCTGTCCCTTACAGCAAGAGGTAGCAATTATATAAAATTCTTTTATTGCATGGAGGTATTTTCAGTCCTTTAAGTTTATGTGCCCCAGGTGAAGCAATATAAACAAACTATCGCTGTCACAATTGTGTTAATAATGGAAACTGCTTTTGGGAAGTTTTAGGGATAAAACCTATAACTTTATACTGCTAAGGTGCCAAACCTTTCCAATGTAAAACAGAAGTGCAGCTGTGTAAGGCACCGAGAAAGGTTTCTGAGAAGCCAACATTCACAGACTCTTTAGGTATATAAATATAAAGGCGGTTGCTTCCAAGCCCCAGACGTTAATAAGAATCGCTGGGAAAAATAAGGTTAAAAATACATTTAAATGGCTCTGGGTTTTTGGTAAACTTCAGATACACAGAGTTAAATCCCTGCCTAATCCAGCCTCACCGAAATCCATATTTTACAGATGTGCACGTGTTCATGGCTGCTGGCAGCACTGAAATGCTGAGGCGCAGTATGAGCAGGGAGATGCCGGACAGTCCGGCCTGGCTCTCAGCTCAGGGAATTGCTCCATCAGCCCCAGTGCTGGAGTTTTCCATTGTGGATTTCTAATCCTTTGACTTAAACTTCAAAAACAGACCAGGAAACGCGATTGATTGCGACAGTGCAGGTAGTTGAGGTTGTTAGGGTTTGTTCCCCCCAACCTCAGTAGATGAATAGAGAAATTCCACTACTTTAAAAGAACACTTTAAAGATTCATAACCAACAAAAAAAACATGTCAAAAAGTAGCAGCATGCCTATGGATGACTCTAATTTGCTGCCCTGTCCACCCCGAGAGCATGGTGCAGCAGACGAAAGCACACTGTGCTCCCAGCTGTTCACGCACCTGGAGCTGAGCTTACTCTACTTTCCAGCTTTTCATTCATTTTTGTACAACAGTGACATACTGAGCTACACGGAAGACAATAATTCCACTCCACGGCCATTTTTAGAACCAGTTTTCTTTCTGCGTTCAGAAATACTGCTTTCCTTTCACCCTTATTCAGGCAGAATGTGGGAAAATTTGGCCTCCTAAATCAATGGCAATGATGTAGCTGGAGAGCTGCAGCCACCCTGCCTGCTCCAAGGAGCCGTGCATCACAGTGTATACACGGCTGAGCCAGCAATGCCCGTCACTTGCTTTTCCAAACCAGAGGACGGAGATGGTCCAGGAATGGTTCACAGTCAGGACCTCACCATAGCTCCTCCTCCCTGCTGTGGGATGGAGCAGAGCTTTGCAAGCCCTGATCACAGAATCACAGAATCACAGAACGGTAGGGGTTGGAAGGGACCTCTGGAGATCATCTAGTCCATCCCCCTGTCAAAGCAGGTTCACCTAGAACAGGTTGCACAGGAACGCGTCCAGGAGGGTTTGGAATGTCTCCAGAGACAGAGACTCCACCACCTCTCTGGGCAGCTTGTGCCAGGGCTCTGCCACCCTCAAGGTCAAGAAGTTCCTCCTCATGTTGAGATGGAACTCCCTGTGGTCAATTTTGTGCCCGTTACCCCTTGTCCCATCACTGGGCACCACTGAAAAGAGCCTGGCCCCATCCTCCTGACACCCACCCTTTCAGTATTTATAAGCGTTGATAAGATCCCCCCTCAGTTGTCTTTTTCCAGACTGAAAAGACCCAAGTCCCTCAGCCTTTCTTCATAAGAGGGATGTTCCAGTCCCCTCATCATCTTCATAGCCCTTCGCTGTACCCTTTCCATCAGTTCCCTCTTCTTTTTGAACCGGGGAGCCCAGAGGATCCCAAAGGAGAGGTATGAAACCTCCTGGTGAAAGCACCGTTGAAACCAATAGCCTTTCAGTGCCACAGTTGCAGTGTTGACATATTTTCATGAAAGGCCTTTTGCAACCTGCAAAACGCAACTTTTTTTTTCATAGGAAAAGGGAAAAATCCCCAAGCCCAAACATTTAGTCATCTAGCTTGATTTAGGGACAGAGAATCCAAATGCATTCACATCCGGAGAACTGAGTTCACATTGGGATGGCCGCCCAAGCTCTCCTCTCCTGCTAACTCCCCTACTCTTTCAGCTGTCACCTGGAGAGCGAGCTGTTTTTTAACACAACTTTTTCTGACCTCATCCCAGGGCAATTACTGTAAGGCAGGCTTTCAGCAAGGCAAGGGAAAGGTTTAGAGGCAGAGAAGAGTTTGGATGCAGTTCACACCTCTTGCTTGGTGAACTGACAAGGGGGAGAATCGAACTTCAAAGGCTTCCATTGCACAGCTGATGACATTTAGTAAGAAAAGGAAAATTGTTGCTTTTTTGGGAGACTTACAAATGCCATCCGTGTCCATGGGTGTAATTTTCCATCAGGAGAAAGAATTTCAGAAGAAACATATGGACCATGCAGTAAAGAAGTTACCATAGCAACCAGCCTCCTAAAAATCCCCCTATATGTATACAGAAATCAAATGCATGTAATAATTATGGCCGCCTGTCTAAAGTCATTTCTAAGTCACATCTTCCTAGCATCTTATTTTGTCTATTAAAAGTCTAATTCATGCTTCAAACATTGGCTTACTGTGCTGCCTCTCAAACCTGAATATATTTTGCAACTGAGAGTCAAAAGCCTCATCACTGACAGTCACTGACAAGAGAGTAAAATCTAATTTAGCTAATTCAAAATATATGCTATAAGCGTAAAAGAATGTTTATGGGACCAGAATGAATTAAGCTCTGGGAATACAGCTGAGATGACATTTGAATTCAAAAAATGTTGGATGTTAAAAATAAACAGATGAAGGGGTGTGAACGTCAGAAATATATTTCAAAAGCAGGGTGTTTTACCACAGCAGAAGGGAGTGTGCGGGGTCACAGCCCTCCCTCCCCTCTGCACTGTGTCCCCTGTGCGAGGACAGATGGGACCATGTCTTCCCCCCTCAGCCCCGTGCTCCCATCACGGTGGGCTCGGGGACAGACACTGCTCCTGCTCTACTTTTTTGCAATCTCTGAAGGGATCTTAAAAGGTTTCGTGGCTTGGCACGGCATTTTTCCATGTTCCTCTGTGCTCTGGCATTAGGCACCAGGGATCTTCCTTGTTGTCTGGTGGACACTCTGGAAATTTAGGAAAGATGGATTTCTTAGATGGACATCTAGGAAAACAAAACCTCTGCTGCTGAGAGGAGATGGGGATAAGGAGTCAGTGCCAAGAGACCTTCTCCTGACACAACTGACGGTGGGATGGGAGGCCATCAGGTGCTTCAGTGTTGTCTTCCAGAACTTGTTTCAGAAGATGCTGCAAGGAGACAACGTTTCACCCTTTCCCCTGGGGGCACCATCATGCCCTCTTGCCTTGCCAGAATGGGGAGCATTAATCATTAATTAAATGTAAATTTTACAGACTCATGTCACAGTCTTCAAGCTGACAATCCTGAATGTTGAGGTCAGTTACACCACCCAGGAGCCCCAAGGTTCAGGTCCCATTTTGATTTATCTTCAGCCAGGAAACGAATCAACTGAATGCATAACAAATGAACAGACTCTCCCTGTCTACCAGTGTTCAGAAAGACTCTCGGTCAGCTTCAGCGCATGCTCTAACCAAGCAGTGTCAAGCTTCATCTGTTAAAAGCATTTTTTCATCCCACCTGGCTCGTGTTACCGCGGGTGGGAGCCGTCTCTGTGTGTGCTGTGCCAAAACCTGCTCTCCCGTGCGGGGGACACTGCAGCCCTGGTGTACAAACAAGGTTGCTGCCGTCACAGGAGCAGACGGCCCGAGGAAGACATTCACTTCCTTTAAAGAACAAACAATTTGAAATGTCGAGTACCTGCTCATGGCTGGGACATTTCACAACCCCTCCTTCCCCCAGCTGCGGTTCCCCTTCTCCGAGCATCAGCTGCTGCAGGCTCCCTGCAAAAGGGGCTGAAATGCAGCCTTAGACAGGCTTTGTGTGTGTTGCCTCCACTTGCATCCTTTCAAAGCCCTTCCAACTGCTCGTTCTTTCACTTTTTCAAAGTAAGTTGAGCAGCTGGTGAGAAGATTGGGAGGGGTGAGGTCTTGCAAATGTCTCTTCTGAGGGAATGCATCACTAATGCTCTTAAATGGACATTTATCCTGCACTGAACATTGACAGAAAGTTAATAAAATCACATTTCTAAGCCCCTCGAGCACTTGTTCTTGATGAGAGTTATTTCCATCGCAAGCTTTAGCTCTCTCCCTCTGGCCAATTTGCAGCAAAGACACTCATGAAAAGCCTGAGCCGTGATTCTTCTTACGTGAGCAAAGATGCATTTGTTCCCCCTGGGTGGAAATCAGTGCTGCTAGAGAGCCAGGATAAGACCTTGGCTGAACTTAAATCCTTTCTTTGGTGTGAATGGATATAAAACCAGCTTTTGCTCAAATGTCATTTCACTCTTTGGTTGCACAGACACTTGATTCCATCTTGCTGAACCAGAAAATAAAAGGTATCTTTGAACCTGAAAGGCAGTACCTGTTTTCTGCTATGTCTTGTGGGACCGTAATACTTGCCTTCTGCCTGCAATGGGGACCAGAGGTTTTCTGCCCAGATGAAAACTCACTGGTTTTGCTTGGTTTTGTTCTTCTGTTTAGGCAGCAAGGGAGGTCCTCCTAAGCAATGAGGGTACAAAGTCCATGTCACATGTGGACTGGACTGGATCACCCTGCAATTTGGCTGCTGGGGAGGAGGTTTCGGTACCTTACACCCAGTGTGACGTGCTGAGACTTACAGCTCCTGCCTGGGAGGGAAATGAGAAAGAGTCCCAAAGCTTGGTGGTTACGGGAAGGTTTTCCTCCTTGCTGCTTTGCTTGGTGCCCACCTCTGGCAGCCCTGGTGCCATCCCCTTGCTCCAGCCTCAGCCTCCCAAGGCATCCTCCCAAAGCATGTGGTCGGGCAAGGCGTTGTCTGCAGGGATGGAAACAGCTTGTTGCAATATTTTCTCTAGCTCACAATAAGTCCTAAATGGCAAAACAGATGGCTTTTAGGAAACTTGGGCCCGTGTTTGCATGCCATGGGAAGGCCACACTTGTCACTCGCAGGGGGATTATAGTTCCACCCGCATCCCACGGAGAATCTGCAGTTTTATGGATGATACAAAGTTTTGTAAATGTTTCTTTGAACCGACCCTTCTTTTTCCTTATGGGCATATAATACTCTATTTGGTGGCTGGAAACATAATAATTTTTCTTAATACTTTGCCCATAAAAAATTCACTTAACACAGGGAACTCCACATGCCTTCAGGGCTCTAACTAAGGAATACCAATTCTGAATAGGGCAGAAACACAGCGGCATTTTAACGTCTGGCAACAACAAAGAACTAGCAACAAGAAGGGGGCAAAGAGCGATGTCTTAGGGCTGGGCATTTGAGTTCTTGCACTGCTACAGGCTTCCTGCTTCATCTTGTATGATCAAGCCCTTCTTGGGTCCTCATCTTGGCACCTGTAAGAAGGTAAAAATGTGTATATCACTGCGTCCCCTAATTTATTGTGAAACAATGTAGAGACACAGGGATGCAGGAGCTGCACAGACCCCTGTGACACAGAGCATATGGACTGAAACAGGTGGGACCTTCTGCTTCTCAGAAGAAATTACACACAGAGACGAAGGATTTTTATAAACTCAGTCACCTAAAGATGAGCTCCATGACCTGCACATAGCATGCCAAATGTGAGGTCTGAACATTTTGGTTCTTGTCTGTTCTGCATATCCCCGTTTCTCCTGCTGAAGGGGACCGCGCCAAGGCTGATGCTGTGATCTGTGGGTTGTATGCCAAGAAAGCAGCATGAGAAACCTGCTGCCTCCTTCTGACCTGCTGGGCAGAGTCTGTCCGTCCTCAAAGCACAAGAGCCTGAGGGTCCAGACTTGCTGGCAGCATCAGGCTTCCTGGAGCTCATGGTGTGCTCACGTCTCCACCCGAGTCAGCGTAACACCTTATGTCATCCCTTCTGGCTGCCGTTCAAGAAAGCACCTCTAGGAAAGGACTTACACTTCTTTGAAATGAGACTTAAACACATGCTCAGGTGCCTCCTTGCGCAAAGACATCTCTGCACATGATGATGGTGAGAAGGTGGCAAAGAATAGGCAAGTTCCCTACAAGCTGGCACCTTGCCCTCCTCAGGCCAGCATCATGGTGCCCCAGATCCACAGATTTACCTGCATGGGCTTGAAGAGAGGCCGTTCATGGGACAAATTCCCATGACCTTTCCAAAGCTCTCCCCAGGCTAGAGATGCCAGGCTTGAAAAAAGTCATTTGCTAAATGGTTTCTTAATGTTTGTGTCTTCGGGTGAAATTTGTCATGCTTTTAATTTATGACAGAAGAAAAGTGGAAACAGGGAAGGCTTTATGATTTTTAAATGTTCTAACACTTATTTCAGTGTTTTGGTTTTTATTACCATTATGTTTGTGGCAGAGGAAATTTCTCAAGACCGAGAGCTAATGTTGCTTTCAGCCAGTAATGCATTTTCAATTAGCGTCACAGAACGCTAAAACTATCCTTTTGCTGCTTCAGAAGTAAAGAAAAGCCTCTGGCACATGAGTGTGCAACATCCCCACTCCCATTAGTTGTATATGTTGCTCAAGATCACCTCCCTTTTACTATCTGTTTGCTTTTACTGGATCATGATTTTCCTCTGTAGTTTTTCTCCGTCTGGCGAATCATGGCATAGACAAGTGTACTCTTCGCTGGGTTAAAAACTGGCTGGATGGCCGTGCCCAGAGAGTTGGGATTGATGGGGTGAAATCCTCTTGGCAGCCAGTCACCAGTGGTGTCCCTCAGGGCTCAGTTTTGGGGCCGGTTTTAATATCTTTATCGATGATCTGGATGAGGGGAATGAGTGCACCCTCAGTCAGTTTGCAGATGACACCAAACCAGGTGGGAGGGTTGATCTGCTTGAGGGTAGGAAGACTCTACAGAGGGACCTGGACAGGCTGGATCCATGGGCCAAGGCCAACTGTAGGAGGTTTAATAAGGCCAAGTGCCAGGTCCTACATTTTGGTCACAACAACCCCAAGCAACGCTACAGGCTTGGGGAAGAGTGGCTGGAAAGCTGCCC
>VXBH01001762.1:222880-299742 GCA_013400035.1 Rynchops niger
TGGGGGTTGGCCTCTTCTCCCAGGTGAATAATGACAGGACCAGAGGAAATGGTCTGAAGTTGTGGCAGGGGAGGTTTAGGTTAGATATTATGAGGAATTACTTTACTGCAAGAGTGGTCAGGCACTGGAACAGCCTGCCCAGGGAGGTGGTTGAGTCACCATCCCTAGAGGTGTTTAAGAAACGTCTAGATGTGGCACTTCAGGGCATGCTCTAGTGGCAGAGATTGTAGGTTGTTTGGTTGGACTCGATGATCTCAAAGGTCCATTCCAACCATGAAGATTCTGTGATTCTGCAGGCTTCATGGTGAGCATTTTGAAGTCACTTAGTTCTTTTCAGGCTGGCGTGTGAGAAGAAATCTGTTCTTTTCACACTGTTCTGACCAAAAATGCTGGATATGAATCTCTCGCAACAGCTATTTTCCTTTCCTGCAACCACATCCGTGAGTGCCAAGTTCCCCGTTGGTGCAAATCAGCATGGTTCCAGCGATAGTACCAGCAGTGTGCGAACTGGTGTCGTCAGATGGTCTGGAATTCATTTCAAGGCTCTGCGTTCTTCCATGTGACATCTGAACCTCAAATAAAATGTTTAATACAGTCTCTTCACTCATGATCCATGGATTTCCTACCTCAGCATTGTTAATAGCTTACATCCACTTCTGGCATTACATGATACGTATCATAGGTATGGAAGTCACGCCATCCAGCAAGTTAGGTCACATTGTGACACTCCCTTGACCTCTGTGTCAGCACAAGGTTAGCAAACAAAATTGATTGTTTAGGTGCTGTTCTTTTACCATTGTGTTTCAAGTAGAAAATTTTCCATAAATTTCAAGTCTCAAAAAATAAGTTGAAATATAAGTACCAATGGAGGAAAGGTGCTTCTTTGCATTCTGAAGTTTTGCTTATATAATTCTTCCCCAGTGGACACCTGTTACTTAATTCTTATGTTTTTCATCTCAAGAATACCTTCCCGATGCCTGAAATGAGTGGCAGGGTTTTGCGGTTGCCTTCCGTGGTGGCAGACGGAGCTCACACCTTGGCTGAGGTGGAGGGAGGGCTGTGCTGAGCCCCCCCCGCCCCAGCCCCAGCAGATGCGTGCGGGGCTTTGATGTGGGCGATGCCGGGATGTGGCCAACCCAGCACGCCCCTTCCATCTGCGGAGCCGAGGCTCTGGGGAGCGCGGATGTCAGACCTGGCTGCACAACAGACGCTGCTCAGCAGAGGGAACGGAAACCCGCGAGTAAACAGCTTCATCTCGCTGCTCTGTGATCACCTAGACTATTTTGATCCCAGCTATTGTAAGTTAAGATGCAACTGTATCAGATAAAATGAACATGTGGTATTCTCAGAGATGCACAATGCAGACACCACATCTTGATCGAATTAGGTAGGGCTCAGTGTCTATATGTGGTGCATTAATTCACAAGCAACAAGTTGGGAAAGGAGCCTCCTGGACCAGGATGTGAACTTTGAGATGATCCTTTCTTGTGATGCAGAGCCACTTGCTGCAATCCGTGTCCAGACACGTGAACACGCTAAGTTTTTTTGTCCCAGGCATGTGGATTGGGATAGATGGTAGGAGGTGAAAATGCCAAAAGTCCTGCCTCAGACCCATCATACAGGTAAAGAAAATAGGGACGAACAGGGGAATAAAAACAGCAGGACGCTGAAGGCTGAACAGCCAGGATGAGGAAAACCAGGATGGGGAAAATGTATCTCATCCTGTCAGTAAGACAAACGGATTAATGTAAAAATGTAAGAAAGGCTCCAGTGGGCCAGACTGAAGGTTTCACTACCCCGGGAGCCTGTGGTCAGCTGTAGCCAAGAACTGCACATCTAAGGACCACAGAGACCAGACTGCAGGAACATGGTAAGTGTATGCCTCCCTGCTTCACTGTCCCAGGTTGCAGGCAGGGTTTTTAAAATTATTTTATTTAAAATCTCCACATCTGTTGCTCTGTTGTGTTCCTCTGCTTCCTAAAACATCTTGGGTCACTTCATGCTCAAGAGGGAGACTCACAGGTAGGACAACCAGCCTGACTTGGTACCCAACCCCATACAGTGCAGCACGGTGTGTTCCTTTCATTCCCCATCACAGAGGCAGGGAGCAGTGGGGCCCGGGGACAGCAGCATTAGTCACCTCCATACCAAGGCCCTTGGAGCCGTTCTCTGTTTGTGAAATGTTGTGATGAGTGTTTGGTTTCTACTGGTGACATAAATCAATGTCACTCCCTTGGCGCTACTTTTCCAGAACAAAGAATTCCCAGAAAAGGGAACCCTGCTGCTGTGTTGTATAATACAAATGTATGATCATGTTGGCCACATGGTATTTCCAACATTGGATATTTTTTTCTCCAGGATACAACCAGGATGCTAACAAAAACAACACATGGAAGACCTCAGGATAAGCCCCAGTGTCTGCTGAAGAGTACGTAGCTCTGGTCTGGGTCCTAAAGCAAACACAGATGCATCTGAAACAATTATCAAAGAAAAACAACATGTGACTCGAGAAGGAAAGTCTATACGTGCCTGCAGACTAATGGATGGTTGGTCTAGACCGTGGGATTAACTTCCAGACTTTGCATATGAAGAAGCAACGTGTAGTAAGAGGAACAGGAGCTGAACGGACGAGTGGCCTCAAAGGGAGTGTTGAGTGTTGTTTCTCTTGCTGAGGACAGAGAGGACCTGCTGTTCTCCTCCAGCTGGGGAGACCTTCCCACATCCCTCCGCTGGCTGGTGAACCAGAGCAGAGTGCCTCAGCCTTTGGACAGCCAACCCCGGCGTCATCCTCTATCTCGGTGCATTGCAAAAACGCACAACAGAAAGGTGAATTGTGAGCACCACAGCCAAAATGAGAAAAAAAAGTCACGCCTCTGTTCCTCAAACCAGAGCTCTCTTGTCTGGAGGGAACTGAGGAGCAGCCTGTTTCTCCTGCTGTCAGTGCTGAGGGCAGCCCTGGGCTAAGGCCTCCAGAAACACCACCAAAAGATTTTGACAAACTTTAAAGTGCAATTTCTGCAGTGAAAAATTCCTTCTTCCAGGTTAGATCACAACAAATGACAAAGGTTTTTCTTGGCTATAAAGCTGAATATTTCATGTAGCATTTTGATGTGCAAATTTTTTACTGATCACAAGCAATACATTATAAATATCCAAAAACAGGTCCAAGGAGACACTTAAGAAAACATGAGGTTTTTTAGCAATTCACTCAATGGATAAACTGATGTCTGAGCACAAGAATACTGGAAGAAGACATTTTAAAAGCAAGTCCTCAACCTAGCAGAAACCTTCCATCCCAGCTTCATGCTATTCCGTGTGCCGGGTGGCACACCTACTGCTGCCTGCTCTGGCAGCGTTCTTCCATTTCACGAACATGAGTTTAATTATATCTGTTGGTTTTGATTCCTGTAATTTTTCAGAGGAAAGCACTAAGGAACTATAAGTGGGTAGGAAATTATTCAGTTGGGACTTTGGGATTTTTTCTTCCTTTTCTTTATTTCTGTCTCAAAATATCTCTGACAACGTGTGAAGTACTTTTCCGTTGACATTGGGCATTCAGTGAGTTCTTGGGAAATTTCGGTTTGCCTTGTGATATTTGCTAGTTTGCTCCATGGAAAACTATATTTTTGGGCAGGCTGTAGAAATACCCAAGAATTCACAACACAGATTTCAACATCCTCCAGTTGGAAGAATTTTGGAGTGACAGCAGATCTGTTTTCCAGTCTACACAGTGAGCTGAATCACCATCCTACAGCCAACATCTCCCTGTGTTCAGCCCTGTTTCTGAAACACCATCGAACACTGGAGATGAAGGATTTCACCTGTCCTTTATTTCTGTGCATCAGGTCTGATGCATGTGGGGACGCAGGACAGATGGTGGCCCAGGAGCCAAACTCAAATTGCCACAAAAAACACATCAAATACACTATCCTAAACTGGATGGGAAGTTATTTAGCAGAATCAAATTTAAAAAAAAAAACAACCCATTTCTGGGTTGTACTTTCTTTATTCTAATACAATTTATTTTATCTTTTCTTTTACCTACTGGCAGCTCGTGCTGTTCGGAGTATGCACGGAGCAGAGCATAGTCTCATGAATTTTTATTTCTCTGAGTATATTTTCAACATTTTCCTGTTTCCCCTGAAAAAAAATGGTGTTGTAAAGAAGTTGCTGACTGGAGCAGCATCAGAGGTGGGATATTCCTAGACGTCCAGCATTTGGTCCCATTTCTCTATACACCCAAGCACTTCCGGGAATCGCATCTCGTACCGCTCTGACGTGCCCTGTGTAGTGTTAGCCCACGGGTGCTTAATTCACCGCATTTCCCAGAGCCTGGACTCACTCCCGTGGTGGCTTAAAGGGAAATCAGTTATCTTCACTCCATCACAGAGAAACAACTTTGAAGTGCTGTCCATCAACCTGGGGGTGTTGGTCGACTCCCGGCTGAATATGAGCCAGCAGTGTGCCCAGGTGGCCAAGAAGGCCAACAGCATCCTGGCCTGTATCAGGAACAGCGTGGTGAGCCGGACTAGGGCAGTGATCATCCCCTGTACTCGGCACTGGTGAGGCCTCACCTCGAGTGCTGGGTTCAGTTCTGGGCCCCTCACTACAAGAAGGACATTGAGGTGCTGGAGCGTGTCCAGAGGAGGGCTACAAAGCTGGTGAGGAACGACTGAGGGAGCTGGGGTTGTTCAGCCCGGAGGAGAGGAGGCTGAGGGGAGACCTTCTCACCCTCTACAACTACCTGAAAGGAGGTTGTAGAGAAATGGGGGCTGACCTCTTCTCCTTGGTGACAGTGGATAGGACGAGAGGAAATGGGTTCAAGTTATGTCAGGGGAGGTTTAGATTGGATATTAGGAAACATTTTTTCACTGAAAGGGTTATTAAACACTGGAACAGGCTGCCCAGGGAGGTGGTGGATTCACTATCCCTGGAGGTGTTTAAAAAAAGGGTAGATGGGGTACTTAGGGACATGGTTTAGAAGTGGCTTTTGTCAGGGTAGGTTAATGGTTGGACTTGATGATCTTAAAGGTCCCTTCCAACCTCAGTGATTCTATGATTCTATGATCATTTATCCACATACCTCGTTCCTGGCATTTGCTCAGGCAGCCTCCCTCGCCAAATAAAACTCTTGTCCTCGAAGGCTGAGGCCAGTGATGAACCTGAGTGTCTGTGTTTGAAGCAGATTATGGCTGTCACAAGTGATGTGTCCTAGCAAAATCATTTCATTCTCCTTTTCTGTCTGCTCACCAGTACTTATGCAGACACGTAATGAAATATCAAAGTACTCGAGCAGCTACAGGTGGGGTTTGGGTTGGAGACTCAAGGCTTCATTTAATTCCGCTTTAGTAATTTACACATATTAGTCAAACAAACAGAAAAAGCTGTCCTGTTATTAAGGGAAATTCTTCAGTGCCTTTTTTTTTGCATGCCAAGAAGTTATAACTGCACAAATCAAACCTTTCTCAAACTTCATTTAGGATTAAAATTAACTGATTCTTCCCTGCAGATTCCTCTAGCAAACCTGTCTCCAGTCCCTCATCTACAATTGTAATTAGTGACTGGGGAGCAGGACTGGGATGAATTCCTAAATTAGGCTTGAGATAGCAGATAGCAGCCTGTAAAAGAGTCTGCCCCAGTGGCTGCTCTCAGCAAAGACTTCATATTTGGGGATCTCCTTTATTGGAGAAATCATGGAATTCCTTTCACCACAAGCTCACTTTCTGAGGTCCCAATCCAAAGGCAATAGATGTCAGGAGAAAACTGTCATGGGCTGACCTCCATGGCCACACTTTTTGCTGGTTATCTAGATGATTTCCAAACTTTGATTTTTGTGCTGAACGTTTTCTGTGCTGTCTGCATGAGCCTTGCTGGCATTTTTTAGTTTCAGCTGAACTGGTGCAGCCACCTTTAGGGAAATAAGTCTTGCTTTTGCCCAGTACCCAAAAGAAAATAAAAGGTGTTTTTACTATGAATTCCTGAGACACCAACCTTTGGAGACGTACCTGAGTTGGGATGACGAAGCCACCCAGGGATCAGGAATCAATGTCTCTTGGGAACATATCTGAAAAAAACCTCCAGGGCTGAGCACTGGGTTTAGCCCGTTGGGATGTATCAGGGGACAGTCCTGGACACTCGGAGCAGTTCCTGGCATGGATGTGCCAGGGCAGGACAAGGGCTCTGCAGGCTTAGACAGGAGATGCAGGTGGGTGGCATCCTCTATGTCAATGGCACAGCCGGAAAGTAACAAAAAGTGGATTTTTCAAAGCTTCCAAAAGAGCAATTTGTTCCTCTGATATCTGAATTTATGAAAGTCAAGCATCCAGATCCCTAGGATTTGCTAATGGCCCTCAGTGTCTGCACTTTCTGACCAGACTTTGAATATCTGAAATGGCTAAATATCAAGAGCAGGAAAGTGGATTGAATAGAGACATCCTAGCCTCGTCAAAATCCCTCCTGTGCCTCTTCTCCCATGAGCTTTAGCACCATATAGCTTTTCTTTTCTTTAAAAAAAAAATCTGTTCCCATATTTAGGTTTCTCTCCTCCTATGAATCATACTCAGATGATTTTCAAGGACCTTTCATTCTCTCTCTGCCTCACATGTTAATCCAAATCTCCTTTCTTAATTAAACTTTTACTCTACAAGAGTCTTTAACCTCCATTTCCAAGTGGCAAAATCAAACCCAGCTCCTCTCGATAAGGAAAACTCATTTCCGGTTGATTGACAAGTTTAATTAAATACCAATATTTTCTTTTCTTTGCTAAATTATTACCAAGCCAGCAGCTTCAAGGATTATTACGGGTGCACAGGGGAACGGTACCTAAAGACCGAGCTGCACAACAGTTTCTTGCTTTCTGCTTTTCCTTTCCCAGAAGGGCCTGTATCTGCTCGATGTTACCTGGAGGAGCTGGGTATGGGCAAGCTCCGAGCCCTGATCGCATTTGATTACGGCCACTGACCTTCCTGTGCTTAACTGTGGTCCTGAGCATCCCTGTAGACACATATACAGTCCCTCTGCAAGGATACTGAACATCCCTTCTGCCCACCGCAGCCTGCAGCCTCATCGAGCTTGCTGGGGCTTGGGGTTTTTTAATTTGCAGAGATACAAGATGCAAGCAGCCAAGCCCTGCCAAGCCTTGGTCCAGATATATCTCTGTTTACGCTGAAAACTGCAATTAATAACTGAAAGATGGCAGGATGGAAACTGCATTATAAAAAACATCCCATACGCATTCCTGGGGCTTCTCCATATTATGACGTTCTGCGGTGTTGCAACACAGTGTTGGTTGTTCGAGAAAGTGGAAAAACCTGGTTATGGGTCTATTGCACCATACTATGTGCCAATAGCCATTATCTTTCAAAAACCATTGAACGTCTAAAGAAAACAGGGTGACCATCACAGACCAGGGATTCTCCAATTAATTCAAACTTAATTTGCAATGATTCACTGCTTATTTCAGTTGCAGTCTGCAAACAGGCGCAAGAGTAATCATGTCCATATGTGAAGCGTCATTTTCAGGGATTTATTTTTGACACTGATTTCAATTAATTACTGGTGAATAGTAGGCAATTACAACTGTCTTTTTTTTTTCCCCAGGTAGCTACATTTTACTTTGTTAGATTGTTATTACAAAAAACAACCTAACCATAATAAAAGAGGCTAATAGGTCTTTCCTCCAACACACCACTAAGCCCTTCCCTTGTTGTCCTAATGTTATTTGTGGGATATGAGTCAGACATTGGTTTTGTATGAAAAATAGAGCAACAAAGCTGAATCACATGAAAGGTATTGTGGTAATGGTCTTGGTGACAGGATAAACCCCCAAGAGCCAAGTCAGATAAACTTCCTTAACAAGACCTTCCACTGTCCTCCATAAACCATATAATGTGATAGGAAAGCTACTAAATAACTCTTTCAAAGAGCAATTACATCCCAAAGCTCCCTATCTTGACAAAGATATTGTCATGATGCCAAAGTATTCATCATACCCTATGAAGATGTCAAAGCTGGAAATTCTCTTTAATTTGTTTATGTATCTCAGGAAACTGTTTGTGGTTTCCCATCTATTAAAGAAACACCATTTTATACGTATTAACTGGGCTGTAGTTTTCATATGGTCTTTACCATAACTTTGATGATATACAGGAATGAGATACATCGGGATGATCCTGATCACTGACCAGAGAGACGGAGGACCCTTGATACCTTTCCTAAGCTTGTTTCTGACCAGTCAATTAAAATATAAAGCCACAAGTTCATGGAAGCAGGAACTACGTTGTGAGGTTAATGTTACTTATCACTAAAAGCAAAAGAGCTTGGCTTTTGGTTCATCCTGACATGAGCTGGCAGAGAAGGGCAGTAAATACCATTCAGAGAGCCATTCCCTTACACACGCCTTTGAGATCTACTTCATTTTTTATGCACTTATTTGAAGGCTATCTTAACCACAGATTTTCAGTTATGATTCTTACTAGGCACCTTCACCAAATTTGCATCCATGTAACATTAGTATATGACTGCGATTAGGTTATTATTTAATCTATTCTTGCTTTTCACAATTAAACTTGAACTCAATGCTGGTAAACGCTTCAGATATTCAAATAAGTGGTCTCCTATCCTCCTTCTGAAGTCCTAAGACTGCCACAGCCTCTGGGTTATTTCTTCATATCAGTATACCCACAGTTCAGTCCACATGATGCCAAGCAAACATCACAGGCCAGAAGGGTTCATGATACTATTTTTATGAAGTTAAAAAAAACCCCACCACTGGCCACTGATTGTTTCCATGAAACCACCTTGATGCTGTGAGATACATTTCCAAGGCAATATAAGAGATTTCAGCTACAACACTCACATTAAATTTAACAAAAGCCAAGAGACAGACTCTCCACATACATCACAGACATTAAGATGATCCAGAGGCTCAAAATTCAGCTTTCAGTTTAGGTGATTTATTTTATGGCATATTCCCCCATCGCATAACTCCATTAATATGCTGTTGGTTTTCACTTTCATATGCACTCTGGGCTGAGCTGTTAAGCATTTTGGAGCATGAGCATGTATGACATGCTGATAGGGGTAATCTTTGTACAACCAAGTTGCTCCTCCTTTTTGCAGTAGATTTGATTACTAGTTCTCCAATATTTAAAATTTCCCTTTCATCACCTAGAAGGGACAGGCTTCAGCATCTCAAGACCATAGAATCGTGGAATGGTTAGAGTTGGAAGGAACCTTAAAGATCATCCAGTCCCACCCCCTGCCCTGGGCAGGGACACCTCCCACCACACCAGGTTGCTCCAAGCCCCGTCCAACCTGGCCTTGAACACCTCCAGGGATGGGGCAGCCACAGCTTCTCTGGGCAACCTGGGCCAGGGGCTCACCACCCTCACAGCAAAGAATTTCTACCTGAGATCTCATCTAAATCTCCCCTCTTCCAGTTTAAAACCATTCCCCCTCATCCTATGGCTCCCCTCCCTGATCCAGAGTCCCTCCCCAGCTTTCCTGGAGCCCCTTTAGGGACTGGAAGGGGCTCTAAGGTCTCCCCCGAGCCTTCTTTTCTCCAGGCTGAACCCCCCAACTCTCTCAGCCTGTCCTCACAGGCTCCAGCAGAGGGGCTCCAGCCCATGATCATCTTCATGGTCCTCCTCTGGACTTTCTCCTTTTTCTTATTCAGCTTTCCCTGTCCTGTCGGTGATGCAGTGCTCAGCACCAGTTCCTCAGCTGGCACCCAAGGTGGAGGGTCCCAGAGAGCCACCACAGTTCCTGGGGAACTGCATCCTGCTCCCCTGGAAGCACCGGTGCTGCCCTCTCTATGGGAGCCAGCCCCACCTTACAACCTCCTGGCAAAGGCGCTTGGATGGGAAAAGGGGTTATCCCCATAATAACTCGGAAGAGTCGGAGCGAACCCTGAGCTCTTGCTCAATACTGTGAGCGCTGAGTGTATGAGAGCGGTATCTGATACGCTAATTAGTGAAAATTGTTTCCTTTCCAACATCCTGTTATTTTACCCGCATGGTGATTTACTGATGTTAAAAATTGGGTTTGGCAGGTGGAGTCGTCCTTGCTGCTGGTAACTGCCAGAAAAGCAGGTGTCTTGTTTCAGGTTTTATGAGGCTTTTTGCTTTTCTTTGCCTGGATACTTTTTTTCTTTCTGAATATACCTTCCTTTCCTTCATGGCTTTGTTCATTGCAATTCATATATTTTTCTTTTTTTTTTTCCTAATCTGTGATTTTGGAATGTTTCCATATTTGACTGTCGCTGGTATTTAAACAACTTCCTAATCCCTAGGATTTCCTTTCGTCTGTAAATCACCTTTAAAAACCCAGCAATCCCTTATTATTTCCTCTTTCATTTTCATTGTTTCATCTATAACAAGCAACATTAAATCCAGAGAGCATTTAAGACCAATTCCAATTTCTGCGTGAAAAAAACCCAACATTTTTTCAAGCCTGAAGTGGGATTTTTGCCAGGGGAAATATTTGTTCTCTCTAGTAACAAGGTGACATGGTGCCAGTTCAGTCTAATTTCAGATGGGGCCAGGAAAGATTCATTTAAATGGCTGCAATATTCATTCAGCCTTTCTTTCAGAGTGTCCTAAATAAACTAAGAGCGGTGTGATGTCTGCTGAGCTGTTTCCTTCCTCCCAGGGAAATAGGAGGACTGTACTTATTTTCACAGGTAGCAACAAAAGAGACCATCTGCTTAGCTATTTTATAATCAGCTTATTTATCTGCATGTGGTCACTGCAGGAGGCTTCAAACATGCCCCCTGAAGCCGATGGCCGGAGGGGACCCGCGATGTCTATGTGCTCTTTGGGACAGGGACCAGCGCCCACCCCTGCATGTTCCATCCCATGAGTGGTCCCTTTTGGCTGCGCCCGTAGCTGATGTTATTTCCACGCATCATTATTTGCGAAAGCCGGGCTGAGACCCAAAAGGGCAACAGGTGGGGTGAGAAATCAGCAAAGTGGGCATTGCAAGGGGGAGTGAAGGGGGCAAGGAGTTTTCTTGGCAATTAGCGACCTGCAGCTTTCGTAGATGGAAGGAGCCCGGCAGTGTCAATAATTGCAGTAATCAAAGGAAATCACATCTTGCCACTTGCCTAGATGACATTTTTCTCCCTGTACATGAGAACAGAGATGAATTTTCCAGTTGCGTTTGAAGGTGACAATTTCAAAGATTTTGCAAGAGGATTAGTTACACATTTCAGCTTTCAGTGCTGGAAAAAGAACTCGTATGGAAAAGAGAAATTCAGAGGGTTTTGTGTGATTTTGAAGACTGCTACGGAGAGCTGGACATAAGTCAGAGCAAAAATGGATCCCGGATATATCGGACTGTTGATATCTTTAAAAGAGCAATTGTGCTTTGAAGTACCATAGGAAAATAGAGATTTTTGTCTCGATGAGGTATGAAGATAATTGCACTCAGGCGCTTTAATCAGCATGCTTCAGATTTAAGCAGATGGATACAGAGGGCAAATCTGTGAAGGATGAATTATTTATTTTGGGCACACTAAAACTTTGTCTCTTAAAGGTCATCAAACTTTCAACACAACTGACAAAGTCTGCTGCATATGTGAATGCGATTAATCTTCTCATTAGTAAGAGGGAGCGTTTTCTTTTGAACTTGATATGCCTGGTAGGGGAACAAAAAAAAAAAAAAAGAAAACCAGAACAAAATCATTTATGGAAAAGTACAGCTGAAGAGCATCTGTGTCTTACATCAGTGGTTCTGCCCAATTGCTTTAAAAAAAAAAGTAAACTGGAAACCTTAGAGCAGAATCGTATGTTCTGTCCAGTAGGCACAAATATTTGACATATCTATCATTTTTAATAGGATTATAAATTTAAAAGCCACCCCCGAGTCAAGCAGCATTTATCAATTAGTGTGATGCCTCTTTAGTGGCTGGCTAAGGGACTTCGGTGTCATGTACAATAAAGAGTCATTTACAATAAAAGAGTCATTTACACCCTGTACGAGAAATCAGCAGTGAATAAAGAAGAAAGAAATGCCATTGTTCATAATTGACTTCAATGAGACTGCTCGCATGGGTAAGCTTATACACATGCAGGAATGGCTTTAAACGATTTACGATACTTTGCATTTAAATCAGACATGGGTCAAAACTGGGCCCCCAGCTTGAATTTATCCATCTGGATCTTGATCAGTGGGGCCAAACTTTCATTTCTGAGGTTACGTTGCGTTTCAGATGACACGGGATGGTGGTTCGCACGGGGCTGGGACCGCAGTTACGCTGCCAGCCCCCACAGCTGGAATTTCCAAGGGAATTTCACACGAGGGAACATAGTGGTGCCCACGTGCCAAAGGGGTTTATAGGCAAAGGTAACTCAGACTCTTCCATGTCAGCACAGGGAATCAATGGAGGAAATAAAGAAGGACACTGCATTATAAATGGAGTTAAATAAAGAGATGAAGGCTCGTGAATGATTAAAATATTGTGTCGCTCAGAGAAAGAGGCCTCCAATGGGTACACTATAAAATAGGACCACAGACAGGAACGCTGTTGATAAAAATTTGGACGAGGCCTCATGGTGTTTAGGATCTGTTCCCTGTGCTGTCGGTGCCGCAAGAACAACTGAAAAACTCATTTCATGGTCTTTCCCAACATATAAAATAGGGATAATAACTTTCTTTTTTTTCAAAGTACTTTGAAATATGCCAATGAAGGATGCTCGAGGTATGTTATGTGGCACTAGCTGTTTCCAGTAAAAAGCAGTTTCTATTACTTTTATCAAAGAGTAACTTGTTTTTAAATAGATACTATTTTAAAAAACATTTTATGTGATTGCTTTTGCATAAAAACTTTAATCTATTTGCAGAAGGCAGAAAATGCTCTGCAATTTTTCAATCAAACAACTAAATGAGCTAATTAGGGACAGGACAAGTCTTACTCCATCAGGCTTCTTAGCGCATCATAGTAATCCCGACGTTAACAAATGCCTTAAGAAATCTTCCGCAGAGGGATGGAGAGAGAAGCAAGAGGAAGAGCTGCACAGGCAAGGGCATGGCTCTGTGAGCAAGAGCCACCAACCAGGAATTTAGTCATTTTTTTCCATGTAGATGTGCCCAAGGGTCGCAGGTCAGGAGAGCACTTTGCTCTGGGCACCATGTTAAGTGTGATCTGCCAGCAAAACCAGTGTTACTGGAGGTAGAACCAAACTGGCTACACAGATTTTGGTAGGTGGTAGATCTCCATCCCTAGAAACATTCAAGGTCAGGTTGGATGAGGCTCTGAGCAACCTGGTCTAGTTGAAGATGTCCCTAGTCATGGCAGGGGGTTGAACTAGATGACCTTTAAATGTCCCGTCTAACCCAAACCATTCTATGATTTTATGGAAAGATGTTATTCCTTCCAAAAGAGCTGATTTGGTGCCTGGCTTTCATTTTACCACTTAATTCCTCCATGGAGAGTAAATGTTTAATCCTCACAGCCTAAACCAGAGCTGACCTCTCCATCTCCACCATCTCCTACAAAGCAATAACGAGACTCTTCTGAGAGGGGAAGGATGAGGACACACCATGCAGGCAACCAGAGTTCAAAAATACAGATAACATCTTCATGCTACTGTCAAATTAAGGATGTTATGTGACTACTGCATGTGAAGGGGGGCAATTAATTTAATCAAATAACTGATAATGTTCCTTAAAATTACATCTCTACATCTTCTCTACTTAAAAATCAATACGAAATTACAGTCTGATGTACCTGAATATTAAAACTCAGAAATTCATGCAGAATAGGAAAAGACCTGAGATCCTAGCAATTACTCAGATGACACAGTTACTGAGTTAATGACACAGACCTGAGCTGAGTTTTTTCTCTTGGAGTGGGGCCAGGATAATATTAATGGCTACTTTTGTGACTCTAATAACAGCACAGAGTCTTCATTGTGCTCAGCAGAAGCAAACATTTTAACAAATGGTACCTTTTAATTGCATGGACTGCAGCCTTACTGCCTCAAAGCTCGACACACACATGTTGTAGTGTAAGTTCCTCTCTACTCAGGAAAGTATTTCAAGATGCACAAAAGTACCTTTTTTAATCAAGAAGTGAGCAACATAAAAGGCCGTGTCCATGCGCTAGCTTGCCTTTCATAAATAACTGCTCCACAATAGTTTTTTCAATATAGTTGCAGAAAAAATGCTGCGGCAATTTCAAAAACTGGCATCCAACCTAAGTGCTGCCATAAAGACAGCCTTGTCTGAAACCCAACCTCCTAAGAGGAATATGTGGCAGAATTTTTTATACTTAGGCTAATACGACAAGTCCTTGGGCACTTTATTTGCAATGATACGGTTTAGATAGGGAAAAAGCTCAGCAAAGCACAGCGACAGCCTTGGCACCCCAGGGGACAGGGCGAGCTGGTGTCCAGCTCTGCTGCTGGCGTGGTCCAGGTCAGGCATTTACATGGATACTTACAGCACCTTCAGAAGACTTAAATCAGCCTCAAAACGACAAAGCTGGGAGAGCTGTGGCATTGTTTGCAATGGAAAACTGGTCTGAAAGGAGGGTGCTGAGCATCCTCCAACCGGGCAATGGCGGGCAACGGGATCTCCCTCACCACTCACCTGCCCCACGACTACCCAGATTTATTCGCGGCACAAACTTGGCACAGAACCACTCAAAACTCAGCCCTGAGATGCTCTGCATCTAGCAGGACCACAGCAGTAATTAAAAGAGTGAAAGATCTGCTGCCAAATAGCACGGCATGGTGCTATTTGCACAGTGAGGGCTGAGCAAAGCAAGCTTCAGAGGCTGTGTTCTTTGCAGAGATTTTCTTTCTTAAGAGAAGATTGTAACCAAACTACCCTGGGAAGAAAAGAGCCTTTGAACAACATACTTTATAAAATTTTAAATTTAAACACACACTCACAAATCATTTCTGAATGTTTGTTTCATTCACAACAGGAAAATCCCCCTTCCTTTGGTTAGAATTATTACCTTTTAATGGGTCCCAGAAGATTTGGTCGTTGCCATAATTTTTTCCAGGATTTTTCTTCTTTTGTGTGCCCACAGTGTTGCCCTGTTTTGCTCTTTGCAGTAGTCCCAAGAACGTGCCCTGTATTCACTGGGGCAAACAACTGGGTGGTTTCAACGGCACCTGACATTTCCAGCCAGGTTGGAGTAGGCAATCCAGGCAGAGATTTTAGACTGGCGATCAGAACTAAAATAGAGCAAAAAACAAAGGAATAAAAGCTAAAGAATTGTTGTTATTATTAGCAATTTCTTTGATATACGGCACTGCACATAACAGAATGACTTTATGATTTATTGTCAGTTTGGAGGTACCACATCTGAGATGCCTGAGGTTCCTCCCTTAAAAAGTAAATACAAACTGGTGTGACAATTTCTGGACTGAAGTGACATGCAGCTTATGATTCCTGGCTGTGTTTTCAGCATAACAGCTAGGAGATGTGACGTGTTCTTGGTGTGGGCATGCCGATCCCCCACATTGGAGCTGGGTAACAGGGGAGCCCTAAACCAGTCCCTACACCAGTGAGAGGCTGGGCTGGGAAGCCAGATTGACTTAATTTATTGCACGGAGGAGGTCTGGAAAGTGGAAAATTACCCGAGGCTGAACAAAGAGGCTGGGCTGTGGCCATGGGGACACATAGAGCAGCCGAGCACCACCCAGGACGAGTATCTGGGGTGGAAGGACTCACAGACATGCTGCTGTAGAAGGCTGGCTCTGCTTTCGCTGGGGAACCGGCATAGTTAAAGCAAGCCAAGCTGGGCAGGGACAGCAGCTCTCGGCTATTTTAAGGCGAAGTAATAAGCTGCAGGACAACTTGGACAACCCCAGAAGGGTTTGGCCCCTATGAATATGCTGGTACATGGATCAGTAGCACCGTGTTTAAGCACCATAAGGATGCCCAAATTTTTCCCAGCCCCACAACTGAGAGCTACGGGGAGCAAAAGCAGCCAAGAGATGCCCATGCAGATATGGGAAACCTGCTATAACAGCCAGAACCTCCTGTCTCCTTTCACTGAGATGAAGTAATTAACTCTCCTAAAACCCATCCTCACCTGTCTCCTGGCACAGAAAGGACATTCCCATTTATTCTAGGAGATACTCAAAACTGTAATTTAAAGAAAAATCAAGGATCTTTACCCTTATCTTTACGCCTTGGTCAACTCCACCATTGTAATAGGATTTCATTGGATTGATGGAACAATTTTATTTCCTACTGGTAAACCAGACTTCCCTCCAGTTACCACCTGTTTATCATCTGCCTGACACAATATCTTTTCAATCAAGAAATTCTTTTTAAATCACTTTTTTGGTCAAGGCTATCATTGCTGAAGAGCGTCAGTTTACAAACAGATGGCAGTTACAAACCCTTGGAAAATGGGCAACAGGAGATTAACACTCTATAAAGGATGAGTAAACGCATGGGAACCTGTTAAAATGGTAGGAAACAAGGAATTATGAACACATGCCCCTGAAGCATCCAGAAATTTGCTTTCATCCATCCCGGCGAAGCCTCGCTGTGCCCCGGTACTGAACCGTGGCTGCTCCTGCAGCCGTCCCGCACTTGCACGCAGCCGCGCTGCAAAGGGAGAGATTTATTTATATTTCCTGGGAATAAATTCCCACCCCTGCTTTGAAGTGGGCCATGCCTTGCACAGCCGCAGAAGCAGCTCCCACGGCTGGCATCCCCACAAGCCATCAGGAGAGTTGGGATCTGGAATCTTTGCTGCCCAGCCCCACTCCTGCCTTCAGAAAGAGTTTGCAAACTTGATACGTTTGACTTCTATCTGCTCGTTTTCACTTTAGGGGTGGAAGAAAAGAGGACACACACACAAAAAAAGCTTTCAAAACTTTTCTCTTTTTTGGTGTGGTTACTGATATCAGAGGGCTACCTAAAACTGTATGATCCTACACAGACGTATATTATCTTATGCAGATAAGATGTAGACCAGCAGCCAAATCTCTACTGCTCTGTCAAGCTGATGTAAATCTGCTTTTCTGAAACTAAATTATGGGAGAAAGACAAATTCCCTGCATGCACGAGCTTTATTCCCAAATCTGAAGGCAAGAAGCCGCCTGCACTTAACTACTCTGTGACCTGACCTCAAGATCATAGAATGGTTAGAGTTAGAAGGGACCTTAAAGATCACCCAGTGCCACCCCCTGCCCTGGGCAGGGACACCCCCCACCAGACCACGTTGCTCCAAGCCCCGTCCAACCTGGCCTTGAACCCCTCCAGGGATGGGGCAGCCACAGCTTCTCTGGGCAACCTGGGCCAGGGGATCACCGCCCTCACAGCAAACAATTTCTTCCTGAGATCTCATCTAAGTCTCCCCGCTTCCAGTCTGAAGCCATTACCCCTTGTCCTATCACTACACACCCTTGTAAAACGTCTCTCTCCAGCTTTCTTGTAGCCCTCCTTCAGATGGCTTAGGACATAACCCACAAAAGAGCTTCCTTCTCCCACCTACAGGGCACCATGTTCTCCCCATGGCTTTGGGGAGCCGGCAGCCTAGGCTGTCAGAGGAGACGCGTTAGCAGAAGGACCGCACTCAAAACATATTTTCTGGAAAATGATGATTCCCGCATGGTCTCAAATGCCTGGAAAAGTTTCTGCTCCCACCTCACATGCTCCGATGGTGCTCGCTAGCTTCAGCACGGGATGCTGAGCTCCAGCACCTATTTGCAGGACCAGGATGAACCCAGGGGGATGACAGGAGGGGAGGGACTGGGCTGGGGGCTTCACTTGAAGTGAAGCTCTGCTAAAAATGAGCATGCAGATCCAAATCGGGATGTGGGACGCAGCAGCAGGACCACACAGCCAAGAAGCCCACATTTCTAGCACAGCTGCTGAGACGCCTCCTCACTGTGAAGGTGACAGGGAGGAATCCACAGCTGACATATACATCTTTTTGCTGGAGCATTTCATGTCTTTTCTCAGGCCCTGTGACTAATTATGTGAATTAAAAAACAACAAAAAAAGAAAAATCATAGATTTTGCCAGCAGACGTTAGACTTAAAAAAAAATAAAAAAGCAACCTGCCAGGGGACAATTCACATGACTGACCAGAAAAAAAAATGATAAACAGCTGTGCCTTAACATCTGTACTGCAGAGTTGGACTCTGCAAGGAGTAAATGACCAGAATAAAAGTTGCCAACAGCCTCTCTATTCAAGCCCAGATCGTGCTTGGGGGCAGGAGGGACCCAGGAGTAGCGCGGGCTCCTTTCCTCTCACGGGACAGAGAGTCACTTAGGGTGGAACTGATTAAAAGCCAAATTTCTACTCAAAGTGCATTTGTCTAGAAAGCTGCTAAGTCTAAGTGACGAGGTTCAAGATCTCCTTTGGTCCATCACCCCTCTGCTGATAGCTCCAAGATGGGGACATGGTGTTTTGAGCTGCAACCAAAGCCATGGCAAGTGCCTTTAATGTTTTTATCTTAAATTACAGAAATGGAAACTTAGGACATTCATTTGCTTCTCACGTTTGCCCCTTTAGCCTAGCTCCCTCCCAGGTGGAAAAGATCCCGGCAACGAGGACTTTGTGCGGTCCCGGTGGACGTTCTTTACTCGTAGGAAGCTGCATTGCTTCATTGGAACCTGCTCCTATTGCAATCAGAGTTGTCTTTAATTTCTCAACCTGGAGTAATGAGATTACATTAGATCCCCCATTCTCAAACCGTTTTACTTGAACAGCGGACCTCTAGACTTCATTAACCTGATGGCTCAAAATCAAAAGACAACCACCCTCTCCATTTATTTTCACAGTTATTAAGCCCATCTCATGACAGTTAGGGCATGACTCCTCGATTTTGAATGGTTTGTTTTGCTAACAGGACAAGAGAGAAGGAGAAGCTTGTGCATCACTGGCTTTCCTTTACAGACCAAGGCCAACACGTACCTGCCAAACACACTGATGGGGCTAAATCGGTCCAGCAGAACTTGGCTATATTGCCCCCAAACAATTTCTTAATAGTGACATAAATACCTGGGGTTTTTTAAATAGCAATTGCAATTCCCACATGCTGAGGCCGCATCCCGGGTGACACAGGGCCATGCGGCAGCATCGTGCCTGCGCAGCCACATCCCAGGGCTGGGGGGCCACCTCCATCATGGCCCTAACAGGGCTGAGCTCTGCCAGCGCCTCCTAAAAGAGGATAATTTAAAGCATCCAAAAGAGCTGAAGGCATATTTACTCCCCATACGCTTTTTTTTTTTTTAAAATTACAAAAGTAATTAATGCCCGGTCTGTTGAGAGGCAATAAAATGAATTTGCTGAAAATTGCAATTTAAGCCTATTTCAGGTGAGCTGAATTAATTAAAACACCGAGTAAATGCAAACAACAAACATGTACAGAATACAACCCAAGCAATCTGAAACAGACAGTAAACACCTTCTCATTAGCAGCGGGCAAGTTTTTTTCTTCTGAAAAGGTTTTTGGAAAATAGATTAATATGTTTGAATAGTACACTTATGTTCATTTAGCAAGAGTTCCAAAAAGAATTAAAATTATTTCCAAAATTGCCTATGTGGTTTGTTTCATCATTTTCTAGAAGAAACAGATTAAGTTTTTAAGAGAAAAAAAATACTTCTTTTTTCTTTTTGAAACTGTTGAAAACTGGGGAGAAAAGACCCTAGTGTTTGAAATGCGTGGAAACAATTTTTTCAGCAATGTTTTAGATCTTTCATCTAACGAGAAAAGTTGCTGTATCTTCACTCTGACTCTCTCTAGAGGGTGTACTTTGATATCATTAATTTAAA
Organism: Rynchops niger; assembly: GCA_013400035.1. Taxonomy (NCBI): domain Eukaryota; kingdom Metazoa; phylum Chordata; class Aves; order Charadriiformes; family Laridae; genus Rynchops; species Rynchops niger. The sequence goes on from VXBH01001762.1 coordinate 242,637, forward strand.
AAAGGGACTGAAGAGCAAACTACTGAGTTTGCCTCAAAATCTCAGCTTGCATAAATCAAAGGAGAGCCATAAAAAGGGACTCAGAGGTTTACATGAGCTGCGGATCTGACCCGTTTTCACTATAAATATGTGCATGGGAATGTCACGTACACATTCACGTGCTAATGGCAGCATCATATTAATCCTGTGAAATCACACTTGTGAGCCCCAGACTTTAAATGCCACCTGAGTAAAAGGATTTTAGAACAGAGCACAGAAGTTTTGAAAACTTGCTTTTGGCTGAAGGATGAGGAAAACGGACAGTCCTTTACACTTTTACTTTTGACTCTGTCAATACTGACTTGCTGTGGCTTATCCAATAATGTGGCTGGCAACTCTCCAAACCCTACTGAAACCAACTGAGGAAATCACCGTGAACATTTCGGGGCTGGAATGATGAGTTTTGGTAATGAATATTTTAAGCTCCTTTGACATTTGCAGCACTCGTTCCCAGAGCAGAGATGTATTTAAAAGACAAGTTGATGATCCCAGCAGGGTCTGACGTCACCTGAGCTGTCGGTCTCAGCAAAACCAGCTAATTACACAGGTGCCAAAGTCCTGCAAAACCTGCTGTTCCCACGGGTTAAAGCTTAGGAGTCAACTTTAAATCTCTTCTTCAGATCATTTCTCGCTTTGCATTTTGTCTGTAATGCTTCTTGTGTTCTATGCCTTGATGTATGTAATTAATTAATCACTTTAGGTGCTGTTCACTTCCCATCAGTAGGAGGTCTTTTGTTGCTAGACGTGGTTGAGCTGTGTTGCTCTGTCCATGAGCAGTGGACAAGGGTGTCTGGGTATCTGAATTTTGGCTGGTTTCCATTATTCCTTCGATCCATCCATCGTACCAAAGGAAGGAGAGCCATAGCTCAGCCTGGGAGATGGTGTCTCCAGCAGCATTGCTGATTGACTTGGAAAACCTCCATTGTCCCCAAAAGGGAGACTGCATCTGATATCCCATTTGGCTTTGGCTTCAGTTTCCAAGGTTTTACCAACAGTTATGCCATTTCACATCATCATCAAGTTCTTTTCTTTTTTCCGCTTTGTGGGCTTGAAAGTAGGCACCTAAATTTATATATAGGCTTGTAAAGGCATGGCCTAACCTTCAGAGGACCTAAGTACTGCAGTCTGCATTACGTTCCGCTTTAGCCCTCTGAAAATCAGTGGCCGATGTTCCTCTACTCTGTATTTCCCCTTTGTCTTATTTACAAGTGAAAGGAAAAGAGTTACTGGTGAAGGAAGAGAGTTACTGGTGCAAGTAACTTTGCCATACTGGCATTGACCCTGCCATATTACCTTACCCATATTTACCATATTTGCATGGATTTTTCCAAGCCAAATACTATGCCGTGAGCCTGCTTGCTATGGGTAGGAAACAGGGTTCAGGCTAATGATCCTGCACACCCCAGTCCCCCCAGTACCCTGGAGCTGTCGTTCAGGTCGTCATAGCATGTCACATGAAAATAGCAACAGAAAGACTGGGAGTGGGTGAGGTATTTATGTCTTCTGAGACTCAAACAAGACCAAAAAAAGAAAATGAACTCAAAATAAAGCTTGTGATGCTCCTCCCGCAGAGATGGAAGATATTCCTCCCTGCAATGTGGGAGTCATCTAAATGTGAGGAAGAGATCCTGCACAAATTTTTAAGGTTGGAACTAATCTCATATTTCAAGTCTCTAATCTAGGACCATTAAATATTTATACTGTTGGGATACACACAAAGAAAATTAATACCTGTTCAAATGAAAAGGATCAAGCTGGGAAGGAGGTTAAAAGCAAAAGAGAACAAAATATCAAGTTGGATTTTCTTTCCATTTTTATTCTCAGCTCTCCTTCTGCTAATGTGTTATTTCACCCTCAATACCTCTGACAATACCAGCTGCTTTGATCCCAAAGGCTTATTTGCTCCCTAAATCAGCAAGTTTGCAATAGCTTAAAAGGTTCAAAGCCCAACAGAGAGAGATAAAATACACTTTAAAAAGACATGAAGTAAGGAAGGCATGTGTTCCTTAATGACTTTCCTGGAGGCTATATCTCTCCCCCCCATCCCATTCCTCCTCATCATCTACCTTCCTTCTGTTTCCTGCCTTAAATTAGACTGTAAGATCTTCTGGATAGCGAATGCATCCTTCCTGTGCAACGGGCCATGGTCTTCACTAGAGCCCCTGGTCGATCCTGGGACTAATTTTCCATCTGTTGTCAAGGGTACCTCTTTGGTCCACTAACAGAGAGCAAAACAAACAAAGCAAAAAAGGCCAGTTCACACATGATGTATTAATTCTCATCTCCACACTGCTCATTTCTCATCTCCGGAGGCTCCTTCTAAAATGCAATGGGTATTTTGTGCTTGTGCCAACGTAGCGGAGAGGCTGTGGACAATCATAACAAGCCCAAACAAGTTATGGAAACTGCAAGGACTGCTTTTATACCCGGCAAAATATATTACCTGTTGCATTCTGCTAGTGGCAGGATTACATCTGTCACAGCTTGAAAGGAGGAATAAGGAGGTGCCACAGGAGTAGGATATCACACGCGTTACTGAGTGTCCTAAAGCTGCAGCTGTAAAAACAACTTGTCCTGAGTGTCGGTGTGGGGAAGGAGGAACAAATGCAGTAGAGATGAATTAAATACAACGAGGATTTTTGTCTGTGACAGCAGTGAGATCAAGGCCATGTTTTGCCCTGAGTTATATCCCCTTTTCACCCTCTTTTTGGATGGTGATACCAATTGTGCTGCAGACTTATGCCCTTCTCAAGTCTTTCTCAGCAGGCCAATGCTACGGACAGAACCAGACAGCTTTGCCAGGCTCCCTGGACTTCAAATGATGCAAGTGAGACCGCACAGTTTTAAAAAAAGGACTTGTCCAACAGTGCCATCCTTGAAATGCCCAGGGAGAGTTAATGCTATGAGAAAGCTGAGACTGTAACTTTCCCACTGAAGGGAAAAAAATAAAAAAAAAAAGAAGAGTTGAACATTATGTTTGCTGCTAGTGCTCGAGCCTGGCTTAAGCTGCTTGTCCCACTCTGTCCCCTCCCCGGCACGCAGCAGCGCAGGGACCGGCCACTTTGGGCTGGCACACCACAGTCCCCAAACAGCATCACCAGGGAAGCAGTGAGATGCCACCATGCCGTCACCTCCCCGAGCTCCCCCACCCATCTGTCCACAACAGCCCACTCTCCTGTTTCCAGAATTTAGGGAATCTTGTTCAGATTAAAATAAATTCCATCAATTTTCTCACTAGCAAACCCAGGAGAACTCTCCTTTCCTTACTGGCAGAACATGGATTGTTAATTTATAATTGTTTGCATTCCAGATTGGTTTTATGGGGAGAGGTTGCTTGTATTCCCGAAGGAAGATGGCATCTCCCCTTCTCCTTCTCCTTGTGGCTTGAGGGGAATGATCTGGGGAGTCTCTAAGTCACCTCATCTGGGGTTCAGCATTTTCCCAGGTAGCTCTGCCCCCACACGTTGCTGGTTACTACTGACTTTGATTCATTTCAAAGATAACTTCTGGTCATTCACTTTGTACAAAGGAAAAATGCTGGTGCGTGAATCTGTGGCGTGCGGGGCAGGAGGAGCCGCTGGGAGACGGACACAGGTGGGATTATTTACTTATGGCATGGTTTACAAACGTACAAAAGAAATCAGCAGCCCCAGCCAGCACCAACAGACACCTGGGACCGGTCACCCACCAGGATCACCCACCGGAGAGGTATAAATGGGAGCCAGGCTGCCATTTACCTCTCTTGCCTGGGAATCTACTTTAGGAAGACTGAAATTGCACACAGAAGTGCCTGCTGCTGTTCCTCCATTACAAAGCAAGCTTAAAACACCAAGGACAAATGGGGGGTGATGTTTTTTGACCAACAGACTCCCAGCCCAAGTCCTAGTTTAGGTGAGACCTGCCCACACAACTGTTCTTTACTTCTTTAAACTCTTTCCTTTGGCCTCTGCACACCCTTGGTCCTCACAGGTCATCCAGGTCACAGCGACAAAACCCAGTCCATTTCTGCACAAATCCTTTAAAAATCTATAGGAAACTGGGTGCGCTTATATGTATCTCTGCTTCTACCCACTAAGGGAAAAGCCACAAGGCGATCTGAATGTGTCACAGCCACATCCCTGTGTGCAACCTGCCCACTTCCAAGCACCTTTATCAAACGGCCTCTGATCGACAAACACATAAAATCTTCTGCACATCAAACTCTAAGTCTCCTCTTCTAGAAGCAAATCCTGTAGCTGATCTTAATCCAAGGCCTTCCAGCAGTAGAAAGTTACTGTGTATTAAAAACACATGTAAATCTTTGGTAGATTATGTCCAAAAATGCTGAGAACAACAAACATTCGCATTCGACCAGTAGCCACCGACTTTGTTATAAATATTTATATAGGAAAACAGGCACAAAATCTTTGTTTACTGCACAGCAAAGCCCTCAAAATTAAGGAATTTTTAAGTGTATATGCAGCTTCCGTTAGCTGAAAATCTGTACTTGAAGTGACAAATCCTGGGTTTAGTTACACTCAGCTTCATGCTCCTGAATTGAATTCAAGGACTTCACGTCTTTGCTAGCAGCAAAGAGGAGCTCTCACGGACCATTCCCAATGGTGCCCATGTAAATGCATGGACGGCTCCCTGTTCTACATATATTAAGTCAAAAGGTGACTGCACAGCTCCAGTTTTACCCAGCCTCGTTCCTTCAGTTTACGTTACATTCATGTCACAGTGCTTCAGAGCAGACCAAAAGGTCTTCATTGGCAGGACCGCTTCCTTTTGATATTTTCATGGGATGCTTATGCATTAAATTAAATGCGGACAAAAATAATGGTCCAGAATATAAAGGGAGCCAGAGCCAGCAGACACTTCCCAGCTTGCATATTTTCCATGTGCACTGTGTGGTCTGGCTGCCGGAGTGAACTGCTGGGGCGAACACGGCTCCTCGGGATCCCGTTCCCTTTGTTTTGTGCCATGAGCTCTCCTCAGGCCAGGGCCCCTGGGCTTGCCCAAGGTGTTTTGGGAAAAGGGGCCAGCCCTGCTTTCCTCTCCCTTGTCACGGGGCAGGAGGAAAGTGCCTGAGGACCCAGCTCCCGATTCCAGCTTTGCAAAGGAGCTGGAGATCAATCAGTGGGACAGCAGGAGATGGGCACCTCGCCAAAAACACAGACCCGAGCATAAATCCTTACCGATGTCTGTGTGCTTTGTTGGTTGATACAACAGACAAGTTTCTACATTTGTGTGGGGTTTCTTCCAGGATTCTCAAGGAGCAAGAGACTTTGGGGGCAGATATAATCAGCTTGCCATCCATCAACCAAGTAGACACCTAGGGAGAGTGAGGCTTAGACATCAACCCACAGACGGGAAATTTTTCCCTTCATCGTCGACATTTTTCTTTTCATTTCTGTGATCTTTCCTACAGCTAGATGCTTTAGCAGATCCCAGCTTTACTTCCCCAAACAATCGGTATGGGTGCATTCTAAAGCAAGGAGGTGAGGCAGCCTGTCCTTGGGCGACAGGGATGTGCCCACGGTCACAGCCAGGGTGACCTGGGCAATGCCCTAGAGAACCAGCTGAATATAGAAGTTAGACTTTAATGCATACAAAATTAATGGGCAAGGGAATATTTTTTAACCCTCAATTTATAACTACAGAATGGTTAAACGCATGGGTTTCCCCTCAATACTGTCCCCAGGAAACAGCCAAGTGAACTCAGCCCTTGGAAGGAGGGGGGAGAACACTGATGAACATCTGATCTCACATAGGGACAGGCTAAAAAAATTAAATCTTTTTCCAATGGAACAAACAATGAACTGTAAAGAACATAAAATAAGCTGCAGATGATCAAACCTGGAATATTTCACATTATATGGAAGAAGACAAGGTTTGCTAAAGGATTTAACCTCTCCTCAGTACCCTGTCCTACCTACTCACTTTCTCTATTTCCTTTGGATTTCATAATCTTGATAATTTCCTATTTTGGATGCAAAGAAACAAGTAATAGTCACTTAGGGAAAAATGTATCAAACGTAGGAGAGGATTTTTTTTTCACTTCTGCTGCTTAATAACTTTAGGAATGTGAGTCAAACTCTTGCTTTCTCTACTTCTATTACATTAGTGACACATGTAGAGAGCTCCATTTACCATGTTCCCCAGCATCTTTTAAATTGTATGAAATTGAGGCTAGTTTCTTTGGGAGACCCCCAAACCAGTGCTGTACACTGCCTGGCAGGGGATATGGTCAGGCGTTGAAAAGCTCTTTGAGAGCCTCAAGCCAGAAGAATCCCACAAATCTGAGGCATCACCAACCAGTCATCCTTCCTAACCCTGTGGCCAGTGTGGTTTTTGGCCCACTGCAATTTAATACCTTGTTCAGAGAAAGCCCTTGAGCATCCATAAAGCAGGATGAAAGAAAGGGATAGCGGGAACTTGCAGAAAGACAGCAAAAGAGAAAAAAATCTGGTGCCTCTTAAAGACAGCGGAAGAGCCTGTCTTCAGGAAGGGTACAGATTGTATATCAGAGATACTAATGGTGGGACCCAAGGGTGCTGAGCAGGATGGGAGCAAGCCACGGGCTGTGTCCCCTCTGCAAGGGGCAGGCAGGGCAGAGGCGGACAGAAAGCGAGTCCCTTAAAAGCATGCTTAAAGATCAAACACATAGGATTAAATCCCACCCCTGTAAGAAATAGCTCCCTCTCTGTCCTTGTCCCGTTCTGTAGAGAGCTTCTTCCATCAGAAATACCTACTAATCCTCAGTATCTGCGAGGAAAAGGGATGCTGTTAGAGTAAAGGAAGAGCTTGAATTAAACCCAACTTCCAGCCTAAGCCGAGCCCTGGTGCAAAAGAGCTGTATCCACCGCATGCCCCTGCTCATGAGCTCCCGGACCCCCCCCCAGTCCCCCATAAGCCCCTCTGAGCAAACCCTGGCACAGACAGCTTGATCCCCATCAGCACCCATTGCCCATTGCAGATAAAAAGGGAACTGCTCCTGCGTTCCTCCTCCCCAGGAATCTTTATTGGCAGTGGCAAAGTGAGAGCTGCAGGGAAACGTTCGCTGGCTGCCTTCAAAGCCAAATTTACAGCTATTGAGTAATTCAGTAACTCTTGGTCTGATCCCTAAGAAATCAGATCTGGCCAAGTCCTTCCATGGTGGCAACAAGATTGTAATGAAAGACTTATATTAACAGCTCTCGGGTTGTCTCCTTTATTTATACTAGAAGCTGGCGATAGACGCAATTACAGTAGATTAACTTTGGCATGGCTTCAGCATGAAAACAATATACCAAGGCCAAATTTTATTCCAAGTATAATATATCTATTGCCCTGCCTGCGTTTCTATTTATTTTGTTTGGACTAGCAAACTTTAATTCAAAGAATGTAATTACAACATAACTTGCCACTACGTTTTTCCAAGACTATATTATTCATTTGAAGGCAAAGTAAATTTACTTCTCGTTGAGTTTCAATATGAAGGTTAATTTTCTTTGAGCTAAAGGAGTTTGGTTTTCACTTGATTTCTATGCATTTGGGGCAACCAGCACAGCTGTGAAAACATAATTGCGCTTAGAAATTTAGGGACGCTCATCCTCATTTTCAAAATTGCTCGCTCTTTTGTGTGCTTTCCTAATTTCAGCTCTCTGAAGCGGCCGCTGATTAGCTACCCCAGGTGCAATCCTTCTGGACTGTTCACTACCTCCGACTCGAACGTTTCCAACCCCACTCCGCATCGCAGAAAATAGCCTAATTAGAGACAAAAAGCTGATCCATTAAAATAGCAGAGGGGCCAGCAAGAGAAGCAGGGAGAGTTACTTGCCCCATCGAAGTGAAGGGGAAATTCACCCTTAGCATCAGCAGGGAGAGGCTGTCCCAGGGAGATGCAGAGGACATGCAGCTCTGTGCACCCATGGTGTCACAGCACGCACGGCGTCAGATGGCAGGAGTGGAATAATGGCAGAAACCTGTTATTTATGACCCATGAATACAACTAATAAACACACAACAGCGGCATCCCCGGGACCTCACCTCTCTGCAGCCTCCGGACAGGACAGGCTTTTCTCTACGAATACGCAGAGGTGAAGCAAAGTCCCCGTGTGGGTGCCGAGGCCTGGGGGGATGCACCGGTGAAGCACAGCGCAGTGTCCGGAGCTGTGGCTGTAACGAGCGCATAAATCATCCCTAACGACCCCCTCGGCCGGCCAGCATGTGTGCAGGGACAGGGAGCCCGGCCCACGCCTGCGGTGGCCACTCGAGGAACGCTTTGGGTTGCAGTGAGCACAAATGGCTCTTTCACACGTCTCAGCAGATGTTACTCATTTTCTCCTCATCTGACTTTAAGATTTGGCTCCATTCTTTCCCTGCTCCCAAAGCCCAGCAGTTGTCCTAGAAACCTCTCCCGGTTTGTCCATGGGCAATAGGCTACCCCGGCTATTCGGCAGGGGCCGGCACGCATCTGCAGGCATCCCACCCCTCCAATTTCTCATCTGGATTGCTTCTGTCTTCCCCACTGAAACTCATCTACTGGCCATTTCCGTTGCTCCACTGCACCTGATGTTATTCATCAAGGTGCTTGTCCCTTCTGCACAGCGACAAGCGCTCCAAAATACTTAAGGACATTTGCAAAATTTGGATGGAGGAGAGTAACAGCAAGCAGGACCAGATGTTCAGTGGGAAAGACTAACGATGCACCTCTGTAACACAGTGTCCAGGGTTCAACCCTGGACCACAGGAGGCCGAAGAGCAGCCAACAGGGACAGTGAAGGAGATGCACAGGGTCAAAAATGGCTTCCAAAAATGCAAAAATAATTAGCTTGATTTGGTTGTGTTTGCCTGTGTGTAAATGCACCAGCAGAGTTTAGGTTTGTAGAAGGTACCAGCACGCTGTCAGCAGAGTGCCCACCGGAGCAGATGACTACAGGGTGTTTAGTCCTATTGGAAAGCCTGTTTCTACAGAAAAAAAACTGCTGTGTTTTGCTCCCAGTTCTGTCTACTGCTTAGTTCCCCAGCTCTGCATGAAAATCAAAACATCTGCACAGCCCTGGCAGCATGTGGGGCAGACTGCTTTGACTGAACAGTCACCGTGTGAGTAGGAGTCCGTAATTCGCATGACACCTTCCCATATACTGGCTTTTAATTTATTTGAAGGATCCCAAAAGGAAGTAAAAAACATCAATAGAGGCTTCTTTTTTTTTTTTTTTGCCATGTCAATAGTTTCAACTGTTTTTGTAAAGAAAAAAGATAATACGACCACATTCTTAGAAATGGATTGCTGACAATACATGTGTATGTGGTTTTGCTCAAATCTGTATACCAGTTGCGCATCGCAAGACGTAGAAGTCACTAACCAATCTATAACTCAAGATAAATAACATTCCCTGGGGATTCTGCTTGTTATATTAAGCACACAGATCACCCAAAGTCACTTGTCACCACCAGCAGGAATTGATCTAAAATAAATAATCAGAGAGAGCTGCAGTGCTAAGCTGGGAGCCCAGGGTGGGTGGGAAAAGGTCCGATTCCTCTGGGGTTGAGGGAACGTGTGCTTGCCCGGCTTGGTCCTTGGACCCCCCACACTCCTCACCAGCACAGCGGAGGGGACCTTCAGAGCCCGCAGCATCCCTAGCACGTCCTCAGCAATTCACATTTCACAAGAAATCCTGAGATGAAAATAAACTCCATGGTAGCATGTGTTCACAGGAAATACGATTAAAATATTAACATGTAAGGAAGAAACCTTAGTTTGTGTAAGGAAGAAACCTTAGTTTCTAAACCTTAGCTCTAAGTTCACCACAACTGAGTTTAGAGAAGCCCCAGGCAGTAAAGTAGTGAAATAAAAGCAATCACAACCAACAGTTAATCAATATGTAACTCAGGTTTGCAGTAGCCTTTTCATATGGATGGAGAAGCTAACAAAGTCACTCTGTTATTATGAATGAGAAAAACATAAATCGAGAATAGCTGCAGGTAATCAAACCTCAGTCGCGGGGCCTGAAAAGTTGACGTGTCCAACCAGTGATTTGTTTTTTCTCTGGGAAGAGATTTGTGGTGAACCTCGACACTAGAACTGAGCCCATCAGTTACTGGATTTATGAGCCTGCCTCCACGCCGTCAGAAAGCCCGCAGCCACCAGCCGAGGGACGGCACACACAACCTCCATCCGCGACGTATTTCAACACCGAAAACACCACAAAATACCTTTAATTTACAGAAAACTGGTGAATATTTCACCAGCTGCGTAGTGGATGTTGGCCGTGCTGTGTCCGCTCCTATGGCAAGCCCAGCAATTAGGGACGCAGAGAAGGTGAAAGGAGCCATATACAAGGAAGTTCAGAAAATTGCCGCGTGCAGATACGACTGCTCTGCTCCAAGAGCCCCACTTTTTGATGATGACCCTCAGCTCAGCTGTTGAAACTCATCAAATCCCATCACGTTATGGCACCAAGGCACATTTTTTGGCGGAGGCGTTTGCCGCCGTCCCGGCGGGTGCAGTGCAGGCAGCTGCGCGGGGAAACGCCGGCAGCGGAGCCGGGCTCCAAACGAAATCAATTAAAAGGGAATGATTTCCCCAAACGGGAGGCTGGGGGGAATCGTCAGAAACAAATTAAAATCAAAACAAGTTTTCAGCAGGAAACAATGGAACAGATGTAATAATATTTATTGCTGGAAACTGCTAAACATGCCAATTAATTTGGAAGGGACTTAAATGGATTAAGCCCTTTTTTACTGGAAAATAGGAAGGAGTCATGAATCACAGCAATACCTTCAGCAATGTAGATGGGGTTTTTCTGGAAGCCTGTTCGGAAATCAAACAAAAAAAAAGTCTGAAAAGTCCCAAACTGGACAATAATCTTTCTGTTGCATGAATTGTATCAATGACCCCATGACTGCGCCTAGAAATATTAAGGGGAGGCAAAAAAATCAAAATGCTATTTCCGTACGTCAGCTTGATCATTTCAGTCAGAACCAGAAAAGCATTTGACTGGGACCAAAATTAGCCACGTTAGCGTTTTTGATGCTCTAAGCACTGCAATAGTTTTAAATTCATTCTGACGCTGAAGGTTGTACACATGATTAAATGCTTAGATAGACAGTGGCACAGCGCACCCCTGTTACCATACAGAAATATTATTATGAAAAAACGGAAATAAGTAACCATCTTTACTTACTTATTTTGACATGAGAACATGGAAGTCCTTTCCCACAAAAATGTATAATGTTTAAAAAATGTTCATCCTACACTGGAACGTAAAGTAAGACATGAACAAAAAACATATAATAAATCGATTCAATTTTAGGAGCACTGAGAGTGATTTTTTTGCTATTTCTTACATGCTCTCTTAGGAGAGTTTTACTCACATTGTTTCCTGCCAGTACACAGAAAGAGAATTGAGAAGCGCCTGTCCGATAAGACTAGGAAATCAATTTAATTTTTCCAAAAGGAAATTAAAAGTACTTCACAGCACTGAAATTTGCCCATTGTAAATGTTAATTTTGCAAAGGGACATTTTCCTGCAGAAAACTATCTGGAAACATTCTGCTCTAAAGGGAAGGCACTTATCATCAGTGCTTTCTCTTCCTTTCACATTTTATATAGCACTCCATGTTTTCTTATGCAAAACTGTCACGTTCTTCCCAAAATAGCACTATGTTTAGAGAGGTTATAAGGAGATACTAATAAAATTGTGGTTATGTAAAGAATACAAGATAAATATGACACACATGCTCTCACAAATAGAAAGCAGCTGGAAGAATACTAACAGTGTCAGGGTTATGTGTAAACTTCGTTTTCCTATCAAAAACTATGGAAACAGAAAAAGAACTGAGAAAAATTTGCTGTTTGCTTAAGCTGAGACTTACTGCTGCTGATTCTGGCTATGGCTCGTACGAGAGACAAATTGCTTCACGTTTCCAGGCTTTGCTATTCTGATCTCAGCAACAAAGTTTAATTCTGATTTCCTCCCTAATAGCTTACATGTATTTTCTTTGGCAGATTCATTGCAATTGTGAAAATATTTTGTCGCTAAATGCGCACAGGTTTTCTTTTCCACAAAGTGACCTAAACCCCTGGGATTCTGACCCGGTTATACATACTGAATAGTTAGTTGTTCATCAGGAGCTTTGGCTCTGTAAGGAACCTAAGATGAGACTTTTTCAACAAGGCCATGGTGGCATTTGAGCTATATTGCAGAGTCCTTCAACAAGCAACAGGGAAAGAGAGCCACCTCCAAAAGCCAATGCATCCTAAACAAGTTATTTGTGAGGAAAGGAGGGAAACGGGCCATAAATACAATCTGATCTTGCTCATCCCAACATAAGACCAGCCCTAAATGCCATCATGCAACAGTCACAGGAGCCATTCTTGTGGAAAGGGTTAAAAAAGCCCCTCAAGTAACGAGAAGCGAGCAGCCTCGGGGCATTTCAGCTGTTGAAATGCAGGTGTCACTTATGGAAACCTCACAAAATACAATCTTTTTCCTACCACCGATACTAAAGCCCACAAGGAATTACTCTCACACTTACAACCAGATGCTGCAATCAACAGCGCTCGGATAGCAGGGGGAAGGACCCACCACGTCTCACAGACTGGCTTTCCTCTGGTAGAGGACACGCAGAGCCAGATTGCACTCCCGGTGACACTGGCACAGCTACTCCGCTGGAAGCCAAGCGGCCGTGCTGGAGCGTTACCAAGGATGCCGGAGCAGGAGCTGGTTGCCTGTCTCTTACAGCAAACGGGAGGCCATCGAGCCAGTTCGTTTTTATTTATGAGCTCCTCCAGCAGCCAAACACGCTCAGTTGTATGCCTTCCTTTCTTATGAAATATTTGATTATTAACTCTAAATTCCCTGACATTAAGGACTTTTCTTTTCATATTTAATCATAGCTCGGGTGCAGGAAGCATTGCCAGCATGGCATGGTGTGCTGCTCATTGCCTGCTTTCTCTGGGCCTCTGTTTCCTCTGCACTCCTTCAAGTGATGGGTGAAGCCCACCACACGTCATGGAAGTGGTTTAAATAGTAAATACTGCTCTATATGCTGTACTGCTGGATGTAACGCCACTGAGCGGTCAATCCTTTTATGCTATCCTTGGGCATAAGGTACAATAAGGCACCACACTGCATTTGTCAGCTCTGTCCCATTGGAAACTCAACCTCCATGGCCAAAGTCAACACCTTTGGATTGCTTTTTTTCCATGGCTTGCACCACCCATGCACAGAAGCTCACCCATGGGGTAGGCTGGATGCTGTTGACTTGGCAAGGGAGATTAGCAGGAGGTAGAAAATTGCTTAACAGAGTCTCCCAGCATCCAGCCACCATTCACTGTGCATTTTCTGGAACATTAATCTGGACCAAAATTAGTGATAGCCAAAAACCCCCAACTTCATAGGTCTGTCCACTTCCATTTCCAACCCATTTATACCCTTGTGGCCACAACTTCTCTCAGTCATTTATGCACCAGGTACAAAGTTAACACAAATCTTTCCATTTAAAGCAATCTTTTCTTTTTGTGCTCCTTGTAGTACAAGAAACAGAAATAAAGGACTTGGCACTGGTGAGGCTGCACCTCAAATACTGTGTTCAATTTTGGGCCCCTCGCTACAGGAGGGACAATGAGGTGCTGGAGCGGGTCCAGAGAAGGGCAATGGAGCTGGTAAGGGGTCTGGAGCACAAGTCTTGTGAGGAGCAGCTGAGGGAGCTGGGGGTGTTCAGCCTGGAGAAAAGGAGGGCGAGGAGAGACCTTCTCGCTCTCTACAACTGCCTGAAAGGAGGGTGTAGCCAGTGGGGGTCGGTCTCTTCTCCCAAGGAACAGGCGACGGGACAAGAGGAAACAGCCTCAAGTTGCACCAGGGGAGATTTAGACTGGATATTAGGAAAGATTTCTTCACTGAAAGTATTGTCAAGCATTGGAATAGGCTGCCCAGGAAAGTGGTTGAGTCACCCTGGAGGTATTTAAAAGGCTTGTAGACATGGTGCTTAGGGACATGCTTTAGTGGTACCTTGGCAGTCTTCAGTTAATGGTTGGACTTGATGATCTTAAAGGTGTCTTCCAACCATAATGATGCTGTGACTCTATGACTTCCCCTTCTCCCCTCCTGGTCTGCTCCTGGCTCAGCCCTCTCTTCTCCCAGGAGGTTTAGGAAGGCTTAGGTATCGCAAGCCCAGAAACCCAACCATGAAACCTTTGAATGTGCTCACAGATTTTTCCCCTGTTCAGAAGAACAGGGCTATGTGTGCTGTTCAAACAAAAACCCAAGAAAAACATTTTTTTTTCCATATCAGCATCTCCTCACTGGGTAAAAGTATAAGACAGTGGATTGCAGAGGAATTAAGGAATTACTCTGGTTGAAAAGGGTAATAATATTCATCACCATAAGCAATGATTCAAACTGACATTGTAGTAGAGGCAATAAGGCATGACCTGCTTCCAGCCCACATTTCTTAAATCAAATACACAGCAAGGAGCACGGTGAGGAGAAGGACGAGGAGGAGAAGAGGCTGAAGGCACCCATCGCCTTTTGCTGCTGCGTGGTGCCCACACGACTGCTGCTCACATCTCCCTGCTCACACCATCCCCTGGCTAAAGGAGGGCCGTATCCACCCCAGAAACCTGTATGTACGTGGAAGAAAAGAAAAGCAACATGATACTTGTTTTGGCTCAATCCCTGGAGAGGTCGTGTTTTACTAAATTAATAACCTATATAGATCTGTTCAGCTTCAGCTTCTTAAGAAACTAATCCAGACAAGCCCAAAAGTACTAATAACATTTCAGTCTAGGCTTGAAGAGAGATTAGAGAACATTTATTTTGCTTCCCGTATTTTCTGATTGCTCCCAAACTTTCCCTGCACAAGCATCTACATGAGGAAATGAACAAAAAGACTAAGTAGTAGGGTTTACGTTGAATTAAATTGCACTGGAAAAAAAAATTGAGCCAACCTCAGTAAAATTGATCCACTTAACATCCACCAAAAGAAATATACAGGAGCATGCTTGGCTGTGCAAATAGAAAATTGGGGATTTATAGGTCCATATTTCAAAGCTACTGCAATGAACTTCTGCATCTGCCGCTTAAATCTTAGCTCCCAGTTCACCTGTAACACAGAGAAAACTGTCATGCTTGAAGTTTCCTGCTTTGATTGTTTTTTGGGGTGGATTTTGATCCTTCAGCCTGAGCATGTTGACCCCCTAATCTGGATTTTCTTTAATCCTAGAATAAAACTCAACTTTCTCCTAAAATCCTACCTTTGGCCGGAAATCCAGCATAAATGTATCAAGGCAACGGAAAGTGGGAAGGCTCAGAAATGCAGATCTGGAATTCAGATTGCTCTGACCACTCTGCCCGTGCCCACAGGGCTCAGGGAGAGGGCAGAGTGTTTTATTGCCCACAGAAGAATTTATGAAAGGCGGGTGGTTGTACAGGAAATGTCTCAAGGTGAAAACAGCAAGTAGTAATGGCTGGGGAATAAAAATAAACCAGGTTCATGAGGGGAGAACCGAGGCAAGGTGTGTTTGTTTTAGGCATCACTGCAAAAATATATTGTTTAGAAACTGCCATAGTGACACAACCCAAGACAGTGCCTGGGAAATCAATACCAGGAACTGGCAAATTCGCGTTATTATCCACTATTTGGGCTTGCTCAGATTTATTGGCTGATAAGTGGATCATGCAAGTAGGTATAAAGCTGTAACAAGATTACGTGTGAATGATAAGGAGGTTATAGTCTATAAGAAAGCACAAGGCAGCCCAGGAAAAGGCTCTGGTGATTAATGGCAGCGAGGCACTGCAGTGGCTTACGCAGCACTTGGCAGTGGGACAAAATGCAAAAGCCAGATGAGGTTGTGTTAGAGGCATGAAAATAGAGGCGTGGGGCCAGTTTCACTTGACCTGCAATAGAGAGAGATAAATTATGCCTGTCAGCACCCACCGGGCCCTAGGACTAGCGTATCCCCCCCTGACCCTTGTTAGGTTTTCCCCTCGGCTGGTGCCTGCCCCCCGCAAACGAGAGCTGCAGCCGTGGCGTTTCACGGCGGCAGACCCACAGTGCGGGTACCTCCTGCACCCCAACAGTTTACTGGGGCTATTGCATTGATTATGCAAATTTCACCCTGCTTAAATGATTTCAAAGCCTTAAAAACCCACAATATGACTTTGTCCCCACATGGTACTGGATCCAGAAGCACTTCCCAGCCCTGGGATGGGGCTGTGTCACCTTTGCCTCCCTGTTCCCATGCAACTCATTTCCCACTGGGAAAGAAACCCGGGCATGTGAGTTGGAAAGGAGCTGTGATACCTGCATATATATATGTGTGTGTATATATATAAATACATGTTTAATATTAGAGTATTGTGAGTCTACGTTTTGGGAAACAAATGTTTACTTGCTCTAGTACAAGCAAGGTTCATGTTAATTCTGAGTAATTATATTGAATTTTTATATATATATATATATACGTATATGTGTGTGTATATATATTAAAAAGCTTTCAATCTTTGTTTGAAGTCGTTGACCCTCCACCTATTTTTGGAAGTTAATTGGCACTGGCTAATTTGCAGATGGGGAGAGCCCTGTCTTTTGAGCATCATGTGGGCTGGAAACAGCCCCAGGAGCTTTGGGAACCTGTCAGTGACAGGGTGGAGACAAGCAAAGAAAGATGGTGTTGTGAACACCACCCCGGGCATAGATGGAGAAAATGTTTCTGTAGGGGGAGGAAAGCATAAATGAATGCAGAAAAGGTCCTCAGGGGTTTTTTTAGCCCTTGCAGCCCCCGTCTCTCTAGAGGAAGGCTCCAGGCAGGGCCACAGGCTGCTTTTCAAACTGCTCTGCAGGTGACTAACACACATGGATAGCACAGTGGTGTTAAACAGTGGTTTCAGACCTTCCCCATTCTTCTGCATGCCATGGAAAAAATGAGCCAGATACAGGTGCCCCGCGCTGTCACTTGCAACCCATCAGAAACTGTCTGTGTGACAGAAGCCCTCTGTTAAACTCAGCTGGAAGTAGCTATCGAGTTTAAATATTTGTTGTGGGAGAAGAGAGAGAGAGTACAATCACATAACTTCATTTCTGTAAGTGACATCACTAAAACTGGTCACGTTTATCAGGCTACTAAAATGTTGCCTTGGTGCAGGATACCCTCATTATCCCTCAAATAATTGCACATTTAATCTGCTTGAGAGAGGCAAAATTTATGGAGGTATTTAACATGGCTGACATCTGTCTTACTGTATTATAAAATGTTTTTTAATAAATCACATTCTTCACTCTCAGACACAAGTCTTAACATGAGACACAAACAGCCAAGGAAAGGCACCTGCATGGACTTGGACTGAATGTATATCAAACCCACAGCGTCCTGGGCAACAACAGACAGAGCTATCAGCAATCTACCCACTGTCATAAATAACGTTTTGACAAAAATGAATACAGAAAGGGATTCGTCAAGTTAGTTTTCCTCCATGGCTCAAAGTCAGGGATGATTTATAGTACACATCTTGAACAAATTAGGGAGAAAGACACGAGATTTGGCCACTGAGTTTGTTAGAACTATGCACTGAAAAGAACCAGAACATTCTGCAGCAGAGCTTCAACTGATGGAGTTACACTGATTTACGTGTCCTGAAGATCTGATATGTGGTTTATACAGTTCAAGGCATTCACAAATAATACACAATACTCTGTCAACCCCATCAGTCCCACATCCAGCAAACTCCACCATGGACATCAGAGAGGGGAAACTGCTATTTTTGCTGCTACTTTTTTTGCTTAGTTGGCTTCCACCAGCTTTCAAGCAAGCGGGACTACTCATAGTGACATTAGAGAGGTGAATATTTATATCTAAACAAGAAATAGGTTTTAAAGCATCTCTGTGTTTAGTCCTGGTAAGGAGCAGTGCGAGTGATCTCCACGCCCATGACAAGCCCGTGTAGCTGGAAGTTTGGGTGCTGTGTTGTGGATAGCAAAGTGCTCGAGAGCAGAAAAGCAGAACACTACAAAGCCAGAGCTGGGCCTGAAAAGCACCTCCTTCAAAAGGAGGACCCTCTTGAAGCATAAATACATTAAAACACGTTTCAGCCAGGGACTGGCCTCCCTGGGCCATTGCAGAGGCAGGAATTCCCTACCGCCGTCTGCGCACACAGAAGCAGACCCGATTTCCACCTCAGTCATTAGCACTGTTGTAATTTGCGCCGTGGTTGTCGTTTTGCTTCTCTTTCCACTCCAACTTTTCTCTGTAAATGTCTGAACTACAGCTATTTACAGACTTGCTTTCAGTTTTAATGTTACAAATACCGTACAGGTTTGCGGAGCAGCAAACACAGATGCGTGGCAGAAAACATTTGCTCTTTTCCCTTGGAGGCTAAAGAAAACAAAGCAAAGGGCATCAAGCTCAAGGCGACTGTAAATCTCTACCAGTTTCTTCTTTTGTTTTTTCCCACCCTCACAATGAATCCTTTAAATTTGGACCTAGTGGGCATCACGGCTGCATTTGCTAGAGAAAGACTACATGCAAAATCCATCCACCTTGCCCTGGGAATTGTCTCCCAGCAGCACAAACCAGAAGATAAAGAATGTTAAAGATCAACTTGCCTTATCATGCTTTAGGTCCAGATGGATTTGTGCAGACTGAGGCACAAATTATACCTTAAAATAACAGGTTGTTGACATTGAGAAAACAATTACAGCACCTTTTTCCCTGTCTGGTCTCATCAGCCAGGTTCCCATCTCTGCAGCTCCAAGTGTCACCCCAAACCGTGTGACTCACGAGGCCAGGGAAGAGGTAAAGGGCTGGAATGGAAATCCCTGATGTTATTTATACTCAGTGGACAGAGGCAGCCCCAGAGGTGTATGGAAGTTATTATAGGAGTTACTACGTTATCATAGGAGGCTTTAAAAGTGACACTGGTGCACTATATCCTCAGCTGTCTGCTGCCCGGGGTGTGTTCAGAGTTTACAAAAGAATTGAAAGAGAAATTTCTGAGAAACTCGGCGTAACTGGAAATGCCACTGAATGTAATTGTGGGGGTGAAGGGAAGTGGGGGGACGGTTGCTTAGCTTGAACTGGACCGTTTTAAGAGCTTTTTAAGGAAAAACACGTCCACCCTGTCCTACACATACGAGTCAAATTAGTAATTACGTTCTTGGCTGATACAATGCTCCTGACCAATGAGCACAGCCATAGATGCAAGATTAAGCTGGTGTTGTGGGAAAGGCAAACCTATCCTGGATTTTTTCTTTGTGCAGCCAGCCTTACCCAAGAGCTTATTTGGAACTATTTACGTGCTAAAGAAATTAGCACGTTGGGTACAACATGGGTTTGTTTGGGTACAAACACGTCTAAAGGCTGTGTGGGCTGCTTCTCATACTTAGAAACTGTATTTTGCTATTCAAGAGCATTAAAGAATTCAATTTTCACTTCCGGAGAGCGTTTCCCAGGCGACTTTCTTCCGCTGCCCTGCTCCGGTGAGGAACATCAAGAGCCGCTGCAGGTCTTTGAAGAACCGGCCAATTAATTTCAACGTCTCCTTGGCAAAAACAGACCCCGCAAGGCAACGGTCCCACCTGACAGCTCCGGGGAGAAGGGGTGGGCTGCGCAGGGAGCGGGGGCACAGCTGCATTCGCAGGACAACAGCCTGTCCCAAGCCAGGCACTAAATGCAATTAGAGAGAACGGAATAGCCCGAGTATAAGATATCCAAACAAAACACGTTTAAAAGGCTGGAAGCCGAGCGTGGGGCGAGGTGGGGGGTTGTTCGGAGCTGGCCTGCTTTCTGCTGGCACCCACCGCTCGCAGACACGGGGAGCAAGGCTGTTTAAAAGCTTTCTCCGCATTTGCAGGGAGTTTCAGTTCTGGAGGTTTAACTGCCTGTTATTGCAGCAGAGGTATGCTTACTGCTAAAACGTGGCTCACCAAAGTGCCATTTCTATGGAAATTTCACTATGGGAAGGGGAAGAGGTGCTGCATGGCACAGCCACAGTCATTGCTAAAGGGAAAGAGAAGCCCACCGAGGGGCTTGGAAGGAAAACCAGTGCCAATTCTAGCCGATATCACTAGCAAACATGTTCAAAGCATCAGAGATGGAAATCCTAATGAAGAATTTATGAAGGTGAAGGAGTTAATTAGAGACCTCAGTCTGGAGAAACTATGACAGTGGCACAAAGATAAATCAGGCATTTTGGCCTCCGGCAGCACTTGCCCGCTGCCAGTTGAGACTCCAGACCAAGGGCTTGTACGTCAGGGCAGGAGGAAAGCCGGACTGTTTGTGCACACGCAGAGGAGGGGGCTTCGGCAGCAACTCGTGGATGCAAAAGCCCCGAGTCTTCGCTCACGGGAGCTGATCGCCAACCACTGACCGCCGGTGCCAAAAGGACAGGGCAACCAGCCCTGAGAACATAGAGATTATTTTTTCAGTCTCCAGCGCCTGAGAACATGGAGATTATTTTTTCAGTCTCCAGCGCAAGACTTTTCGCATTGATTTCCAGCTGGGCAGAGGTTCGGTGGTTGCAGAAGCAGGCATGGGAGCGTATGACACATGCACAGCACAGCAATGCCCCGCAGCTGTGGAGCGGGCACAGCGATCTGCTTTAAAAGCAGAAGAAACAAAACCACATCTGGCCTCCAGGGAAATGTGGGGAGCAGAGCTACTGCTGGGGATGGGGCTTCATGGAAAGTACTTCTGCCTCTGAGGGCAGGTTGGTTAGGACATAAATGCCAAAGCCCACAGCAAATCTGAAGCCCCAGAAAGGATCCGTTTAAAGGCATAAGGATTGTGACTCCAGAAGCATTGCAGAAGTGTTGAAAGGGAAGGATGGAGTTCTTTTTTCTATCTTGGTTTTGAGCATCTGCAGTGCTGCCTCGTTAACGGGCCTGGAGAAGGAAAGTGTGCGCAGCTCGGCCTCTGTGAGACGCTGGCATCGACCAGTAGACATAGCTGTTAGGATATGCCTGGACTCACGGCTCCAATAAACCTGACCTCGAGCCCTGCAGGAAGCCACACTCTGGCAGATGCTGTGGCTCCGCGTGGTTTCTGAAGAGCACCGAGGGAGGGGACATCCAGCAGCATCCCACTGCTTGTACCTGAAATGGATCGTTTCCTTCTGAATCCCTGCAGGGTATCAGCCTCTATCACGGGTTTCACCTTTGCAGCTATGAGTTATCCAGCTCTGTTAAAAATATAAGAGAATATTTGATCCCCTGAAGGGAAAAATTTCCCAATTCACCATATGAAATAACCTGTAAAGCAGCAATTCCTTTGATTTCTCATTTCCTTTTATTTTTCCATTGATCTCATCACATTCTCTCATTGTCTCATCTTAAGAGCAAGGCAAGAGGACAGCTAATCTGTTTTCCCTCTGCCCTTCTTAATGTCTTCTTGATTGAAATTCACATTAACTCTTAGGTGCCCTAATCTCAGGGAGCATCCATAAAGCCATGTCCATTTCTATAAAATTCAGCTGCTCTGAAACTTCTCTGAAGCCACTGCGACGTGGGGAGCTCTCAGGAACGGGACAGATACTTGCATAATCCTTAGTGTGTACCCAAAGAAGCGCTGGCTGCTGAGTTTCTCCAATATTTTCCTGGGGACAGAGCGATGCTCTGACACAGGGGACAAAAGGAAGGACAGAGGGGTACTGCCCACAAGCCTCCCAGCTTCTCCTTTCAAAGGTGAGCTGATAGTGCAAAGCCAGCCCCATTGCCAACGGGGACAACCTTGGGCACTAACCCTCTCCTGCAGCATTAGGGCTCCAGAGCACCACTTCTGCTTCCAAATCGCTTCAGCAACAACTGCCTGCCTTTTCAGAAACAGCCAACTGCCAGGAGAGGCTGCCAAAGGCCTTTGGAAAGAATCATGAGCCAGACATATTTTTGTCCCCAAGAGTGAAAGCGGCAAAGCCCTGAATTTGGGGGAGACACCTCAGGTGGCTTGCAGAGAGCAGAAAGGCTGCACCACCAGTTTGCCAGTCCCTGTCCCAGTCCTGCTGCTGATGTGCAGCCCCATGACACCATCACATTTGGCATTTATAGATTTTATCAGCCCTGCCTTGTTCTCTGGCTGATTTTTCATTTAATTTCAACAACAAAACCCAGTGCTTCTTCACCACAGCGGTTCTCCAATGTGCCATCCTTGTGTAATTTTTTGGATTATTAACAATAACTGAAAAGCTCACAACTACCTGCTGAGGGATGTGACAGTGCAGTAAAGCACAGCGTGAGTTTCCTGTGCTTTAGGTATCCTTGGTGCAGGGACCCTCAGAACCGGACAGGCAGGAGGAGGCTGTGGAGGTGCAGCAAGGAGGGGAATGCTGCACAGTGGTACCTGCTCTTTCCCTCCCCATCCTCATCCCATGATCATCCGCAATCCTGGCCAAACCACTGCGTTTTTAGGGATTGATGAATTTAATAGTATTTGATGGCAAATGGGGCTGTGGAGTGCTTGGCCCAGCTTTTCTGCAGCCCACCCACACCACACATGAAGGAGAGATGGGTGGCATGGAGGAGTCACGCTTGGGCATATAACCAGGTGGAAAAACCTGCAAAAAGTGGGCAAATCCAGCCTGGGAAGGGCTCAGAGCAATGAGGCACTGTCCATCAAGTCCTTACTGATTATAGTACTGCCAGGAGAGGTGCAGAGCCCAGTTAAATTGGGAAGGGGAATGTCGCAGAGCCCTCCGGACAAGGGGAAGATGGAAGATGCAGGGAGAGGAGCCTCCACTGCAGCCAGGCTCAGGCTGCACCAGCACGAACGTCGCTTGGTTACTTGCAGAAACGCTGGTTGCTTTATTCGTGGAACAAACTGATTTTCTTAGAAAAACTGGGCATAACAACTACACTCCCTTCTCCCCCCCCCTCCCCCAAGTGCTACGGTAATTAAGCTTTTATCTGAATAGATAAAATAATTAACATATTTATTACTCAGAGGAAAAACCGCATTTTATGATTGATTGCAGACTACTGATCTTCCATCAGATATTCACAGTCTGCATTGTTAGGTCATTCATTTTATTTACTTTTAAAGACATTACATATGTTTTCTAACCCAAGGGGGGGCAAAAATCAGCATATGAAAAATTCCCATCATTACCAACACACAGCTCAGCAGAAAATGAACAGTGATGTGGAGCACCCACCCTTTCTGCAGGAGACGGGGCTTCATTAAGCTTGCAAGGGCTTTTTACACATTATGGAAAGCACTAAGGGGGTGGCAGAAATCCTGCAGAGCCCTATAGGCACCTACAGATGTGGTGGCTTCATGCCCAAGCCAGACGCGGTGCTGCCGCAGTGCTCGGTCCCGGCATGCCCCCACCTCCCGTTGCACCACGGGCACTCCTGCACGCTTCCTCTGCCTGCCATCACAGGAGATGTCGTGAGACTGGTTACCTCCATACTTAATCGCCCTAAATTATGGGCATTTTTATCTAATGGCTTTAATTCTCAGTTCTGGGGAGTTTTGTTGCTGTGGTTACTGGGCAAGTGTAAATAGCTCACAGCTACCCCAGAGCAAGCCCATAAAGAAACCTCTGCCAAGGAGACCCTCCGTTGAGTGCTGCATTCACACACCCACAGAGTTTTGGGGTGGGTTTTTTTGGGAAGTGTGAAGCCTGAAGTCCAAAAAAAGAAGCCAGGAGCCACCAGAGAAAGAAGACTCACAAAACACATGGCAGTAGTCACTGCCTTTTCCTAGGAGGGAAGTCATCCCCTTCCTAGTCACCCCCTCCCTATGGGGTCTCCAGGGCAGCTCCCTGCCTGGATGCCACCAGCCAGGTCATGGACCAGGCCATGAGGTGTTCCTGGCATGGAGACGGCACAGCGTGGCCTTGCAAAGGGGTTTTGTGCAGGTGGGGAACCTGCAGAGAGAGGTGCAGAGCATGAGGGACACCTGGATGGGGTCTGGCAAGGAGAGGAGTGTGGGCAGGCAGGGAGGACAGCAGTGGGGTGGCCCTCACCTCCGCTGCATGGCTCTGCTGCTGCAATCTTCATCTTTTTGATGCAAAAGCCCTACTAAAAGAAAACACGAAAGCCCCACACATCCAGGGCTTAGCAAAAGACCCCAGATAGCTACCAATGTGTCCCTGCTGCCGCACCCACTGGCATGGGGCTGTCACCACTGTGGTGGCTGTTGGCCATCAAGCACTGCACCTCCCATCCCAGGTGCCAACAGGGCACACGGGTGCTATTCCTGCTGCTGTAACTCACGGTAAACAGTCCCTTACACCACAAACAGTTCAAAGCATCACCCTGCCCCCACAATCTCAGTTTCCTCGAATTAAAGGCCCATAAAACCATTGAAATGAGGGTGCCAGCTCTCCCAAGGGATTCCCACCCCAAGGGGACCAGCACTGAAGGTGGATGTGCTGACTCCCCACAAGAGATGTGGAACCATGTTCCTGTTGTCCCTGGAAGGGCTTGAAATTATGCCCAGCTCTGGTGAGCTGTAAAAAGAAGGGCCAGAAATGGGTTTTCTTGTGCATGAGCGTTTGTGGTTCTTGCTGCCACAGCCCTCCATCTTGGTAAGAGCTCATCTGGGACTGGATTAGAAACGTATCCACGTGCTGATCTCATTTGGTCCTACTCTCTTGCAAATATAAAACACCTTTGGTTCACTTTCCAGATTCCCTGGACTTTTGAATGTGGATTGGTGGGCAGCGGAGACAGTTCTTTTCAGAGAAGTGGCATTAATAGCGCAGAGAGGCTGCCTGTAGTTTATTACATACAGTAACACCCTATTCCATCCCAAAAGCCTTTCATCTGAAAAGCTGGCACGCACAGATTACCCAAGACTATCCCCACACAGAAAGAGATGTGATGAGCAAATCAGGACAGCACAACTTGTTTCCAGTTCTGGGGCAATAAGAAAGATTTTCCATCCAGTTGCCCTTGTGTTATTCGGGTAGTGTAATGCTCTAACTGGACGTCTAGGGGGTAACACAGCATCCTTGCCCAAGCGCTCTCAGTCCAACACCAAGGATTAAAAAACAAAAGGGAAAGGGAGAACACAATGACGAGGACAGCGCTGGTGCCATTCCCATCCCTGTCCCAAGCAGCTCTCATCCCACGCAACGCCATGGAGACTTCTCAGGGCTTCGGCTGGCGCTATCAGGAATGCAACTGAGTCAGATCAAACAAACAGCCTTTTCTTACCTTCGCATTATTCCCTCTACACTACAGCGAGCGCCAGGGTGGATAACAAAAAAGCCATCCAACTCGCTGCATGATTAAGAACAAAATAAATACCTACAACCATTCTCAGCTTAGATGCCTATTAAAAAAATTATATAAAGCGTAAAATGTACTTGCATGTGAAAACCAACGGTAAGTTTTAGCACGCAAGGAAATGAGTCAGTAGGAAATTAAACACAACTTACTCTTTTCTCAATGTAAAAAGCCACAGGCAGGATTAATCCTTTTGTACATATCTAGAGGTGATTCTCAGATCACCGACACAAAAAGCAGGTTCTCTGTTTTGCCATGTTGTTGCAGCCCTTTTTAATGATTCATGATGAAGAGCTTCAAAGAGCTCCAAGCCCTAACAACAGTCCCGGATACGACCTATTCATTCTCATCTCAGCAAAAAATCCTTCTTGGTGAATAATTTAGGTCTATGAAGAGAACTGCCTTAAAATTATTCCCCAGAGAAAAAGCAGCGTCTAGAATTTAATCTCATCGTGGAAATAAAAATAAAAAGAAAATATCAAAAGAAAACGGCGACTGCAACAACAATACAAGCCTTATTTTGCAGAATTCATCCGTTGTGAAACTCCACAGAAGGGAACACAGCTGTTTTCCCTGAAATATGTTTCATGTTTCCAGAGACCAAAGACGGAATCCAAAGCTTTGACTTTCAACTTACGATACACAAACACATGCAAGGATGACACAACTACTGTTCGGGGCTATTGAGGGAAGAAAAAGGTCATTTAGAGCTAAAGGTGAAAACACGGATTTGACCGCAGCCTGTAGCACATCCTCCACTGACTAAGGGCAGCACGGCAGGAGAAGACTTGCAACACCCTCCCAAAATCTGAGGCAATTCTCCCCTCGCTTCAAGCTTGGGATTGAGTTTTATATTTGCTCTGTCGCAAGGGCTGAGGGCCCATGCGCTGCAGGAGGCTCAGACCATCTCTCCCATATAACACATGGCATCTGGCACTGGACACAACATGGTTACAACACTAAAAAAGGCATAAAAACTGAAGTGGGGCAACCAGGGGAAAAAAGCTACATACAACACACGTGGCATCTGTGCACCTCCACCTTAATGCTGAATTTTCCAGTGAGCATTTTAAGTCTAATTCCTCTCCCAAACTCCTGACACGATATACAGGGATTATGTCACGTTACTTCAAATGTGTAATCTTCTCCTCAACAGGCTGATGGGGATATTCTTATACATTAAACTCAGATGAGCCGTTCACATCACTTTGCCTCAACAGCAATAAGTAGCTTCAGTTTCATGGCCATTTTACAAAGATTTCCCACAATGACTGGCATCTTCATCTTCCTTGTATGGAACACTATGACATTTTGAAGGACAGCTAATCGTAATCGGAGCTCACCCTGCATTTGAAATAACCAGCATAACCAAAACCAGCAATACTGAAATATTCCTAATAATGGTAACAATTGTATGTCTTCTGGCCCCTGGGATGCAGAGAAATACCCAAGGGACCCTCAGCTGGAGGAAACGCCTCACCCAATGGTGCATCAGGGCAGAGACCCCATCCGAATTTCATTCCAGCACAAAGACACAAATGTCCTTGCCTTGGCAGACCCAAGGGATCATCTGGACCCCTCCTATTTTCACACTGACACTATTTATTTTTGGGGTGAGACACTCTGTTCCACCAGCTCCTGCTTTGAAAGGCCTCCAGGATGGCAGCATGTGGCTGGGGTCTGTCTCCATGCCTTAGAGCATGAACGTTGTGCTCCAGCTCAGCTACATGTTGTGCTCAGCATGAAACATTTCTACTTCCAGGTGGCCAAAACCAGTGAAGATTTTGCTTCGAATAGTAAACCCATTGCTAAACATCATCTTTCTTATTTTAGGAGGAGACGAGCTCTTCCCACCACCTCCGTGCTGCAAACCACCCTCCTGGGGGTGGCAAATCACCACTGGTCCTACCAGGTCTTACCCTCAAAGGCAAAGCCTTGGTTTGACAGGGAGCCTTATGCTGGGGCAGAGACCTGAAAAGAATAATTAATGAAATGAAATAACAGACCTTTCACCACCGACAATGCCCCTCTAATTAGCCGGAGAGAGCGGGCGATACGCTATGTGCACAGGTATGGCTGTGCTCCCCTGGGGACGGCGTGGCTCGTGCACGTCCCATCTGCAGAGCTGAGGACAACAGCGAAACCCTGATGACTACACCTGGGCTGAAACACTCCTTTTGTGGGGGGGCAAAGTCTAAGCCCTGATTAATGACGATGTGATCAGGCGGCTTTGTGGAGGGCTGAAATGGATGCTTCAACCCGCGCTCGCCCTGTGCAGCGTGAAACGCCGGCTGCTTGCCGAAACACGTTTGCTGAAGCTGAGCAGATCTGCTGGAGATAGACCAGGCACACGAAGCACCAGCGTATGCTGAGCACCTTGGCATACGTTTGCATAAAGAAAATATGTCTGGATTATCAGGGTTTCTTTTGGGGCAGACCTTGCTAAATTCCATATACGTTTCCTTTCCCTCAAATCCTTTGCTAAAGCTTCTTCCTCTTCTGTGTTCAGCATTTTGAGATAGAGCAGGTGTCAGAGACGGCTGTACATGGCCACCAAAATCTGTCACACCAGGCAAGAGACACCTTTGAGCTCTCAGAAATAATCACTATCAAAGCCAGCGCTTGGCATAAAGACACTGAACTGCTCAGGCACATAGTGAGCAGTTACCGTATTTACACACACCTCAAATCCATCCATATCTACATTTAAATTGAAAATAAAGCAACACTTTGCTTATTTAATAGCTAACAAGCTTGTCTTTTTTGACATGAGCAAGAGTCACACAAGAAGAGAAGGATTTGCTTTTGAAAAGCTCGAGAATTGCCTCCAATTTTTCTCCAGCCTGTACGTGAGTTTCCTGGCTTGGGGGAAGTTCAAATTGCCATCAGCTAAGGCTGCACCCAAATTTTTATTAGCAGAGGGGGAGGGAAAATAGCTTTCCCTTCCCACAGTTTCCCCCGAGACTGTTCCTGCTCACAGAAGAGAAGAGGCTGCCGAGGAGGAATTACCCTGAGCCGCAGCAGGGCAGGATTACAGCCCTGGATGGGATGTGGGTGAGTTTGTTTAAGCTGAGTATCCCTGGTGCCCAGCGAGCATCCCCACACCCAGTCAATAGTGACTCTGAAATAAGCCCTTTTCTGCTCTCCCGCAGTTTTGTCTTCCTTGTACAAGGAATTGGATAACGACAATTTCTTTCAAAAATTTGAACCGAGACCTGCCATGCCTCAGGTGCTCATTTTTATTACCAGGCTGTGAAAGAAACCTCGCTGTTTGGTCCTGTTGGCATTTAATAACACACACCCCAAACCATCCCCAGCAGAGTGAAACGAGACCCTCAGGAGCTGGTTTAAAACTGTGCGGTACAAATGCCCAAAGCAGAAGAAAAACTATCGTACCGTCCCCCTCTGCCCCATTGCACCGGCAGCAGCCGCACAAACCTGCCTGGGAACAGCAGCTTTCACCCTGAAATCTCCCTGCCACGTTGGCTGTTCCCCCCCGCTGCCTTGTCCCCAACGTGCCGCCCACCCCTGCTTCCCCATCCCATGCAGGGCAGCGGCAGCAGGCTGTTCCCAGCGTGTCAGCACGTCTCACATGAAACCCAGGGCCAGGAACAAGGCGGCTGCCTGTGCGCAACGTGCAGGCTGTGTGTGGTAGGGCTGTACTCGCAGCCTGCCAACACCCGAGCCGGGAACGTGGTGGGGATGGCCACTGCCACTGGGAGCCGGCAGGAACGAAGCCATGTGGGAAACTTAAAACGCAAGCGGAGCTGGGAAGTGCGTGGAGCGTCCTTCCCAAGCGCTGCCTGAACTGGCAGGATGGCTGGTTTCTGTCGGTTTTTGATCAGGCAGATGGGTGTGCGAGCAGGGAGCGTGGGCAGTGGTATGTTGGGAGAGGGGCTGAGATGAACCAGGGATCAGCAGAGGCATTTATCTGCAATCTGTTTCGAATATATTACTATGAAAGAGATCAGAGACCCGACTCTGCTCTTCACCCATTTCACTTACACAGGCAAAAATCTGGAATCTGGATTTTAAAGATGCTATTTTAGCTGTTAGTGAAATCAGAAACAGACTCTGCAAGGGAGAGGGAACATGTATTTACATCTGTGAAGTTCCTGTGTGTTGCTACCCTGTTCTTCACAGGACAGAACATTGCTGGAGCGTTCGTTAAAGCAACCCGAAATTTATCTTATTTCCTGAAACATCCCACATGCAAAACCCACCTAACACCACTCNTATTCACTAAGCTTTCCTTTAGATTTGGAAGCCTGTTAAAGCTAGAAAATAATATTAAAGTCAATAGGTGACACCCCTCTGAATGTGAAACTTCTCCGAATTCCAAGGTGCACGGGAATTTCTGCGGAGCGTGGAGCACTTGCAAACGAGGGTTTTTTTCCACTTTGCAGCCCCATTCACAATTCCACACACACACAGGCTTTCCAGCAAACCTCCTCCTGGTGAGAAATGTCCCAGCTGGGCAGGGACAGGAGCAGCGGCCCCACCGCCGGCGCGCCCACCCCCGGGATGCTCGGGGCGTCCGTCCCCCCTCCAACCCCCCGGGGGTGCTGCGGTGTGCCGGGGGTGTGTGTCCCACCCCTCCCCTTCCCCGCCGGGGCTGAGGAAGCGGAGGGAGCCGTGGAGATGCGCTGCATATTAATGAGCCGGGAGCAAGGGCAGCGGGAGCTGTTTTAAAAGAGGACAAGGGTGGGGGGGGGAAGCGGCAGAGCGCAGGCAGGAACAGGCAGAGCGCAGGCAGGAGCAACAGGGCAGCAGCATCGCCAGGACCCGCTCTCTTCTGTCTTCTCCCCGGCCACATCCAGCCCTAGGGACAGGGGGAATCCGGGGGGGGAACGAAGCCGAAGCAAAAGAAAACCCGTTAAAATCCCCAGCGTCGCTTTAGGTACCTGCTGTCCCAGCATGAAGCTCCTGACAGCAGCTTTGCTCCTGCTGTTCATCGCGATGTGCTTAGCCAGCGCAGAAGGTAAGTTGGTTTATTCTCCTTTATTCCCATGTAAAACTCTTTTCCAGGGGGTTGCTTTTCCAGTCATTTTAATTTGCCTCTTGGTTCCCCTGAGTTGGATTTCACTGTCCCCTGCACGTTCGGAAAAGCGATGTATTGAATCTGTGGGTAAGAGCTGTGAGGTTTGTTTTTCGGTTTTTTTTTTTTTTTTAAGGGTGGAAGTCGAGGTAAAATACAAAGTTGGGTCTTCATCGCAAGTGAAATAGCCCCGACTCACAGTATGGGAGGTCACCCCGTGTTCACTGTTGTTCAGGATATAGCTCAAATATCTCCGTCAGAACTGAGGGTGGTTTTCACAGGGAAAACAGAGCAGAGCTAGATTTGATGTGGTAGCACGAATCCCACCCAGTGTGCATTTTCTGATGTGTGCAAAAATGATGGTTAAAAAACACTTGGCTTTTGTCTGGCTGCGAATGCACAACAGCATCCCTCCGAGGGGAAATGACTGAGAGTCCTAGAAAGTCCAAGAGAGACGTGAGTGAACGAGAAAGTAGCAGAGATGTGCGTTTGCTTGCTCAGTTTAAAGCAAGTTCTGACTCTTTCATTTCCTTCTGTAAAATACAATTACATTTAATCACAGCAGGTGCACTTTAAAAAGCTCTCACACTTACTAAGCCTCAGAGCATGTATAGTGCTCTGAAACATATTTCCCAGAGCGTCACTACCTTTTCCTGGGATATAGCAAAGAAAATAATACTTTTTTTTTTTTTTTAAAGCTCAGCAGCATTACAAAATTAAAAGTCTTGAAAGACTGAGGCTCAAAAGAGCAAAGTGAAGTTTGAGTGCACACACAGGCTGGCGGGGAAGGGATGCTTGGTATGCAGGAGGCTTTGCAGGCGCATGAGAAAATGCTTTCTCTTGTAGGCGTAAAGTGCAAATGTTCAAGAAAAGGTCCTAAAATAAGATTCTCTAACGTCCGGAAGCTGGAAATAAAACCGAGGTACCCGTTTTGCGTGGAAGAGATGATTATGTAAGTTTTCCTTCATTTATTGATTTCTGTTTCCCTATCAGCTGTATCTTATACTGCAAGTTCCTTCTTTGTTCTTTGTTTTTCTCATGCCCTAGCAAGCTAGTTTCTGGGAATACTTATTTGCTGTATTAGATGCAACAAACATGTAATTCTGACCAAAAACCCAGCTATCATTTTTCGACACAATCTTTTTTACTCAAAGAGATATTTACAGAACAGGTAGTAATAAAAGGACAATCATCAGTTCAAGCAAAGATAGGGACAAATCCTACTTCAAGCTGCCCGATGAAAAATCCCGAACTATTTACTCAAGTTACTCTGGGCGTGCAGAGTGAGAACACGAGCAGAGTTTGGTCTGTGGTGGTTTCTGCAAGGAAGAACTACCCCAATCAGAGTCAGATTTTCACCTGTGTTGTACCAGAGCCATCCCCTTGCATTCGATGGGATTACCCAGCGAGTAAGAAAACGCTTTCCTCCCCGTCTCAACGCAAGCTGTGACATCTCAAAGTGATGTAGTGCCTAACCGAACTCAGGCAGGTATGGGGATTTTTGACATCTGTGATGACTGGCTCAAAAGGAGGGTTGGGTTTTTTTAGATTTTGAGGTGGTTTGTGGGGTTTTTTTCCTGTCCTGTTTTGGAATCTTAAGATTCCCCCAACAAAGCAGCATCCAACCAGCACGTGGGGCTGGATAAGGACTAGAAGGGCAGATCAGCCGAGAAGACTGCACCGAGCTCCTCTGCCACCTCAGAGCGGGGAAAAGGGTCCCACAAGCAGCCACACCACCAGAACGCCAAGGACTGACTTACTCCAGCGTTTGTGCCCCCTCACTGAACGTTTACTATTTGCTTAATCTTAGAAAGGTGCTGTAGAAGCAAGATCCAAGTCCTGTCCTGCTGAGCCATGTACCACCTCTGGCGCTCATGGGGCCAAATCCTGCCCATCCAACTGGCACAAACAAGGAGACACCACAGGAGCCTGATCCTGCCCATGCAGAAATGGCTCACCAGACTCGGCGGAGAGCATAAGGAGGAGGAGCTGAGATCCAAGCTTCCTTAGGCATCCTCCAGATTTACACCAGCATCACCGCAAGCAATGTTTAGCTCAGGGAATGCCAGACCCACCTCCTTGAAGCCCAAATCAGCTGATGGCGACCTGAACAGAAACACGCTCACAGACCATCACTGCCTGAATCAGCTCCTTGCAGCTTTACTTTGTTTGCTTTGACCTTTCAACAGGGAAGGGATGGTGTAGAGGGGCACTAACTCTTTGCATCCCACTCCAGGCATTTGCCCGAAAGCAGCTGGTGGCCGGGGGGTATAAAATAAATCTCATTAATGCAACATATCGCTTTCAATCAGAAAGCCAGGAAAGCTGGAATGCTGTGCAGGAGCGGGTTGCTTTCCCAGCTGGATAGCTGTGCAGATGCCGAGCGATGCTATTCAAGCCCGGAGGGTTGCCCTGGTTTTGCGGTGTCTGTGGGGACAGAGCTGTCCCATCGCTGCCGCCACCCACAGGGCAGGCAGGGCTAACCCGCCGCCGTCACCACCTTTCCAGCCACCCTAATGCAGTCTGAAGTCAGCACCGAAAGCAAACTGAAATTAATATTCTGTGAACCAGTTGATCCAGGAGTCTCCGGACAAGGCAGAGAGGAGCTAAATTCCTGCAACTGAGTTTTTGTTGCCACGGTGATCATCTAAAATGAGTTGTTGAAGCTGGGTCCCCTCTTGCCCTCCTCAAAAGCTCTCATATAGCAGAAACATGATATAAATTATGTTGGGCAGAGAAGTAGTAGTTATGGGGGTGCAGTTTAGGAAGGAATTTGGCTTTGGCTATAACCCCTCCAGCAGAGCTGTGGTACAGGGTAAGAGACAGCTAAACTGGGTCCTTGGTCTAGTCAAAGCCTATCAAGATTCACAGTATATCTAGCAGTAATTGTGTGTGTATCTGTCACTGGGAATGAGGAAAAGCAGCAGAAAATAGGCACAAGGTTTAACTCTTCCTCCCTAAAGGATCCAACCCCCTCCACATATTGCCTCATCCCAAAGAGGGAGGAATGTGTTGGGGCAAGAGCAGCTGAGGGGAAACAGGCACCACTGGGAGCCTTTCTCTAGGGACAGCTGAGGTGGATGGCAGTCCCCGCACTGGCTTGGGATGAACCAGGAGCCTCTTGGCCCTGGGGACAGGGTGTTTGCAGGCAGAGGTGCAGCCCCACCATCCATGCAGTTGAAACGTGTGGGGGCACAAGGTGCTGGGGGTCACAGACTGACCCAGGGGTGCTCGTTACAGATCTGGAGACATAGATGTAGCGGGGAGGATTTTGGCACAGGGACCCTCAGACACCGTGGGTGAAGGCTCCAGCCACCAAGCCCTAGGAAGCTAAGAGACAGCTCGGTGCACACCACTGGAGTGAGCTCATGTCCCAAATCCCACCAGAGGGGTGTCACTGGAGGTGCACATTCTGGTGCTTCAGTTACTTCTCCATTCCCCTCAGCCTCTTCTTGCAGACCATCCAGGGAACTCCTCACTCAGGGTTTCCACTCCCACAGCGCCTCTTCTTAGGTACGTCACCTTACATCTGCTGGACCAGCATCCCCAAGAGCAGGGCTAGGTCAGCTCAGCGCACCCAAAAATGCTACCACCACTCAACCTTCTGCTCACAGAACCAGGGACTGCACGGGAACCACAGGGGATCATGGGGCTGGCTTAGGAACATCTCCTCTGCTGTCCAGCCTCCAGCATCAAAGCAGAAAACCTACAGATGAAGTCAAAGCAACACATTTCAGCCTGAGAAAGGACTCAGTTGTTCACCTGAAAAGAACATTATGCATCTTCTCCTTCTCAGGCTGCAGGCTCTAGTAAATCCAGAATTGTCCTTCACTGCTTCTGGTGCAAATGTAGGGCTTGCTGCTTTTCAGAGGCACTCCTGTTCCTCTCCTCCTGCGATTCAGCTTGTCCATCACTTTCTGGAAATAGCCTCTGTATTCTGTCAGAAGAGAAACCCAAGCCAAGGTCTGGCATCAGCCAGCACAGACAGCACAGCCAAGAAGGTGTCTGCTGGATGGAGAAACTTCATGCTGACCTCAAGTCCCTTAACATTTGCATGTCTTGTGCCTTTGATGAAGGTTTAGTTCCACTCCCGTTCAAAGCTGTAGGAAAACTCCCCTTCTCACATACATGCTGATCCCAGAGGGGTTGGCTGAGAATGCCCTTGGAGCAGAGACAGTCGGGAAGTTTCAGCAGTGACCCTTCCCTCTCCGATGCCTGCAGCCATGGAGGCTCTTGGAGGCCTTCCACTGCTTTCCCACACATTGGGGAAAGGGCCACATCCTCCTGGCAAGCAAACCAAAAGTGACACCTTGTCTTTTTGTGACTTTGGCTCACACCTGTTAGAGGTGGAGCAGAGAAGGGGAGAGGGGAAGAAGGTTAATTGAATGGAAAGAACTATTTGAACTCCTTCTATAACATCGAAGTGGGAAACGTGGCGAGACCCTTAGCTGAGCTCATGCAGGCAAGAAACAGCATTTCACTTCCAGCCAGGCACAACCCCTCCGCACCAGCCGGGAGAGCTGGGAAAGTCTGCAAGGAACTTTTTCTTGTGTTAGAAGATAAACAGCTCCTTTCTGAACCAAATCACTAAAGACGACCATTAGTACACCCAGATATTTCTGGTTCTCTGCCATTATTTTACTCACATCTCTAGCAGTGTTTAAGTAATTCCTGTATGGTATTTTAGTTAAACTAAAAACCATGTTTCTCTGTTATGGATGATATTTCCAGAAAATGAATAATTCCAATAAAAATTGGTCAGGTTTTGTTTTTTAAAAAAGAAAAAGAAAATTAATAAGAAAGATAAAAAACTGCTTGATTTTAAGCCCTAAGTAGTGATAGTCTTGGTGCATCTGGAAAGCCATCCTTTTGGGAAGCAGCTCCAGCTCTCTCATGTCACCTCAATTGTCACAGACCAACCAGTGATGGCTTTGCTAAGCTCTCTAGGAGGAACCCTAAAATGACAGGAAGACCTTTGCCATGTTTTGCTTCCCAGCATGTCTTGCCCGGATAATAAAGGGGACACCCAGCCGCTGCTGCTGGCGAGGAGAGAGGGGTCAGCGTGTGATCGAGGGAGGCTGAAGTCCCAGGACTGCATGCTGGGGCTCAGAGCTACTCTGGTGGGCACAGAGGTACTTGGCCATGTGCAAGAACTTAAAATATTGTGGCCTTCAAAACAAAACAAAAAATAACCAATGAAGCAGGTCTGATCTTTTCTCTTGGTTGGTCCGTTGTTGAGTGTAAGGGAACCATCTCCTCATGCAGAGGCCTTGTAGCTGCCTGAATGCACCCTAATTAAATCAGCTATTAAGCTGAAAACAACGTATCCAAGACAGGCAGAGCAAACCCACTGATTTGAAACAGTGGGTAAGTCTTCACCTGGTCCAACCTAGTATAATGGGGACAATATTGCGCTGCCCTGACTGATAACAGCTGAAGATCTGCTCTGATATTACAATAAACTCAAATATCTGCCACAAAACAGACAGCATGAAAACCCTTCCACTGCCCGCCTGAGTGATTTTGGCATTTATCTGGAGTGGGAGCAGGGGACCGGTATTTCCCTCGACTCCTGTAACCCATACTCGCTTGCCTTGCAGCGTGACTCTGTGGACGCGGGTGAGAGGGGAGCAGCAGCACTGCTTAAACCCCAAGCGCCAGAACACAGTGAGGCTGCTGAAGTGGTACCGCGTATGGAAAGAGAAAGGCAGGTAAGTGCAAATTTGCTGAATTGGTTAAGGGCGGGGGGGGGGAACTTTGGTGGGCAACCAGCAGCGTTCAGAGAAAGCTCAGGAAAACAAACACACTGAAATTCTTTATCCAGCACAGATGATGTATTTCATTACCAAAATTAGTTATAAATGGATGTTCTTGATGTTATTTCTTTCCTGACGCATGTAGTCTTCGCTTCTATTTTAGGATTAGGCTGTTCTGACTATAAATAGTAATTATTTTCTGTTAAACTATTCATCAGCTGATGTTCTCAGTTATTTACATACATTCACCTCCCTTCTATAGATAAAAAGCCAAGATGAAGAGCTAAATTATTTCCACACGGTCACAAGGAAAGCAGTCAGCAGAGCTGGGAAGAGAGTGCTTTGTCGCACACTTTAATAACACTACCTCAAAAATCATCAGTATATGATGATGGAGAACTTTGACAATTTTAACTAGTGTGATATTCCCACAAACACAGTAACTTGCTGGCAAGGTGCTCTGCCACCTTTTCCCTTGCAAGGAGTATTTTTTCTTTTTCTTTGCAAGCCATCAGTCACAGATAGAAGGGACAGAGCGAGAAAAATGAAATCCTGATGGTTGACGGTCAGTGGCGATGTCCCTATCTGTAATTAAGGGGAGCTGCCCAACTCCAGCCACAGCCAAGAAAGGGCCTCCATACGCAGCACAGGGCCACCAAACCCTGATCCTCCTCAACTGATAGGAAGTTTGCTCCCCAAAACTGAGGTCAAATGGGGCCAGAGAGAAGCAAGCCCCATCTCTCAGCAGGTCCAAGGGTACCAGCAAGCTCTGGCACAGCCACATGGTGCCTGCTGGCATGGACAATGCCATGGCACTGCAAGTGGTGGTGGGTGCTGAGCCCCCCAGCCAGCTCCCCTGACTCCCTGTGGCTGCTCCGCAATGAGAGCATGTGGGAAGTCCTGGCTACTGCGTAACCACGTATTTATCCTCTTCTCCTGTTTTGTACTACTTCTTTTTTTAATAAAGCCATCACTGAGGTGACAAAAGATGCTCAGCCCCAGGCTCGTGCATTCAAGAAACATGCAGCGTTCTCCCAGGCAGCCCGAGAGGAGGGACGCTCCCTGCAAGGCTGTGAGAGCCAGTGGCCACATCCTGCAGCCCGGCTCCTGCCTGCAGATAGCAGCACTGCTCCTGTGCTCAGGGCATGAAAGTGATTTCTCAGTACTGAAAATACAGCAGCCTTCCAGTACCTAACGGGACTCCAGCAAAGTCGAGGAGGGACTCTGGGTCAGGCAGGGGAGCCATAGAATGAGGGGGAACAGTTTTAAATGGAAAGAGGGGGGCAATTTAGATCTCAGGAAGAAATTTTTCACTGTGAGGGTGGTGAGCCCCTGGCCCAGGCTGCCCAGGGAAGCTGTGGCTGCCCCATCCCTGGAGGGGTTCAAGGCCAGGTTGGACGGGGCTTGGAGCAACCTGGTGTGGTGGGAGGTGTCCCTGCTCAGGGCAGGGGGTGGGACTGGATGAGCTTTAAGGTCCCTTCCAACCCAAACCATTCTATGACTTTATGATTCTACAATCCTCCATAGCCCAAAGTAAGAGTCAGCTCGAGGCTTACCCATAGTCCAGCCAGGGGAGAGAGACTGTCCCTGCCACCAGGGAGAGGAGGAAGGACAGCAAGGTCAGCATCCCCATGGCTTTGGCTGCCAGCCTGGGGCGTGCAGAAGGGATGCAGCACATCCCTTGGTGTTTTACCTTGCCCAGAACTGGCATTGCCCCACTGCAGCGCGTCACCCCTGGATGGCACCCAGCAGGTCTCCAACACTGCTAACCAGGCAAGCAGGGCAGTCGAGCAGCATCAAATGAATATTTCAGAGATAAAGAGCCTAATTTAAACCAAGTCCTCATAATAAATTAAAAAAAATAAAAATCTGTCAGTGCCTTCAGTGCCAGCTGTACCAAATCCCCTGCCCTGCTCCCCAGGAAAAGCCAGGGAATTTAAAGTCAAATGCGGTACAGATGTGAATCTCTCCCCCAAAACAGCATTGCCCTTAGTTTTCCCCAAGCCTGCACAACTAGGATTTTTCAGCAACCAAGCCTGTCAAGTGGTCTTCTCAGGACGTAATAATGGAGTCTAATAGTATTCTAAACATGGCAGATATTGTGAGTTTATTATTTACATACAGCTGATGATATACTTCAATATTTGTATACCACACAGGGATTTTCCAGCACTTAAAGTGTATTAGCAGATGTGGATTTCAATCTCACATATCCTGATAATCGTGGCAGAGCGTGTTACGCCCTGCACACCTGCAGAATGCCACAATGTCAAAGTCCAAACCTTCTCACAGATGCTTTATGGAGAGCAATTTAGTGACTGATTAAGTCAATAACTTACTTTCCAATTTACTTAAAGGCTAAAAATCTGGTTTCTGGGGTTTTTTGTTGTTTGGGTCTTTTTTTTTATTATTATTATTTGAAACGGAGTTATTTCATTCATCGTTTAAACACCTTGCTCTTGCCTTTCCTTCTGTTCAGGGTTTATGAAGAATAAGAGGAGGCAGCATGAGGACTGAGGCAGACTCCCTTGGCTGGCATAGGACTGGACTCTGCAGAAGATTATTTCTTTCTCACAGACATAAGACACAAATTCTATATTATTATAAAGCACTTTTTACCAAGGGTCAGTTTTTACATTTTATAGCCGCGTGCAAAAGGCTTCCAGATTTCAAAAGCACCTGTTGCACTTCAGATTTCACACCCATCTGCTCTGTACTGAGATTGGGAAAACTCTCACTTTTCATTTTAAAGAGGTTGGGTTTGTTTTTTGTTTTTGTTTTTTTTTTATATTGTTATTCATTCATACTTCACTATGATTGTAATCGAGCTTTATAAGCTCATTAGACAAACAGTAATGTATGTAAAGGTGTTACATGGCCGCGTCCCTCATCCTTTCACAGTGGGAAAGCTTCGGTGCTGTGGTGGTTTGTCATGTTTGCAGCCTCCACCACGGTCAGGCAAAGCAGGGACCGAAGACAAGTTTGCTGGGGAAGATGCCACTGAAACGTGGTGGCTATAACCACCGAAGTAGGGTCCCTCGGCACATCGTCAAATGAGTATGAACATCACTTGTGTACCTCTTCTTTAATGGACTTGAGGTCTGGCTGCAAGGTGAAGCCTACCCTATCCCCCATTTAACCCTTCATGCATTAGAAAGCATTTCTAGATCATTTTTATTACTAAGAAAGTGTTTAATTTTCATTTTCCCACCTGAAGTTCTTACAGACAGTTTGTGACTTCAGTACTGAGTCATTTTAAGCTTCAAGACTATTGTGTATGATTTCCTAGATTTGTAGCAACAACAACAACAAAAAAAGCCTTTAAAAGGTACCTTTTTATGAAAAATATGATAGGGCAAACATATAAATACCTATATATGTTTTAGTCACCATACAACATATTCATTACATTATTTTGAATGTAATACTTCAATGTTAAGCAGTGCATTCCTCTTTTTAAAATAACAAAACTACCTTTTCATCTGTAAATATACTATAGAAAGTCTCCCTATATTATCTTCCTGTATAATGTACCGTACTGCTAAATTATCATATCCTATTTAAATGTTTGAAATATTTAGAAGGTTGCATGCAGATTTCATATTTCTTTCTAAGACAAATGAAAAAAAGTAATAAAAAAATATATTTAAAAAAAGCTGACAATTGCTCTTAAATTTCCTTAAGCCATCAGGGAACTCCAGCTATTTCCAATAACTTTGTTTGGTGGATGAACCGGTTTGGGGAAAAACGCTGAATCAGAGAAGCTGATTTAGAGATGTAGCAACTTGATGACAGTGAAATTAGAAAACATTATTCCAAGTCCTATTTACTTCCCTTTCTCATTTTAGGATTTGAGCTTTACCCAAACACTGAGGAATCTTGTTACATAAAGAAGGGCTGTGCCATGCAGCTATAGCCACTAGTCTAGCATTACGTTAAATAAATGCAAATCAAACACTGCAGATCCATATAAAAACAAGTAAAATGCAGTGATTAAGACAAGATCTCAGGTTGGGGAAGGTTGTACAATGAAAATCATGCGATAAAAACCTGTGAGCTGAGATTAGCTACAAATTTATTACTACCCCCTCCTCTTTCCGTGCAGTTTTTACCCTGGCCCAAAAGGAGGGACTTTGCACCCAACAAGGCACCTACACCGCTCCCCAGCTAAAAGGGCAGCAAGAGACAGGAAGGGTAAAGCCAGCGGGGATTTAAATGCATTAAAACCTCCTGGTGTTCCCCAAACAGCACCATGCTCCCTCCTGGCTGCTCCCAGCTGTGCAAAGGCAGCTTCACACCAGGCTGCGACTCCAGCAACATTGATCTTATGCTATATAATCAAGGCAATGCCTGGTCTCAGCTCAAGGGTTTCCTCCAGTTCAAACAGGAAAAAAAGGAAAAAAAATATATATATTTGCGCACACACATACTATATACTTATTTACTGTGATAATACCCTGGCAGAGCTGAAGGAGAAAGAGCTATTTGATTTCAAAGTATTTTCCTATTCTGCACAAGGACGGAGCTACGAGCTTCAGGTGGCTATTAGGAAGGAGCTTGAGAAAGATCCCAGAGTATTTAAGAAATTAAACCTGTGGAGATATCAACCACAAGGTCCTGCTTCAGGCTGAGCATCTGAACCCAATCTTTGGGCAAACCTAGACCCATGGGTTAGCCAACCCGCCCCTCTCCTTTCTTGAGTCACATCCTAACAAAACCAGCAGTTTTTCCTTGAAGACATTTGATTTCAACACACCGACAGACTTCAAGAAAAGTTTTATGCTTATTTAGTGACTACTGGGCAATGTATTTCCTGGAAGAACACTGATACGGTTGCGCAAGAGGTGGTTAACGCTCTGTTGGGAATGCTGTACACAGCTCCAGTTGCCCAAACACGGCACTCAGTGACTCACCCCTCGCAGGGTATAGCCTGTGCAAATGACTCTTAGCTCTGGGTTTGTCTGCCAAACCAAAGCCACCAGCAAAAACTGGGCACAGAGGAAACCAATTGTAATTTCCCCCCTCTTACGAGGATGGGAGACTAATGAAAAAACTGTTTTGTTTGGCACATGTATTCCCTTTAACCCAAAATATGTGCTTTGAACAAAACAACTCTTGGAAACAAGAGCTGAAGCCATGAAGAGTAAAAACTGTGAGTCTGAGCTGGTTTTCCCAAGCCTGTTAAACTGCATCTCCAGGCAGGTTTAAGTTCCCAGAAACAGGAGGATCATCCCTTGCCAACCCCAATACTGCAGTTGCAAGAGGGAAATTCTGTGTCAGAAGGTAAATGCCACATACAAAACACCAGCACCACTTCCCTTTAGACTGAAACATCTTTGCTAAAACATTTAAATATATATATATATATGGCGGGAGGGGGGTACCTTCTCTACCTAGATTTGGCAGCAACCTTAATGTTTGCTTTTGTTTTCCCCAGCAGATTGCAGGTTGGGAAGCCACAGGAGACCATTCAGTCCAACCTCCCTAATATACAAGCCATACATTTGTGCTTTGAGATTGAAAAATTAAGCCGCTGAAGTACGGTCTGAGCACGCACCAGCCAGCCCCAGCTGCTCACCGGTTACCAATTTACCTTCCTAAAAGCTTGAACATTTGCAGGAGAAACTAGAACCCTGCTCCATCCTGGGGAGCAGCAGCACAAGCAGACGCCACAGCTCCTTTACTCAAACACCGATGCTACATTGCAAAGATATAAACCCTTATCAGAGCCTCCAAGGAAAGCAGCAGGCAATAGCTTTCCCCCATCCAACCTGCAAAGCTGCTCCCTAGCCAGGAGCACACAGAGACGGAGCACCAAGCCCTGGGCACAAGACCTCCATGGCCCCCCATCCCTCCCTTGGGCATCCACAGGCTGCACCCATTCAGAAACAGCACTATCAGGTTTTGTTTTAATAAAAGCAGGAGGCTGAACCAAGCAGCTGCAGTGACAGGACACAATGGCAGGGAGACCTGCCTTGCCTTTTCAGTGAGAGCGCTATGTGGGATTAGTAATGTTATACAGACCCTTTCACCACTTGCCTTTCACTTGTTCATATGCGGTCTAGGCCAGCGATGGCCAAGAAGTTTATTAAGAAGCCATAGCTGCTCGGTGGTCTGGGCGAGACAGCGTGGTGCTTTCAGCAG
The DNA here is from genome assembly GCA_013400035.1 of Rynchops niger. NCBI lineage: Eukaryota > Metazoa > Chordata > Aves > Charadriiformes > Laridae > Rynchops > Rynchops niger. The sequence goes on from VXBH01001762.1 coordinate 284,802, forward strand.
GTCCAGCTCCCCCCAGGCTCCTTAAATCAAGGCACAAGGCCATGCCAGATTGCTACACGCATGGGGACCTCTCCTGACCACGTCCGTGCGATGGGAAAGCTGGCTCCACACTAACAAGGTTTCATCAGGGCTGTGGGAGCAAACACGGGGCTCAACGGTAAAGTCATCAGAGGGGCCTGGGGGCTTGCACCGGTTACCCCCAGGCGGTAAGTCAAAGGCAGCATTACAGCAACACAGCTCTCTTGACTAATTAAACAGAGTTGGAGCCCTCCTGGACCCACATTTGTCAAGAAAGGGAACAAACATGAATAAAAAGCCACCATCCCGCAGGACTCACCATCCTGCGGAGATCCACAGCCAGGGAACTGCACCTGTCCAAGGGCAAAGGGCCTCCCATGCAACTTGGCATCACTTAATGGGCTTTATATAAGCCCAGGCAAAGCTTACACTCTCCACAACAGACTTTCCATTACATCGGGTGAAACGCCAGTCACGTTTTGAGTCTTTTTCCTCTAAAACCAGCTTCCAAAAATGAGGCATCTAAATCCAGATGTGCACAGCATCTGAAGACCTCACTTATTCCAAGTGGCTCAGCACCTCTGGCAAAAGCCAAGTTGTTTTCAGCTGTTGGCTGAGTTTGGGCTTCAGATCCAGAACGGGTAGCAGCCCATCTTAAAAGCCCTGGCCACGCTGACTTCATGCCAGGGCAGCTCTCTGTTTTGACTCTCTGTAGATCTTCCATGCGTAGCACTCATGCTGGGATTTCTTGTTCAGTTTGTCCCCTTCAATGGGTTGTATGGTCACAAATGGAAGTGCAGTTATTTTTGAGGATGGCCATTTGCAGCTCTCACTGACTCTGTGTTTGTTCTATCAGAAGCCCTCTGTGTCTGTTATTCATTGATTTCCTCTGATCCCAAACCACAAAGAACCAAGTGCTTTCTGGAAGGTGCTCTGTTTGCCTTGAAAGGCTGCACTCCATGAGCCCCCAGATATCCTTGTAGCCAACACATGGCAAAGTACCCCAAAGCAGATTCCCTATAGTTCCTTTACCTGACATAACCCACCCCCGAAGAACAACTGGGACTGCCATCGCCTGAGGAACAGCAGCTACAGTTGCATTTGCAAGCACAGAGCTCCAGATGCTTACAGTGATTTTTGGTGCTTGTAGGTATCAATACACACCTTACGGAAATGTTAATTGTGGGCAACTTGGAAAATCCCACAACACTGTTAGCTGTGCTCTCTGACACCACGTACCTCTGGAAAGACTGACCCTCCATCTCTATGGACTGCCTCTGCAAATTCATAGAGAGAACGCTAAAAACCTGCCCAAAATTGGGTTACTAGTTGGTCATCATAACTCACATGAAACTGAGATACAGTCATCATCTTTTTTATCCCCAAAGTTGCCTCCTTGGGCCATCAACTCTACTAATGAGGGCCCTGCCCAGGCAGCGATGCAGTAACAGTCCCCGCTTCATACTAGAGGTATTAAATACCCAGGCGCAGACCCAGAAGCTAGGGTTTGGGTGCTTTCCAAAGCATCCTCATTTCTATTAGCCAGCACTACACACAAAAAAGCTGTGTGAGATCAAAGGGATGTTTTGGAGACCCCAACAGCCCAGGGTCCAGCCCCGCTCCTTGTTCTTATCAGCCCCACAGCATTTCAGTGTCCAGTGGCTCCTGGGCCACCGCCAGCAGATCCCAGCCCAGATGGCTGCTCTGGAGGAGCGGTGGGGAAAGCAGGGCTGAAAGGACATCTAGTGGCAATCAAAAACCTTCTCAGACAGCCCGAGGACACCTCTCTATGGCCCTTTGGCCATCTGTGTTACAAATCAGCTTGGAGCCTGCTCATTGCTGGGAATGCCGTTCCCCAGCAGTGGGGGGGGGGGAGAAAGAGAGAGAGAGAGCACTTCAACTGTAGCATTTCCTTACCTAGGGATGGGAAACCACCCCCAGCACAGAAAGTGCAGTTGTAATTTGGAAAACCTGCTCAGAGGTTTACGTGGTCATATTAGTGCATTAACATGGAACACGAATGCTAAGGGCAAAGAGGACACGCAGCTGCCACTATGTCTACAGGAGCCATGTCCATCACACAAGCATGAGAAACCGCATTGCGGCACAACCCTGGGAAGATTCCTTCCCAAACAGCCTGCCCAAAACCCTGTACAAACATCAGAAGTTCTTGCCCAACACACCAAGCCATGTGGCTTTCTTGACCAGTAGCTCTCTCTCCTCCAGCAAGCCCGGACGTGCAGGACTACGCGCTGCTGCTGTTCCCCAGGTGTTGTGGTCAGGTCGTCTGACCTGATGATCCGACTTTCCAGCAATGAAAAAACCCACATACGCACTAATCACCTTCAATGCCTGAAGAGGAGAACTTGCTCCCTCTTGCTGGGTATGAGCACAACCTCATTCAACCATCAGAACGAAGCCAAGATCCCTGGAGGAAATGCTTTGTAGAGATGCAACACGCAGGAGCATTTATTTTCCGAATACTGTGTGACAGGCTGTATTTCTGCTCCTCTGCAGCACTCAAATCCTCTCAGATTTTTTCCCTTTTTATCTTTTGCCCGAGTGTATTATCAGCTCTTTGGGCAGCTACCGCTCTGACGACACACATGGAGGGCATCCAGCCCAACAGGAGCTGCTCTGCTGCAGGCAGGCACACGGGGCCCGGGAGGGAGGAATGACATGACATGAAGTGACAGGGAGGCAGGCGGCCAAGGCCTGGGAAAATCACCACGCCTGTGTTTTTGTTTTTCTTCCCCCACAACAAAAGAGGTTAGCGAATTCCTCTTGGATGGGTTTCAGAACCTCCCCCAAGAAAAAGGAAAAAAAAAAACACAACACAAACCAATCCTGCTGGTGTTCACTTAAGGCTGATAATTACAGGAATAATTATGATTTATTCCCATCATAAATCTTAGAGCAAGAAAAGGGTTTTGAGGTTTGCAAGCTTTGCTGGATGACAGAAGCAAAACACAGCTCTAATTGCCCTTCTTTGTTGTGTTTAATTAAGGATTCTGAAGCAACTGATCCCTGTGTCTTTTCATGGTTAGAAACCTGCAAGGAAAAGAAAATCTTTCTGCGGAGCCACCAATCGAAGCTTTGTTGGGTTACTAGGCACTAAGTGTGCTCCATCTGAACACTCGGGACTCCCAGAAAGAGAAGCTTTTTAAAGGAAAAGAAATGCTACAACAAGCTGGGTTTTTTCTCCCTTCTTCCAGTAGGCTTTGGCAATTTTGAGCTCACTTCTAATCCCGGAAGAAGTGTCTTTTGTCCTTATCCCTCAGCATTTTTGCCTCATTACTGCCCATTCCATTGTGTTGCATGAAGATACTTCGCCATTTCTATTACATCCATAATTGCACCATTTACATTTTTCCTTGGGGTTTACTTCAGCTTCCTCTCTAAGTCTAGAAGACTTATCACTTCTGCAAATGCATTAGGAAAAACAAACCATCCTGGAGCACCTCAGCTCCCTCCTTGGACCAGTAATTCCCAGTCAAGCACCACTTCTCCCCAGCAAAAACCAGTTTGCCAAGCGCTACCTTTCAAATTCAAACTGTAAGTGACTGGCAGGATGTTCCCTTTCCATTTTTGTGCAACAGCTAAAGCAGTTGTGCCAGGGAAATCCAGTTCCTCATCAGAGTAATGAGCATCAAATCATCACACCTGGCTCTGAGCAATGCCACCAACCCACAAGCAGCCGTTACACTCAGCCCAGGCTCTGGGAAGCTACAGGATAAAAGAACAGGAAATCCTTGGGAGCACTCGTGAATCTAAAAGCACTTGAGACAGTCTTTTTGCAGAGAGCAATTGCACTTGATAAGCACAGCATACCTTCAGCTGAGAGCAGGACCACCAAGTGTTGCATCCCCAAAAGGGGCACCCATGGGGAAGCAGAGGAGGTTTGGTGTGGTCCAGCAGGTAAAATCCCAACTCTTCAACCGTATAGAGCAAGGTGCTGGATAATGATACCTGGAAATGCTGGTCTAGAAAGGAAAAAGGTCCCTTTAAGGTCCCTTCCAACCCCTACAATTCTGGGATTCTGTGAAAACGTCAACTATAAGAGAAAAAGAAGAGTTCTTGGGTTTATCACCTGGGAATTGTTCTTATAAGATCAGGAGAAAAAAAGAAAAGGATGGGATGGAGGAGGACAGAGCCAGCACAGTACACAGAAGGGAAAACACAAAGTCAGCATCATTACTGATCAGAGCAACCTCATCTGGTCACAGGTGCTTGCTTTAGACCACAGAACAAGAACGTCAGGGTCCCAGCCCCAAACCCCTCACTGGTCCTACTGGCCCCACATCAGCACATGAGCATGGCCATGTGTGCCCAGGAAGGGCCATTCCTTGGGGGTTCGATTGCTCTTGTCATAACAGCTGATGACAGAAGCTGGAAAGCAGCAAGCTCTGAAATCTGGAGTTAAAACACAAATTGAAAGATGTGGTTTTCTACGGGAAAACCAACCTCCTTCCTGTTTTCCTAGAGTTTCAGCTCTATACTGCCTGTGTCATGATAATCCAAATAGTTGACTGAATGCCAGTTGCTGTTTTAAGGGTAATTACAGCATGCGGTAACACGCAGGAGAGGAGCGCTGAGGGCACAGCTCCAGGGACTGGACAGTCATCTTGAGATTCACAGTAACTGACTGCAATGACTGCTCCCATATATACACATACATATTTATATACACACACAAATATAACCTGGAACTGATAATACTCCTTTTCTTCCCCCATCTTTGACCTTATCTTTTTTGGAAAACATACTCTCGGTAACAAGTCCCATTCCCTTTTCTACACAGTGAAAAGAACATTGAACTTGGCTAAAGCTTGCAGTGGAAAATAATAAAGGAGATCAAATCGAAATAAAGCATGGCCATAAAGCAAAGACTGGTGGCAAAACAATCAATTTTCCGTATTCTGAAAAGCCTCAGGGGATTTTTCCCCACTTACTGGAAGCAGGTAGCAGGGCTTTCCCGCAGAACCTCAGCAGAGGGATGTCCATCGCAGCTGCTGCCGGGTGAGCAGAGCTGGCTCCGAGCTGCAGCTTGGTAAAGGTCGACACCTCGTGGCTGTTTCCATCACTTACAAGCCAGCAAAGCTGTGTTTTTCTCTTTTTCCGGCCGAGGCTGTGGGTGGAGTTCATAAATTAAGAGCTAAATTCCCAGCACCTGGCATATGATGTGTGGGGCTGGGGTCATTAACAGGTTAGTGCAGATAAATACCACCTAACACTGAAAACGATAAAAAAAAACAAAGTCATACCCTATTTGTTTCGGGGGGGGGGGGAATAAATTAAAGAAAAGAAGAAAAAAAAAACAAAACATTCTTTGGGGTAGGAGCTATCTATATATACATAAGGCCCACAAGACAAGTAATAAAAAAGTGATCTTGTGAATGATGTTTCTCTGCAACTTCGCAGCCCCATCGGATGCCCCCTCTGTTTGCAGGAGTGGAGCAAGAGGCTCAGAGCTGCCTAATGCAGACAGCTGCTTGGGTGAAGTGCGGCTGCACCCACCCCAGAGGAATTATTTCTAGTTCCCACCAGAGTAAATGGAAACAGGCTCGAGACCTGCAGCAAGTTAAACCTGGGGTGAAAGAAAAAAAACAACACTTTGGGTTTTATCCAAGAGGGTTAAAAACAAGGGATTGTCTATAGCCTGAAAAAGACGTACATTCCCTTAATAATTAGCAATTGCCCTTATTTTACTATTTATCTGTGAACACAGAATTTATTGCAATTTAATACATGCTTAAATTGGAAAAGAAAGCAGCATCCCTGCAGCAGAGGCTCAGTGGAAACAGATCAGCCAAACCTGTCTCCCCTCATTAGCCAAGGACTTGATCCAGAGGAGCTGGATACTGGGGGAGCACATTCAGCCCCAAAAACTCACCTAGGACAACATTTACTTTCCTTAAACCGTCCTGCTCCAGTTCCTAATTCCCTGACTGCTAGAACTAGTACTTTGTATTTATTTCACATTTTACACCTTCAAGCCATGCTAAAATATGTATTAGCAGATCTAAAACTTCAAGCTACCCCAGTAGGAAAATAATCAGTAATTACAAGGGCTAATATATACCTTGAAAACTAGTTAAGGGTGCTAAAGCACAGCACCTGCAGTGTCTTCCTACAGAATTGTTCCTTCTCTCTGCCCAGTTCAGCTGTATCGTTAGGTGCTGGTCCCAGTAAATCCAGTGCTTTGAACCCACGTGCTGCCTGGGAGTTTTCAGGAGCTGTTACACCTGTAATTTCACACTATGCTTTTATTTTTCGTTTTATATCCAGAGACATTATGGTAAGGAGACACTGAAAGAGATGATACTTGGCTGTCAGTGTGATGGAGAGCAAGGCTGAGTCCCTCACCTTCGCTGTGACCACTTACACTAACAGGGCGATGATTCAGGCTAGAATTTAAGATGTTCGTACCTGTGGTTTTGTCCCTGAAGAATGGGAAATTTAAAGGATATATTGCACATATAACACTAAGGTAATGAACTGCAAAGCAGCCTAGTTAAACAGACAGCCAGGGGCCATTTATGTCAGTGCAAAGAACTCCTTTAAATTCCAGGAAGGACAGCAGATCCACAAGTTATTTACCATTTGCTTTCAACCACATTTAGAATCACAGAATCACCTGGGTTGGAAGGGACCTTTCAGATCATCTCATCCAACCATCAACCCAACTCTGACAAAAACCACCACTAAACTGTATCTCTAAGCACTATGTCTACCCATCCTTTAAATACATCAGGGTTGGTGCCTCATGGAATGAAATTCCATTACATTTTCATGTTTAGTGAAATTTGTTTGAAAAACAGTAGGACATCCTTCAAAAAGCTGAGTTGGTGGAGGGAAAAAAACAGTAGGGTTACTTTAAAAAAGATTCGGGGTACCCCTTACTGTGTTTTCACTGAAGCATCTTAATTCAACAGCTGCCAGATGTTTCATTTTTACATTTTCTAAAAATCATATTCTGTTTAAGCCAAACTAAATCTCTTCCTCCGCCCACACTGCCTGGATCCCAGTTTTACTGTTGCCCGCCTTGCCGCGCCCCAAAATTCAGTGCCCACCGCAGCTAAACCAGCCCCAAACCACCAACCCACAGTGGCTGGAAAACGGAAAAGGAACTCAAAATAAAAAGGAGGTAAAAATAAAAAGGAAATAAAAAGGAAAAACTCTTTGCATCGCTTTTTCTCACTCAGAAATCTTTACAATTTATTCCAGGTCACATAACAATTTTACTGAGATGATTAAAAAAATATTTATTTTCTTTTAATTATGCAGTAAAAGCAATAAAACGACAGTATAAGCCCAAACGGAAGCACAGAGGTTTTATGTCACTAGAGCAAGTTTTGCTTTGCTGAATAAACCCCATTGAGGGAGTTTTTCCAGAGCCCAGGGAGATGCGAGCCCTCAGCAGGGCCGAGTTTGCAGCGCTGTGCCTTGGGGTGTCACCCTCAGCCCTCGCATGGCCGGGGAGGGGGAACTGCTCCCCACAGGGTGCTCCTGGGGGTCAGGGTGCAGTGGCCAGTGGCTGGGGCTCCCTCCTTGCCTTTTCCACTTGCCCAGCTCTTCCCAGGCGCTGGCGCTTCCACAAGCGCCGGCAGGTCCCTGCCCAGCTCTCACATCTCTTTTGGGACTAATTCACCTGCTTCTTCCTTTTTTTTTTTTTTAATTGAGGACATGTCAGCTTCTTCATCATTGATATACTCTTATTATAGATGCCCTCCATTTATATATAATACATCCAGCCTCCCTTGATGTGAAAAGCATCTGTGTGGTTTCATACTGATGCCCCTTTACAGAGGGCCAAAACAAAAATTACAGGCAAACCGTTCCTACCTGCAACAAAAGCCTGCAGGTGGATGCACTTCAAAACAACTCTCTGCTTAAAAACAAGTGAAGCATCTCATTTTTCTTCTATGTATGTGTACTCTCATGTACAGGGCAAAGCAGTGACTGAAGTGTGACAGGTAATTTTCATCAAGACCCCCTAGGAACACTGGTGATCCAGCCTTCCTCTCCCATTTTGTGTGCAGATGTACATATGCCCACACACACGTACGCAAAAGTTGGTATCATCGCTGCTATTAACAATTTGTCTTGCCCCGAGCCACGGACAGAGCCAGGTGTTGCAAAAACACGACAAACAGACCAGTATATGACCCCAAATATGACAGCTACAGGTATTGCCAAATATCTCTGGATGCTGTCATAGAATCATAGAATGATTTGGGTTGGAAGGGACCTTAAGGTCCATCCAGTGCTACCCCCTGCCCTGGGCAGGGACACCTCCCACCACACCAGGTAGCTCCAAGCCCCGTCCAACCTGGCCTTGAACCCCTCCAGGGATGGGGCAGCCACAGCTGCTCTGGGCAACCTGGGCCAGGGGCTCACCGCCCTCACAGCAAACAGTTTCTTCCTGAGATCTCATCTAAATCTCCCTTCTTCCAGTTTGAAGCATTACCCCCCATCCTATCGCTACATGCCCTTACAAGAAGTCCCTCCCCATCTTTGGGACAGCAATAAAGCTTCGTGCAGGAGCTGTGTGTGTGCACGCGCGTGTGCATGTGTGTGATTGCGTGTGTGTGCACACAAATGAGTGTCCATGGGCCTGCGGGTTCATGGCTGTGCGTACACGTATGTACATAGAAGGTGGGCACACACAGGTGCACACATGTCCACACACGTGTTTCTGCGTGCACATCAGTGTGGGGGTTATTCCCCAGCCTTTGCCCTCCCGCCCTGAAGCCTGGGGAAGGAAACAGGCCATTCTGTTGCGGGTGCAACCCTTGTACATACAATGCCAGGGAAGGGATTATACCAGGGATTAACATTTTAAACTCCCCTACCAGACCTACTGACTCAAAGATCCCCAGGACAGTAATCGTATTACTGTCTCTGGGATTACTACGTTCCTGAGTTCAAACCTGAATTTCAGGAGAAGTCAGTGTGAGCTGCCCCCCAACCCCTGTGCACCCCAAACACCCCAGGCTGGAGCCAGAGCTGCTGCATTTGTGTTTTTCTCCTTTTCTTTAGCCATTCTCACAATTTTTCCCTGCCATGGATGGGAGAAAACTCCACGAGCGCTTTTCTTGTCGCCTGCCTCCTCCTAATTCCCAGTAATTTATCCCGTATTAAAACTCCCTTAAGGAAGAATGGCCCAGGACCCAACACCTGCTATGCAAATGGCAGCAAATCCCCCAGGCCCCCGTGGCGGGGCCGGTTGGAGGACCCGGGGGCTGACGGTGGTCTCAGAGCATCCTCCCCCGGCTGCAAGACTCCATCCCCAGAGCTGGGGGGACCCTGAGAGCCACACCCCACCCCATCCCCCAAAAAAAACCAACTCAGACTCAATTTCATCCCACATTACGGAGCTTCAATTCTTTCAGGTTATCTTTATCACAGTTAAAAGAAAATAAAAATAAAAGCCACCGCTAAGCAGAATTATTTATATGGAAGGTATAAAAGAAAACCTGAGCATCTCAGCGTGTAGTTAAGCTTCCTGCTTTGCACGTTGTTGGGGAGATTTTATCCGCAGGGCAGTCAATGAATTTTGTCCCTTTCTTTTAGGATAAGTGTTCCAGCTTCAATTAACAAAATACGAATCAACAAAAGAGGGGGAATTGTGGGCGGGAGAAGGAGGGGGAGGGGGGAGAGAAGAAAAACCTCTCGCACAATAAGGTGAGGGGGAAAAAAAGGGCTCGTTTCTCGGAGGTGACATCCTAATCTCATTTTTCCCAGTTAATGTGGTAGCTGGAAGGCTGGGGAAGGGCCGGGCAGGGAGCGTACCCCGGCAGCGTGACCATACCAGGAGGGTTTGGCCGTTTTCCTTGGATAACTCGGATTAGGGCTGTTGAAACCTCAGGCAGCCAGTCCCATCCCCGGGGGTACCCAGTGCCCAAACAGGGGGAGATGGCACTGCTGTGCCGGGGACTCACACGAGGACCCCGCGCAAACCCCTCCATCTCCAGGCTTTCTTCACGGGGCCCTTTACCATGATCATATATTTCCCAGCCCTGAGCGCTTGACTGACACTTGGGCTATTATTCGGGGAGATAGATTGTTTGGCCTGAAGATGCATTGTTTGGGCTCCTCATAAAAGAAACAAGTTAAATGCCGCAGCTACCACACACAAAAATGACTCCTTCTGGCCATAAAACCAGTGGGACAAGGAAGTGGTTGTAGGAGTCAAACATAATTGATGCTCAGAAAGATGTTATAAATAATCAGCACCGAGTCCTCTCTCATGTGCCTCAAAAACCACAGAAAGTGGCGCTTTTTTTCTTTTTTCTTTTTTTTTTTCTCTCTCTCTTTTTCTCCCCTTGAATTCAGGAGCATAATACACCGTGAGCACCAATAATTGATGTATGTTATAATTCTTCATTACCCTATCAGTAGTCTGGGAAAATTGGAAGAAAAGAAAATGCCAGAAAGTTATGGTAAAACTTAAGATGCGACAGAAGTAGCTTTCTTTGCTCATGCTGTGAGTGTTTGAATAAGAAGAATGTCCCTGCACTGTAACAAGCTAAAAGAATGAGGAAGACAAAGGATTTCACGAAAAAGGTTTAGATAGAAGACAAGGCAAGTGAAACTGAAAGGAAGGGAAAAAAACCATTTACAATGGAACAATGCGTGTACTAATCGCTTTGATATATTATACAAACCCAAAGACCCAAAACGTTGTGTAATTATTTATAAATGACTTCTCCACTCCTGTGTATAATACCGAAGAAAGAATAAAACTGCAGGCTACTCTCTAAACTATTTCTAAATAGACCTAGCTCAAAAGGAAGCAGAAGTGTTTGAAAAAAAATAATTAATGGTTGATTTTATGGTTGTCTCATTAAAACATTTTAATTACAACAAACAAAATACATTTGTGCTTGCAGGGAACAATCGTTTACCTACTTGCCCCCCCTTCCCCCCCAGCTTCCAAAAAGAAGGAAAAAGTGACACCACGTGTTTAAAACCTGAAAAGAAAACATTCCCACTATTTCTGCAGAGCCTCCGGAGGGGTTGAGCCCCGTCCGCGGCTCCCAGGTGCTCGGGGGAGGATTTCAGAGCCGACCCAGCTCCTCGGGGCCGGGAACCCCTTGGCACTCGGGGACCCTCCCTGCGATGTCCCCGTGCTCCCCTCCTGCCAGTTGCCCCCAGCACATGGCTGAGGCCCCACGCTGGCCACAGGCAGGTAGACGAGGCCACATCCTCTCTAGGTGAAGCCCTTGAGCTGCTCCCCAGGCGTTTCCCCCGCAAGAAGGGGTTCCCGCTGCCTCCCTGCGGGCTCAGATCCTTTTCAAATATTGGACTTGTGGGGCTGTCCATTAGCCAGCAGCCAAGGCGTGAACCCCTGAACCCGCCGGGAGCCTCGGGACGGGAGCTGTAAACTGACCCCAGCCGGGCGATGGGTCTCAGGGGCACCGCACCGTAGGTCCATCCCTACAGCCCTCGCCTCTGTCCCCACCCAGGGCTGGAGAAGGAGCCACCACGCTCTGCACCGTGCCCACACAAGCACAGGGACACAAGCTGCCCCATCAAGCCATCTTCTGGTTTTCTATCCATTTTTAACATTCCTGCTGCATCGACATGGGCATCCCTCATGCTCCTCCCGTTACTCCTGCAAGGCACCGGGTCGAGCTTTCTGCTCCCAGGGTAACAGCTTTGCCACCAGCCACGTCCCCTCTCCAAACTCAGTTCAAAGCATCTTCTGCAGGCAGCTCTGCCTTGTCGCTCTGGCTGTGCTTTCAGACAATGAGGGAGCAAAAAAAGTAGTGTTTTCACGGTTGACACATTGTTTTAACACTCGTCCCAGCATTAGTTTAAGCCCTTAGGTACTAAGGGAACAAAACAGAGAGTATGGTGAGTGTTACTGATGTGAATCTTAAAGCTCAAAAAAAAACCAAGTACCTCTGACTTCTCTGAGGCATCTTCCAATTGCAGGAGCAGTTTTACTGTGAACCGCTCATTTCTGTGCTTGGGGAGAAGAGTGACAATAACACTGCTCTAATGATCGTAAGTAACTGTGGTCATTTTTGACATGTAAGGCTGATTTCTAAGGTGGAGTCACCTTTACAAGCTACAATAAACACTTAACCAGGGAATGGTGTCTTCTCATGGACCATCTTTTTCCTCACTGGAAACTGCATTTAGAGAGAGGTGCCGAGCACCAACAGCCTTTGCTGCAAGTCCTGCTGGCACCTTTTCTACAACCGCCTTTATTAATTTCTACTTTTTCTGGAGTCCAGCTGTGAGCGACACCCAACACCTGACATCTCAGCACGAGGGCAGAGGAGCGAGCTTCGTGCTCGAGGTCCCAGGTCCACCAAGTGACAAATGTGCCCCATGGAAATGGGCCCACAACATTCTGCTCTGATTTCGGATGAGCAGTTTGCCATCCTGCGTAGCGAAGGATGGGCAGATCCAGCTGTGCTTTTACAGTTTCCATAGCCAAAAATACCATTTGAATCTTTTTTCTCTCTCTTTTATTTTTTTTTAAGTGCTGTAAAGTGTCTCAAAGCAAATGGTATTTACGGCAAATTTCCTTAGAGCTCAAAATATGAAACTAATATCATCTACAAGCCCATCTGAGCTTACTGCACTTGTATCAAGGCAAAGAAGCTAATACCAAAGGCTAAAAATCAGACTAAGGCCATCAGCAAGATGCTGGAAACACACTTCTGTGTTCCTTGAAATCAAAGGTCCTGTTTCGTTTTGGCGTTTTTTTTCCTTTTCCAATCCCAGAAAACTTCACGAAACCTTAGCAGCTGAATGACATAGGAGCAGGCCTATAAGGTGTAAGAGCTATTATCTGTGTTGGCTGAATAATTTATCTGCAAAATTAGTAGACTGCCTACGATAGAACTGGTTGAATTATTCATCGGGAATAAATTATCCAAGATATTTACCACTTCTTTCTGTTTGCGAAGGCTTCCTGAAACAATTCTGGTTCTGTGAATGCATTCGTTATTCATAAGTACGCAGTGAATAGATTATGCAAACAAATTTCAGCCTATGGGTTGTTTGTGAAACATTCACTTCAGCGCTGGCTATTCATGGCTGTGACTGATCACAGAGACACATGGTGCTCTCTCCCCTCCTTGATTGGAGCACAAACTTTTAAAACAAGAGAATAACAAATGACAAACGGCAAATGATGGATAAGGACTAATGAATAATGCGCTTTCACTGCAAACTTTCAGACAAGTGATTGGTTGTGCCAAAGTCTGTGAAACTCTAGGGAATCATAAACATTTTAATGAATAAACTATTGACTGCGCAAAGACACCTAAACAAAAGACAATCAAAGTGTTGCAGACAACACTGCAGTTTATATCACTATATACAAAGTACACATTAACAAAAGTTTAACATTTTTGCCATATGCTTCCATAACCTTTAAATTTGGGTCCTTTCTGACTTTTTCCTGGCTTCTGCTGGGAACTCCACCACTGATCTCTGCCTGCCGACTGAGGCCTCAAATCGTGCCCTCACTTAAGGACACGAGAAACTCAGTGAAGTGGAACTACTTAGCGCAGAAAGTCATTTAGGTATGCACGGGCCCTAAAAACATCAGCCGACTGCAGGGCCGGTGATTGAGAGAGCTCAGACCCTCCAGTGGAACAGCCTGGCCCCCGTCACCTGGCCTTACAGGGTTATATCACACATTGAAGGCCTGTAGCCATATAAAGATGTTAAAAAGCAGAAAGGGAGCCGATTCTGCCAGCTCTGCCACTGGAAAACTGTTTCTAGGTTGAGACTCGTTAATATTCATCTCCCAGGGCTTTTTGGATTGCTCACTTCTGTGCGCGATCTTTCGAGCACAAAGAAGGTTGGTTGTGGCCGTTTGCTGGTCTCCTGGATCATCTCAAAGTGAGGGGAGGGGAAGCAGACGGAACACCTCCGATAGCAAACTCCACTCTCAGGTTCAAGTAAAAAGTGGTTGCTAGGAGCTTAAAACACAGAGATAAAGACAACAACTTACACTGTCAATTTTCCCCATTTTTCAAAGGCACAGGAGAAAATCACAGTGGGGCGAATTAACCTACATCTAATACAAGGGGAAAGCATGTGATTAAATGTGAGTTTAGGCACAGATGCCCAAAAATGGCTATTGGTGGGCAGTGAAACTGAAAACCTTCCAGAGAGGCAAGTACCTGAGTGCTGACAATGGGGCTTCCTCTCGGCACGGATAGTCAGGGTGCAAAAAGCCAGACGTCAGTATTTGGAAACTTTTTAGCCACTTACAAAACTGTGGCTTCCCCAAGTGTTAAATAGTGATACCTGGGCACTTAACGGGGATTAGCAGCGGCAGCAAGAACTTTACAATAAAAACTGCGGAGTTCGTGGGTTTTATCCAGAGACAAAGAAGAATTGTATAAATACTTTCGCGACCACTGAAGTTTATAAGATAAAGGTCATTTGGAATTTTTAACTTTCTGAGCGCCTGCAAAACCCTTTTCAAAGTGAAGCACACAAAAGCCAAAGCGTGCAGAGATAATCACTTCTGAAATGCAGGAGGGAAAAAACCTGCTTTGAGTTAAAAAGTTTTATCATTTCAGAGTATTTTCACCTTGATGGGGGACTTGCAATCATTTCAGAGTATTTTCACTTTGACGGGGACGCGTAGAAAAACCGCAAGGTGTAGAGAAAACCCGAAGAAACCCTCCATCCGGGTGAAAAAAATACGGCTCATCCTCTGGGAGCCTGGCCTCACCGCTTTCTCCCAAATCCCAGAGATTTAAACCCAGAATGGGAATCCTCCGGCCGAGGACGGACGGGTGACCCCTCCACCTCCAAGCCGGGCACCGCTCCCGGCACATGAGGGGGGTGACGGGGGACAGAAGGCGGGGTGTCCCCCCTCGCCCCTCTCCCCCCCCCGCGGGGGCGCGGCAGATGCGCGGCTGCCCGCGGTAATTGCGGG